>VWZY01011724.1:114112-224510 GCA_013399075.1 Chloroceryle aenea | reverse complement strand
AAAAAAAAAAGATAAAAAAGAGCCAAGAAAAAGGGTAGAATTTGGTTTTGTACTGGCTTACAGACACAAAACATCCCAAAGGACTCATCATAGTAGGGCATTAGCTACTGCACTGCCTCTGATGGATAAGCAACTAGAGAAACAGTTTTTCTTAACAGAAATGGGGACTTCAAAAAAGTTTTTTAAGAATTTTAATGTTATATAATGCACAGGGACTTTTTTGGGCTTCCTTCCCCCCCTTAAAACCAAATACTTAATTATTACGGACAGTCTTTTTGAAGCAAGGAAACACATTCTTGTGTCATACCCCAAATTACACAGTTTCAGAAATTCTGTGTGATATGAGCTGGACAAATTGCTTATTTCTGATTCCACTAAGGAAAAGTGAAAAAAAATCTGCTGTAGTAAGGTAATTTCATGGTGACAAAAAGATAATATTGCTGTGTATAATTCTGCTGTAATTATGGTAATGTTTAGCGCTTACAAGATGCTTTCTACCTCTGGATCTAAAAAAGTTCTTTAGAAGAATTTGATTTGCATTCAGCCTGTGGTACATCTGCTGTTATCTCTATTTTACAGATGGGAAAAATAAATTAGAGAAAGTTAAGATATCTGCAAAAGCCACTGCAGTAAGTCATTAGAAGAGGCTAGTTGAAAATATTAGAGCCAAAGTTTTGTATTCTATTTTCATTCATTAATTTCTGATGCATTCAAAGAGCTAGACTGCAACTTGACCTGTATGCCTCGGGCATATGTCCACAGAGATTACCTCTAGGGTATACACATAGGGTATGTTTCATTTTAACTCACCTTATAGCTGTTTTGAATACTAATATGCACATCATAATTTAAAGCTGGGCAAAACTGAAGAATCATAATCTTTAGACTTGTCTAAGAGGATCGTCAGTCCTTAGAACAACTCTTGGAGCAGCAGTTTCTTTAATGACTACTCATCTTGTCTCCATGATTGTCTAATACAGAGAACCTACCTCTGAAGTGACTGGATCAACAATGGGATGTTTACTGAGATAAGCTAAAACAAGTGCTCTTGATATTCTATGAATTTTCCATTGAAAATATTAAGGAATGACATTTCTACACAACAAATTCCAACTAAGAAAGCAGCTATCAGCATTGTGTGGGAGAATATATAATGATTTTCAGGAGTATGTAGAAAAAAATCAATCCCCCACTAATGTAAGGATAATAAAGCATACTCATCGACTAGATTTGACTGTGAACTAACACTGTCTGTGAATGAAACATATTCATTACTGAAATAGTCTCCAATATCCTTTACAGATAATGTTTTAGGTGAGCATCAAGTCAGTCTTCATCAATGACAAACAAAAGGCACCGGTCAAGTGAAGAAATTGTTTCATCATAGGATGTTTATGATTAATAACCCTGTGTTTCCCCCACACGTCAGGGAAAGCATTTTACATCAAAACTTATTTTCTAATATTTCCAGTATTAACCAGGCAGAAGCAGATGAGAGTGTCTATCATCAGGATAGTAAAATAATATATTTTAAACGTGGTGGTAGTGAATACAGCTCACCAGTCTTTACAAAAGTAAAGATATCACTCATGCTTTAAAGAAGGTACTGAAAACTGTGAATGTAGTAGTCTTCTGAGTTGCATTGCTTTGGCTTGGGTGCATCAGGTTGAGGTTTACTATTGAAGGCAGTACAATCAGAGCTATATTTTCTTAAAGACATATATGTAGAATCTGTCTTTTTGTGATAACTGTTATCTTAGTATCATTACATATGTACTTCCAGAGGAAAAAAAAGACAAGAAGGTCCTTTGAGAGAAATGGGAAGTGAAAATTTATGCTACTTTGTCCTCTGAGGTTTCCTTTCTCTTATTGCTACTGGATTTATCTCCACATATGTCTAGACAGCTTGGTAACTCTAGACAGATCCTCTGTTGATCCCTCACATTGGAAATACATGTCAAGGGAATGAAGCTAAATTGCTGCTACTTGAATACTTTAAAGGGGTAGCAGGCTATGGAAACTCAAAATAAATTTCTTTTATGCTGTTTTAAACATCTGAATGAAAATAAATTTGTTAGGAAAAAAGCAAAACAAAACCAAACCAGGAAAAGAAAATAAAAAGATTGATTACTCAGGTTATTTGATTAAGATTTATTAAAGCTTCAGTACTCTATAAGAAAAATCTCAAAACTGTAATGTGTTGAGCCACTGTCAAGTATTGCATGTTTTCTGTTATGTAGGATGCAGAAGGGGAGGGGAATCCTAGCTTTGCCTTTTTATCTTATGGGGTCAAAGTAAAGTATTTAGGTCATGTTTTCTCTCATGCAAAGATTCACCATGTAGTTATTGGCCACTCTGAACTAACCTTTCGTCCCTAAAATAGATATTTTTGCAAGGTACTTTGAGTTAAGTATGGTGCAGAAAATTACTTCTCAAGACTTCTTTTATTGTTGTCTTTTCAAGCCTGAGTCTCTTAGTTCAAGTCTCTTGTTTTTTTCCAGATGAACTGGAAAAACATGCCAATTTTGTGAACAAACAAGGACAAGGAAAACCTAACATAATTTTACCTGACACCTAAAATAAACTGATGTTTGGACTCAGGAAACACAGAAGAACACAGCAGAAATCGAATGGGTCATCTTTCATTTACATTTTGCCCACTTTTGAAAAGAAATATAATTTTGCATGTTTCCAAAATGATGATGATCACCAATTTATCAAAATATATGTTATAATTTTCATGCAGAGTTATATATCTAACCTGGCATAGGATACAGACATACATGTGATGTGAGATATTAATTTCTTGTCCTTCTACTCTAAGGATTGTTCACCTTGTCCACCTGAACATTTAGGCTAACATTGAGCACTGTTTTAACACAGACGGATTAGGGATTTTAGTTATTTCTACTTATATGACTGAAGAGTAATACATTACTCCAAGAACCTTAAATGACATAAACATCCCATTTTATCTGCTTCTCTGTACCTTTGGATAGTGTCATCTCTATTGGCTTGTCTAACAAAAACTGACTGAGGGAGCTGGGATTGTTCATCTTGGAGAAGAGAAGGCTCTGGGGAGACCTAACAGCCACCTTCCAGTACCTGAAGGGAGCTGATAAAAAGACTGGAGAGGGCCTGATTACAAAGTCTGGGACTGAAAAGATAAGGGATAATGGTTTTAATTGGAAAAGAGTAGATTTAGATTAGAAATAAGGAGGAAGTTCTTTACCAGGAGAGTGGTGGAGCACTGGGACAGGTTGCCCAGGGAGGTGGTGGAGGCCCCATCCCTGGAGACATTCGAGGTTTGGCTTGACAGAACTCTGAGCAACCTGCTCTAGTTGAAGATGTCCCTGCTCTCAGCGGGAGGGTTGGACTAGATGACGTCTAGAGGTCCCTTCCAACCCAGACATTTCTATGTTAATCAACCAGCACTCCCAGGTCTGTCTCTGCTGGGCTACTCTTCAGCCACTCATCCCCCAGACTGTAGCGCTGTAGGGGGTTACGGTGGCCAAAGTGTAGGATCCTGCACTTGGCTTTGTTAAACCTCCTATTATTGGCTTCAGCCCATCGACTTAGCCTGTCCAGGTCCTTTTGCAGCATCTCCTGACCCTCCAGCAGATTGACAGTTGCCCCCAGCTTAGTGCAATCAAGAAATGTACTAATGGTACACTTGATCCTCTCATCCAGGTCATCAATAAAGATGTTGAATAGAACTGGGCCCAGTACTGATCCCTGGGGGACATTGCTTCAAACTCTCCCCATTTCATCAATTTTCCCTGCCTGAAAAGTGCTGATAAAAGTCACTTGTTCTGTCAGTTTGGGAAATAAAGGAAAAGATGTCACTTCAGCTTTTCTTTCCAAAATTAATATTGAAGTTTGAGGGATTTTGAAGAATATGAAATTTTGATATGAGCTAAACCTGCAGCTTTAATTAATCACAGCCTTAATCCATCATAATGCTTATGCATACATCAAGCTTTTAAACCTGTGCAAGTGAGTTGACATCAGTGTTTTTTTAGAAAATAAAACTAAAGTTTAAGGAGAGTGTTTAGAATTTCCTTGTATTTGTATAAACTTCTACAAAGTTGAAACTTGTACAAAATATAGAGCAATGTTTATTGTCATCTGATTTTTCATTGTTGGAGATTTCCAGATATTATAAAGTGAAAATTAGTATTTTAAATAAATCTAAATTACTACATTTAAAAGAACTAGAAATAAGAAAGGAAGCTTGAAAATATTACTCTGATGATATTTCATTGACTTTGAGTGCACCGACAAAGGAGTCTTGATTTAATGTCTGATACTTATTCTTCAGCCATGTTATAGACTTTTTCTCAAGGCTAGAGTGATATCACCAGATTGACCAGAGATATGATGAAATTCCTATTTACAAGAAAACTTATTGTACCTTGTATACTGAGAAAAAGAATGCCTGGACTGATACATCATTGACAACCTTCTCTACCTTTGTTTATTCTTCTCTGTTTTCTGTGGAAATTCTTCAAACTTTCTCAGTCCATAAAATATTGGTTATTTTACTGCTTGAAGGTGCTGGGGAAACATAGCATATCCAAAATCTTTTTTTTTTTTTTTTTCAATGATTGTAGAATATTTGCTTGGAAGACACAAAGATACCAGTATTAATATTTCTTTGTTACAGGAAGAATGTGCGCAAAACACTTTGTTCTTAAGTACACTGATACCTATATTTTGGGTTTTCTGTTGTTTGGTGTAATAAAGCCATGTACGTCTTTGGATTCTGAGTTTTTGATAGACTATTTTTTTAGTGTTCTTTCACAGGATGCATACAAGTGATTGAAAGGTCTTATTATGTTTTGGAAAGCTGTAAAATTAACCAGTCAATCTGGAGAAGGAAGAAACAGTTTTCAGGAAAAGATGTTAAAGAGAGAAAAAAAGACTCCCATAGAGTCTGGCTAGTTGACACTGACTCAGCTGAGGGACTAGGTGACCTATTTGGATTCTTTTCAGTCATTCAATCCTATGAAAGAAGAAACATGCATAAGACAAAGAAAATAAGCTTGTGTAGTAAATAAAAGACATGGAAAAGGGAAAGGTGATACAGGGTGCACAATACATAACATTGATTGATCCTACAACTCAAAGAATAAAGTATCTTGTTTTCAGGTTGAGTCTCTTAATCCTTTGTAATCAACCTTTTTGAAGAAGGTTTTGTAGGCAGATTATAAAGCCCAGGAGGCCCATCCTCTGTCAGAAGTATAAAGTTTTCCATCATCATAGAGCAATTTTGTAGCTAGCAATGAAATACATAGAAGTCATCTGGTTTTGTTTATCTGGTAGTGTGGAACAGATTTTGCAGATATTTAGCCATCCAAAAGTTGAATAGATGCTTACTAGGTTATTAAGAAAATCTTCCTGTTCCTAACTCACTTTGAAATCATGTGCAATCATGGATGTGCATTGTCATCCTTGGAGCCCTGAACTGTGATCTATCCTTACATACTTCCACAGTGCCAGAGCTCTTTTATACACCAAGTAGACCACCTTTTCTATACCCACAATAACTTTAATAGCAGTTCATTGAAAGATTTTTTTGTTCCGAAACTTGATCAACAAGGGCAGTCATTCAAAAGTATTAGGCAGTGAAAGGAGGTGCTTGGGCTTCATTGCAGTATCTAGTTTGTGCAATATTTACTGTATTACTAGGGGGAAAATGTTTATATGCATGAAGCAGAGCGCATGATGCTTACTTTCATGTATACTAAAAGCACAACTCCCACTGCAAGGTTCATAATAACAATCAAGTTGTTCAAATAAAGTTTCTTTAACAAGCCTCAGATAAAATTTCCCTTGTGTGGACCTGGTGTTTCCCTGGTGCTTGCAGAGAGCATGGGATAGTAGTGCTTTTTGTAGTGGAACCCTCTTCTGTGGGAATTTTTATTTTCTCTTTATGAGTTAGATAAACCTGCTGTTTTCACTGAAATATAGTGCTTATGTCACATTCTGGAAGTCTTTTGGTTGTTAGGGTGCCAGACTGTTCCTTTTTGGGGATAGATCAAGTTGGGGTGATGCAGATCTCTGTCTTGTGCAGCCACTGGGCATTACTGCTTTTGGGAGCACAGAACGCCTCCCTGAGCTGCATAAGGTACATAAACAGCATCATTTATCTTTTAGTGTGGTGCAGTGTGCCCCGCCAGCATGTCTGGCACCTCTGCTAGCCAAGGGAGAAGAGGAAGAGCAGAGTGAGCTGCTGACTTTCCTTCTCCACCCTCCCCATTCTCTGCTTGAACCAGGGAGCAGTGTGGAGACTTTGGGACAAAAAAACATAGTTGTCTCTATACTCAGCACCACTCTGCTTTCTTCTATGTTACATGTTGTAATACAAGTTTGGTTCTTTTATTTTCCCAGAGAACAGCCATGCCCTGTGACTGCAGGTCATACAGTCCCAGGGGAATTTAATTTTGAAAACCTAGCACTGACAGAGAGGCCCTGGTGCTGTGTCATTGTGTGTCCCTTTCATGTGAAAGGCTGGAGTTTTCTAGCCTCTTTTTGTGGTTTCACAACACGGGGAATGTAATACAAGCTTACTGTCATTGCTACAGAATTACATTTTCATCCTGAAACACAAGTATTTTCTAGGATTCTTTGATTTCTATCAAATGAATAGCTGTGGCCATGTAATACCCTGAATTGATTTCCATACAGTAATTATAATACACAAAACAGACATTGAAAATTACTGAAGTGGCTTGCTGAAATGTTTAAGATAAGGTGTTGGAGCTATCTGAGAAAACCTTTAAGTGTTTGCATTTCTATTTGTAGATTGTTATTTTTTCAATGATATATTTATGGCTTTGACTAATATTCTATATACAGGAAAAATAGTCAATTTACTTAGATAACTCATGGACTAACCTTAACTTCACTGAATTTTTCTTCTGCCTCCATTTCCTGGGAAATGAAACTCTTGTTAAAAATAAATAAATATCTGATACTAAAATGACATCTTACTACTGTCTGCAACACAATTCACACTTTGTTACCTCTTTCTTCGCTGTTACCACAGGCACATGGAAATATTAAGATACAGTAATGTAAACACTTTACATTGATCTCTTTAGAGGAACAAAATCAGTTTAACACTGGAAAAAAAACAGTGTACAAAAATGTATTTTATACTCCCCTATAAGTGCTAGACCAGATCGTGATTCCATCTGTGCATCTATGTATTATATATTATACACTATTTTCAAGTAAAAAAGGCAAAATGCCGTGATCCTACTGTGTCCTATCTTTGGACTTCGTATTGATTTTCCCATAGAAGTGCTTACCATGAGAAACAAAGGAAACTAAAATGGATAAAGCCTGCAGCTAGATTGAGAGTAATTGTGTAAGACCCCTTTTTGGAGAGAATTTCTGAGAGTAGCAGTCAATGTGAGTGTTGCTTGTGTGTGAGCCTCAATCACAGGCTTCAGTAGGACATCAACAGAGATATGTCAGACAGAAACAATTCTGCTGGGCAATATCCAAGTCATCTGTTTTTGAAGACTTCTTCTTTAAAGGTTCTGACAGAATCTGAATAATTTTTTCTGGGAAAACATGGCATATGGGAATGAGCCTGTTGGTAGACTTATGGGTGAACCAGGCAAAGGGAGGAAAATCACTTCTGGGGACATCTTCCAGCTGACCATGTTACTTGGACCATTCATGTCAACTGGCTAATGTGCATAGCATGTGAGAAAGATTGGAAACTGTGAAGTCATATAGGGCTGTGCAATAAAAGCTGCTAATATTATACAGGATTTTTATGTCAGTTAACATTGTCCAAAGAAAAGGTGCTTTGGCAAATTATTAATTGGACAGAAAGTTTTGTCTGATCTACTGAAACCAGACTCTTGAATTCTGTTTCTATATCTCAACCACCTGTTGCAACAGTTCAGAAATGAAGTCTGAATCCTATAATACTGTCACTTAGTATACTCAGTATGAATGCATTGTATGAATTTCTATATTCTTCAGTTTGGTAAACAGATATATGAGAATTGTCTATATTGCAGGCAATAACATATTCAGTATTTTTCTGTTAGATAACAATTGTACCCATCCTTTTCTTAATTTTTTTTTGTTAGATTTTGTATTTTAAAAGCTTCTCTGTTCTCTTCTTAAACTTATGCCCCTGTGTACAAAGTTTCTGGAGACGCTGTCCAAAAGCATTACATAAAGGATGTATTATTTAATAGACCAAAGGTCAGAATGTCCATGATTCAATATGTCATAGGGCACTACATTTTAAAATGACTGCATATTTCCTAAATGATGCCTGGTTCTGAAATGTATTTTAAGAACTGACAACACTTCAGCTAGTTTAGAAAAATGCAAAGACTTCAGAAATGCTTTGACTCATGAGTTATGGCATTTAGGCAGTATATATTTCTTTTCCTATATCCTAGGTGGAAAACTGGATTTTCAGACTGTCACTGTTTAGCATATTTTTAAGTTTAATATGGTCCACAAGTTCTTCTGCAACACTTATGGACCATATTTTTATGTATACTGCAGTTCTTAATGACATTTTGATAGTCTATAATGAGTCAGAATTATTTGTTATGCACTATGTCTTTTCTTCTTTCACAGGGATAAATACAGTTGTCTGGCTGCTCTGCTGTGACATATTTTAGAAATCACTAGTCATATCAGTGTGAGTTACAGATCCTTCCCTTTGCTAATACAGAATACAAAGAGTTGGGGTTTTTGTTGTTCTAGTTGGGTTTTTTAGTCTGTTTCTTTGCTTGTTGGTTTTGGTATGGACTACTGGTTATATTAATTTGATGCTTCAGGGCATGAGAGTAAAAGATTTTTAGTTCTGTTTTGGACTAGTGTTTCCAGAAAGATTATGGGTTGTGCTATCTTTAAATGACTCATAACTGGTGCCCTTTATTTTTGCTAGGGAATATATTTTTTAAATTCTCCATGGACTATGGCAGGGTCCTGAATCACTCAGAAAGGAAGAGTTGAATGTAAGAGTTATTTATTTTAATATATGCAAAACAAAATCACATATTTTTCAAGATGCACCAAAAAGCATTTCTGTGTAAATGCCACTAGTGGTTAGTTGATATTAATTTTCACCTGCCTTCTGTATTGTAGGATTAACATGAGACACATTAAAGAATTTAGTAAGTAATTAATCCAAGGATATTTCCTGAAAAATATGATTAAATAAAATGTCTAAACTTTGATGGCTCATATTTTTAGGAATATTGTTATGGTTCTATTATGTTTAGGACTGTACATAAATGGCATGTTTTTTGTTTCAGCACATAGTAATAGATTAGTTGATACAGCTATTTCTATTTTCTATTAGAAATTGATTACACAGATATGAATATTATTAGCTTTCATGATGTCCAGGTATTGACCATGTATTGATTCAAATTTGCCAAAATCAGGTGGTCCTATACTTCCTCTCCTTGGGATGAATGATGAATCTGCAGTTCTTCACTCAACATGCAATACTGGTGCTGGAGCACAGTACTGCGTGTCTAAGGATTTTCTTTATAGCCCTTTACCAACCACACAAGAGAGTCTAATTAATGGACTGGGTAAGCCTTGCTGCAAGAGTTTTCTTTAGATAGCTGCTGGTCTTTAGCAATATGACTTGGAAAATCCACCAGCACACCATCCTGTAGAGATGGCAGTACATCTTTGGAAGCAGTCTAGTTTTGGGGGGCTCTGTTCAGTATTGCATGGACACAGCTGGCCTGCTTTCAGGTTTGGAGCAGCTCAAGGGGAGCTATCAAAAGTTATCTGCATCTCATTTCCAGCTTTCATCATTCATTCACACAGACCTAGGGTGTTTACATGCTTTGTGTGGGTTACGTTCATTCACTAAGATCTTAAATATCATTGCTTTACACTGGACCCGTCTTTAAGAGCTCAGACTCTTCTCAGAAAAATCACTGCTGTACAAGAATTTTTTTGAGTTTTGCATTTCATAGTCAATGCTGTATGGCTCAACTGTGGCAAGAATAAAAAGCAAGAACCATGATAAAATCCATGCACAATTTTTGAGTGTGTTCATGATATTATTTCTTGGCATTGAAATAATAGATATGACTATTACAGAATTTATTTATTAAAATACTAATCAACAGCTTAGATATTTCCTATGATTTTGCAGATTCCAACAGTTGCTAAACATATACCAGGGAAAATTATCATTATTACTGATAATAAGTCCCCATGCACAAGGTTTTGTGCACAATAATTGTGAACATATTATTTTGAAAAATCTACTTTTTCAGCATTCTTTGAAAATGTGGCTTTGATGGTTTTATTTAATTATTTTTATTTTTCCTGAGAGTCATTTAATAGTCAAATATTTTATATTAGACAAATATCAGAATTCTGAAAGATATCTAGCTGATCTGATTTGCATTTTTTTAAGTCTAATAAAAGTAACTTGGAAACACTGCAAAGTAATAAACAGTAACATGGCTTTACAATAAATCATCTGTGCCACTCAGGAGCATTAATGCTTTTGTTGTTTCAAACAGACAGACTAATTAACTAACTCGGTAGTATGCTCCTGCAACAGGAACAAACAAAGTAAATTGTTAAAGGAAATCTAATTAGCATATTATATATACAATATTTTCTGTATTGTAATAAATGGTATTAAGACTATGTATTTCATCTTGTGACAGGTATGTTTATGTCCCCAAGTTTCATAGATTAGTCACATTTTTCTCCTGTTGTTTCACATTAAGAATATCAGTGTTCTTTTGACAATACAAACCAGTTCTTATTTAAAATTTATGTTAGTAGTGGTGACATTTTCATGGAGATTGTGTAAGATTTCATCCAACTTAAGACAAAAAAGCATTTTAAATAAGCTGTGTGTAGTATTAGAAGTTTGATAGGTGCCATTCATATACAATTTCAATGTTCATAAAAAGAAATATATACATATATTATATGTGTACTTATATGCATAAATATGCATGCATTTGCATACATGCAGAAGTATATGTATATCAACATACAGAAGCAGCTGTGTATGTGATATTATGTTTCTATTGTATGTTATTTGTCTGTAGGAAGAAAAGAGTATGCAAGAGCACTTAAAGATTTAATAAGATTTTTCTTGAAATTCCTTTGAGGAAAGTTGATAATTTTCGTAATTGCAGTTTTATCAGTCAGTGTCATCACATAACAGTGTGAAAGTTTTTTCTGTCCATCATACTCAAGGCTGATGTTCTTTAATCTTGTGATGCTTAGGTAATGTAGGTTGAGAAGATACTGTATGGTGAGGACTCCACATAAAAAACACTGAAAAAAGTGAGAGTGAACCTAGACTGTCATAGATCACGGTGTCGAAGACTCTGTGTCCTCTTCATTGGTGAGGTGAACCCAGTTTATGGCATGCTACAGGAAGATTGCTGTGGATAAGGCTTCTAGCTGAGCATCAGGGATGATTAATGAGAGAGATAAGAGAACATCCTCCTTTTGACATTAAGGGGCAGATAGAGGACAATGACAGACTGAAGAAAAGCAAAGCATTTATGTCTGAAAAAGTAATGAGGGTCAACAAAGCTCTGTTCTCAAATAAGAGGTTTATGTTGGTCCATTTGTTGTTGAAATTTGACCCCTTCTATCTGATAAATGACACTTAAGGGAAGATGGTAAAAAAAAGTCCTCTATAGAGAAACAAAAAGGATGAGAAGCTTTGATGGAAAGAAACACATCAAGACAAAAGCAGAATGTGAGCCAAAAACCGAGGCTAGGTGTTTCTTAGAATAATATGTTACTCTTCAGCTCTGAGATGGACTTTGTGGAGACATGAGCAGATTAAGCCAAATACCTTCACGAAAGCCTATTGAGAAAATTAGATGAAAGACTGGTAAAAGAAATAGGTATTGCTGAAGATAGTTTTATAATATACATAGCATGTTCTGACAACACAGGGAAGTTCATGACCCTCTCCCTCAGCTTCTTGAAGGGGGTGAATCAAAAGAACACAGTCAATGTAAATGTCAGAAGTCATGAAGGAGCTTCCTGTTAATAAAGATACACTGTTCATGCTGTAGAAGAAAAAGATCATTCCTCATTCACTGAAGTTATTTAAAGGAGTACGTTTTTTGTAAGCAGACAATTTGGAGATAGAAAATGATACTGTTAGATATACCAGTTTGTCATAAGCAGAAGCACAGTAATTTGCCAAAAGAGTTTAAAAAATATGTTTTCATTTATGAAAAAGAATAAAAATAAATAAAGCAAGAAATTAATTCATTGGAAAACATCAAAATGAAACACTTACTGCATGAGATGGTTAAACCTGCATTTATCTGTAGTGTAGTTCAGTTAACAACTTCAGCTGGGAATGTGCAACACTGTCAAACATCTTAAAATGAGGATTCTTCCGGAATAATATCATTTAATATATTACATATAGCTAGTGATAGTGTAATTGAATCATATTTGCTTAGCAAGCTGGGTTTTTTGAGCATTTTCTGAGCATAAGTTCCTGTCTATTCACCAAACAGCAATGTTATATAAGTTTACTGCAGCAACCAAGTAGCTCATATGAAATACAAGCAAAAGGTTAGTACATTTTAAAATAACATGGTGATGCCCAAAACAAAGATGTCATTTCCAAGAGATGTATTGTTTTCACAGTTATAATGATACAGCCTAAATAGATTTATTTTTTTTTAATGACTGTTATCTACTTATTTATCTATGCATGGGATCAGTACAAATTAGTTGATATCAGTTTTATTGATATAGTTTGATGTGTTTAGCCAAATGAGTCAATATGAAAATGATCTTTATTATAGCTACAGATAACAGAAATTTAGGTATATTATCCAGGAGAAAAGGAATGATACAGTGCTACTGCTCCTTGCACCTACTTGCTTTAATCCATCACAAGAAAAGGATAGTTATGACAAATATTACTTCAGCCTGATACTCTCCCACCCTTACCTTCCTCCCCCCTGCCCCACAACAAAACACTGAGGAAGTAATACATGATTTTGCCTGACACATAAAAATTGGCATATTTTATCTTATTCATGTTTGGAAAAGGGAGCTATGTAGGAGTTCAAAGCAATTTATACTTAAGATAAAAAGAAGGATTAATTTACATGTTTTATTCAACACAGGAAATTGTAATATTGTAGTCAGGTGATCCAATGTTGCCCAAAGGTCTTCAATCAATATAATTATTTGCATATGAAAAAGGAAAACACAACACAGAATGAAGACGAGATCTGTAGTGTTTATTACTTTAATTTAGAATTTTTTTTAAGAAATTGCAATTCACTGATGCAACTTTTTGTTGATGTTTGATTTGAAGTTGGTAAGCATCCACAAATGCCTCCTATCATGTTAATAGGGCTTTTGATTCTAAAGCTCTACTTTTAACATGGATTAGCAAGGGCATAAGATTTGGTTTCAGAAAGACAATCATCTGTTGAGAAAGCTTGGGATGGAAGACAGATAGGCAGACAATAGTGCTCAAATTCTGGATACTGGGAGCTTCCTTTCCATAGGGAATTCAAGGGTATCCACTTTATTTTCCCCAGTCTATTAAGGGGGTTCATTGGTTACACCTTCTTATGGCAAGAGATGAAAACCAAGAAGCATCTGGAGGCAGTTCATGGAAGAGTTGACTGAAAGACATGAAATGATAGGCATTTATCTACTGGAACTGGGTGTGGAATTTTCTGACACCTTGACACTTTTCCACAGTGAAGTGGAAGAATCACTAAATGTACTAATTAGAAGAACGGCTGTTGGCAATATATCTGTGTTAACCTGGGTTATTTGCTTGACCACTGAAACTATTTCTTCACTTCCTAGTCCCCTCAGCACATTTTTTATTTAACTGAAAGATAAAAGTGACATAATATTTAATTACTTTAAAATAGTAGATAATTTGAAGTAGAAAATAAGGAAATCATAGTACCATCAGTAAGTTACTGTGTTTTGATGTGTTTTTGTTTTGTTTTTAATAAAATAATAATTTGACTGTAATAATATCATACTGTACAACCCTGACATGAAATCCTCTGTAATATACATGATCACATCCTGGAAAAATATAAACTCAAGCATAATAAGTAACATTATCTAAATATATTTGTGAACAAATTTTGAAAATAACATTTTCAACCTGAGGCTGAAAATAAACATTGAACTAAAAGAAAGCTTCCCAATCCACACTCTGTTCTCTGTCTCTGCAGAGCACAAGTGTGGTAAATATTTCCACATTTATGACCATCAGGTTACCTCAAGGATTTAGAAAACCAAGGGTAAACAAACCCGCATAAAAGGTCAATAAACCTAGTGAAAATGCCATTGAGAAAGGGCACTATCTATTAATCTTTTTCCTTTTTTTTTTTTTAAATAAATAGAGATTAAAGAAGTTGTAATTTTATTTCAGTGTATAAAGAGCCTTTTAGGAAGAAATGTGTAGAAAGAGTCAGCACCTGCAACCAAATTCAAAAAATAGGTAACACCTATTTTTTTAATAATGAGTGTATTTATCTACTCAAGAGAACTACCTACCAGTTACTAAAGTTAAGGGATAAATAAACTGTTGAAATGTAATGTCCTGTAATCTGTGAGATTTGTTGAGATATGCAAAGTTCTTTTTTGACTTAATTTCCATTAATTCCCTTCAGGTAGTTGTACAGAGCAATAAGGTCTCCACTCAGCCTTCTTTTCTCCAGGCTAAACAGCCCCAGATCCTTCAGCCTTTCCTCATAACAAACATGATCCAAAGGTGTCTTCACATTTTAAAGGAGAAGACTGAAGCAGGCAGACCATTTATGGCCTCATGTAATATGTGTGCATGTTGCTTATATTACACTGACTCAGCTCTCTGAATCTTCTACAAGCATTCTGGAGAGAATTTCATTTAAGTTAAGCACACACTTAATTTAAGTCTATAGGTTTCAAGCTGAGAACTGTGAAATCTCGGTTAGGATAATTGTGACAGGAAAGTATGCATTCAAATATATTCAGGATCATTCTCTTTAAAAATGTGTGAAAGGAAACTGCAGCAAAACATTGTGAAAAGCTGTAAGTAAACTTGAACTTTAAAATTTAGCTTATTATTATTGCCTTCTATTCTTTGTCACATTTCAGAAATTATGTGTATGTTCTTCTTTATACACTGTTTATTGCTTTATATAATACAAGTATTTCAAAGCTTTTGAATAAAGTCGTGTTCCGCTGAATTCTGTGATACTGAGGTACTCAGTTTTTCACTTTAATAAAAACCTATGTATTCTCAGGCTTGTGGATGCATATAATTGAACAGATTAAATACCAGTAGGTTCTTGGATTGCTTCAATTAAATTTTGTACATGAAAATAGTTTTCCTGGCCAATACCTTCATCTGCTCTTAACATATTTTCAGAAAACTTCTTACCTGTGTCTGCATTTATCAGGAGTGACTGCAATGGCCATATACTGGAGAAGTACCAGAATGAAATTAGAATGAGAAGTTAAAACTTTTTCATGACCTTAATTTAATCAATAATGAATTTGCATCAGTTTTGGCAACATTAAAGTCAGGAAGTGGAATCAGACTATTTTAGAAGATGCATGTGGGTTAGTCACAGGGTACAGAAATCAAAGTAATGTACACCTGGGAGATCTGCTACCAAATGAGCTCATCTAAGCGTGGGTTGCAAATAGAGCAAACCTGGCAAATCACTTGTCAGCATGCAGGCTGCAGCCCCGGAGCCTTTTCTTCACAAGGGTCCTGAACATTTTTTTTCAGCTCAAATTTTTATAAAAGCAGATTCTGTATGTGATAAGCAGAGTTAGACTGGGCACTGATTCAAAATGAGTTTGATAAAGGCCAGGAGCCATTCCATTTCAGCCTCTTGAAAATGACTCAACAGATTTTTCATAGAGATTGGATTTAATGATCTTGATAACTACTGACACATCTGTCTTTTCAGAATCCTTTATGTCTGTGCAATTAAATTGAAGGTGGGCACACGGGAATCTGGTGCTCTGTCAGGTAGTATATGTTTTTCCTAGCCTAGAACAGAAAGACTGTACAGGGGAAGGTATTCTTTGCTTCACTGGCTTGGAAGGAAAAGAAAGAGAGACTGATAGAAAGCTTTTTGTACATAGGTCAATTCAATTTTCCATCCACTAAGCTATTGTTATTATGAGGACTGTTTTCTGTAAAATACTCTATTTACATATGTTTTTTAAAAAACACACACACTAGATTTCTATGTAAGTTCAGTTCAAAAAAGAAGGTATTCCATTTTCTCTTGTAGTTAAATCCCCTCCATTTTCCTCTCTTTGTAGATGTTGACAGGTCTAATTTGTCAACTGTGTGACCATAAACCTTTTACATGCCAGCTGTGGTGTAGATGTATAACAAGGCTGGCACATTAGAAGACACAGAGACTTTTCCTCCTAGAATACTGTTTCTCCATCTTAATTTGCCAGTTTTCTTTAATCACTATTTCCCCATTTCCATGCATACACACATAGAGAGATATGATCAGGAAATTATTGTTTACAAATGTAATGATGGCACAGACAGACGTTGTTAACAAAATGCTTCCAAAACCTGGGTGATGATAACACAGCTGGTTTTTGCAACTTTTATTTAATTTTTTTTTAATACAGTTTCACTGAAAAGGAAGAATGTTAGGCTGAGAATTTTTTCTATTATTTTATACAACATCTTAGTGAAAGTACTATAGACTAATAGAGCTGGTAGAGAATAAAAGCACTATATTTTAAAGGATTCTTTTCTGTCACAAAGATTAAAAAATTGGAGAGATTGAAAATTATCTATGTTTTGAGAAAGTAAACTTCATAGTTTCACTTTATATTTATAATCAGGTCATTTCAGGATGGCTAATGGTGCATGTAAATCAAGTTCTAAATATTTATATGACATTAACAAGCAATAATTGCAAATAAACATCGCATACGTAGTTGTGAGAAAAAATTTTGCATCCATACAAGTCAATTTGTAGTCTCCCTTTGAGAACTTACCATATAATAATTTTCTCTTTCTATATAAAAAAAATGTATATAGGAAATTCTAATAGGTCATCTGGTACAGCAGGAAAACCTGTCTGTAATGCAGAATGGAATTTCTAAATCAATTTGTGTTGATGCACACATGTTCCATTTGCTGTACCTTTCCACTTGCAAATTCAACTTTGTTTTAGTCCCACAGTGTATTGGCATGGATTTTGGTGATATTAAAGACCTTGACCCTCAGCAATATCCCTGATGATTAGGAGCCTATACTAATAATGGTGAAGACTCTGTTCCCTCACAGAGAAGGATTTAGTGTGACATGATAAAGGAAGCTGTGAATAGCAATAGAAGTTTGGAAAATTGCTCCATCTACTCATCCATTTGTAAGGTGGTAGCCAGCTGAAGAATACTGGTATGTACTGTCTTTCTGATCCATAGCTGTGCTTGGTCTTCTGTTAGAAATGCTCTGGTGGGACCTCCCAAGCTAGGGTAGATCTTGAAGGTGACATCACACATATTGGTGTTCCAGAATTGAGACCCATGCTCACCATGCATCGTGTCACACACATGCTCTCACTACATATCTCTCATGCAAAAATAATGTAGAAAGTAACATACCCTGGCTAAAAATGCACATCTACTTGAGTATTTCTAAGTACTGCTGGAGAAAAATCCTAGAAGTGGAATTATGTAGTATATTATATGGGGGAAAAGTAA
The DNA here is from genome assembly GCA_013399075.1 of Chloroceryle aenea. NCBI lineage: Eukaryota > Metazoa > Chordata > Aves > Coraciiformes > Cerylidae > Chloroceryle > Chloroceryle aenea. The sequence continues at coordinate 206,774 of VWZY01011724.1, read as the reverse complement.
AAACTCTTCTCTGTAAGAATGACTTAAGCAAGACGCATTTGAAATTGTACCTCCTAGAACTGAGAAAACATTGTGACTGCTCTTACTGCTATGCTTGTATGTTTTATTTCTAGATATAAAAAAATAATTAAGATAGAAGCTTCCATGGCAGACAAGTAATTCCTTCTTTCCTGGAGTTAACTTGGTCTGAACCACTACATCTAGGCAACCTCTCACAACCATTGCTATTGCAGGCTTTACATTAAGAATTGACTTTGGTGTAATAAAAAAAAAAACACATTCTCTGCTCAGTGGTCTCCTATACATTTTCTGTTTACAGCAGTTGGAATCTCTTCTTTCCTTTCCTTAAGCAGTTCCTTCTTAATTTAAGTGAATAAAACTAGTATCTCTTGCTTTGTGAATAATATATAATCCCTTTGTGAGCACCAAAAACTTACATGTATGGAAAAGTATGCAAAAATAGTCCTCAAATGTTTATAAGATTATTTTCAAAGCAAATAAATTGTGAGGATGTGGAATTTTATTGATCTTAAATACAGTTTGAAGACCCTGTTTATGAAGTATTACTAGAGCTTCGTTGTAGCATGGCGCACTGTAAACCAGAAAAAGTTCAAAGCAGGCAGTTCACAATATCTGCTCAACACAAACACAGCTAAAACTTTAGACATCTCAAGAGATATGCAAAACAACTGTCTATTTTAAATTGCTGTGGCAGCATGCAATTGTATTTTAAGAGATTTGTGATTTGAGTGCTACTATTATATGATATGTATTGTTTTAATAATAGGGAAGTATAAAATGTACTCAATATTCAGCTAGTTTTATTATGTCCTTTGGCCTTTTGAATGATTTCACAGTTTCCCTTTTAAACTCTCTCTGTTGCATATGCAGGCACATATATTTTATCAGACACAAGTTCTGCTTATCATTTATGAATATTTAGATGTTCCATTGTCAGGTTATCCTATTACAAATAACCCATATCCCATTATTCTTCCCACGATGAAGGGATGAATAAATGCTGGAAAACATCTAATCACCATGTGAAAGCCATCTGCAGTGGCAAAATAAGAGGGAAAATTAGTTTGTGATGTTACTAATACTGAAAACCAGAGCTGTCCAGAAGAGGAAGAAACTCCTGTTCCTATCTGATTTGATCAAATAAGTACTTTGGAAACCTGGGGCCATTGGACAGTCTCTGATGAAGGAAGGAGAACATGTATTCTCCTTTCCTCAAGTTGCAATGGATTCTCATATTTTTATTTGTCAACATTAGAGAGATGAGAGCTGAAGGGAGTGCTAACTTCTTATTAAATGTAATCTTTGTTCAGGTCCTTTGGAGGTTCTCAGGCTCCTCAGATCATTGCCCTCCTTCCAGGACAGAAACTTTTAATATGGGTCTGACTAACAATCTATAAGGCAGTTCAAATGTTTTATTCCTACTGGGACCAATTTAATGTTGTTATGTTTTTGCAATCTGAGATTCAATGCATTGGCTTGTCATTAGACACATCTAACAAATTGATGTGAACAAACATAAAATAAAAAGGCAAAAAGGGATAACTATTAAAAGAGAATACATACTGCCTGGTTGCTAACCAGTGGTAGAAATGTAAATATTGATATTATAAAACTAAAAATGTATACTTACCCCATAATAGGCTGGATTCCCATGGATTACCTGCAATCTTACTCCTTGTGTATGTGTTTATATATATATATGCATTAAGAAGATCTATACTTAGCCTTGTATAGCTACTTGAAGCAGTCTAGTGATCTCAGTGTTGAGCTTCACCATGTTAAATGCAGATTGATGTGGTTATATTGAATATGTGCACTCCCCATGACAAGGACAAACAAAACTAAATAAATAACAATTTCCCTTAAGTATTTAGCTTTTTGTTGAGTTAGTAAGGTGTAACCAAGGTGGTAATAGAAAAATATTGGAGCTTTCTGGAGGAAAAGCATGAAGAACAAGAATGACTTTAGTGGCACTAAAAGGAACTTAAACTGTTTTATTCTGTGGTTGTTGGAGACTCTCCAAACTGGATATTGTGATGTGCCTGTAACTGGACAAAAGCAAAGGTGATCTTTCCTCATGCTTTGTAATGCTGATAAGGACAGAACAGAAAATAAATTCTCTTTACTCTCTTCCAAATCATACAAATCAAACAAGGTGTGAAGAATTAATACATGTGTAAAGAATTCTATAGTTTTCAAAGCATGAAGTACTTTTACAATAAGTTAAGTAGCAGCTGTTTTGAAACCATGGTTTATAAAGAGATAATCACATGTTTCGCAGATTAAAATGAAAGCTTCCACCTTTTGCTGCCTCAGAGAGCATAAACACAAGGTCATTTCATTAAATTATGGGCAGCATGTACCATCATTTTAGAAATTACTGTTCAATGAATGCATATATAAATATGGATTATAAGGAAACCTCTTCCTGACAGTGTGTCTAAAATAAAACTTCTTATTTATCAGCAATAAAATCACAAGGTGTTGACTTAATGGACTGGAAAAACCTCTGGATGTTGGATGTTTCTTTATTAACTAGTTTTCTGAAGACAGTGTTAACCTGGAAATAGAAAATGATTATTATATTATATAATAATTGTCTCATTATTATTATATAATCATATTTTTTTCTTTGGAATTTGGTCATAGTAAAAAAAGCTTTAAAACTCAGGCATCAGCTAAGTGAAAAATGCTCGAAACCAGCTTAATTGCAGATGTTTAGTAACTCAATTGTCTATAAAAAAACCTGTGTACAAAACCATAGATGCCCTTTTCAAATACTTCTTTATACAACTGAGTGTTATTTTCCAATTTTTCTACACCTGAGTTTTAGATAATGCAATCACATCAAAAATAGAAATAGAGATCACAGGAGTTAATTCATTCTTTATGTAGGACTTGAAATTCAACTTTTTTCTGGTTTTGGGGAAAGCTCACAAATGATTGGTAGGGGAAGAGGTGAGCAAGAAGTTTCAGATGAATAGATTGAGAGAAAGATGAGATTTACAAAACAGCTATTTTTCTTACACTTAATAATGCACTTCATTCTTGTTACCATCTCTTCTCCTTTTTGTTTTGTTAATCTGGTAGGGTTTTTATCTCCTTGAAGATGTTCTAAGAATCACAGACTATGGGATAAGACTTGAAAATAAGATGCTTTATTGGAGCATTATTTCTCTGAGTTATAGAAAAAAAATATTAGTAGAGGAAGCATGCCAAGATAAAAGGGGAAGAGCTAACATTTAGTGTGACCATAGGTCTTTGCTCCTCAGGAGACTAGTTATTTTACTATTAGGCTTACTACACTTACACAGGTTAAATAATTTGTGCAAATATATAAATCAGAAACATCTCTTTTGCCAGGATTATCATGTAAAGCTGGAAGTTAAAATTCTAATAGTCACAAGTCTCTACAATTCCAAACAGTCCACTCATTTCTTATAGACTTTACAAATAATGTAATTTACTTTTCCTGACTCTCATTTTTCAAGAAACACAATTTTCATATGATAAAACTATATATCTGGCTGGAACTTCTTTTTGGGTTGGATTTGGTTTCTTTTTCATAGTAGGGATTAACAGCCAACGTGACTTGTAATTATTAAAAAAAAGTGAAGAAATATTCTGGATCTTACTAAACTCCTAAGGATATTTTATTTTCTCTCATGATCATCCCACAAAAGAAAGGGATTATCCAAATAATAAACCAGATTTATTTTTATTGGAGTCTTCTAATGCAGTATTTTAGCTTTTATTCTATCCATCTAAAAATGTTAATTTCTGACAGAGAATGTAGTATACAGCTATACAACATATTCAGTAAGCATTTGTTCACAACTAGGGAAATCTTTTGGCATTTGCTGTAAATGGTTAAATTATGACATTGGGTGCACTCAGTGTCATGTTCTAACTCAAAATTACATGAGAAAATTATTTAAAGCTCAAGATCTTGTCTAAATTCTGTGAGTTAGAATCTTCAACACTGTAAATCTTTAATAAAACATGCTGATACTTTACTGGTTCATACTGTGAACACTCAGCCCATGTCTGATTTTTCTTATCCTCATCTCAGAAAATTAGTAAAGTCTCCTAGGCATTGCCAAGAGTGTGACAGTGATAAGGTTAAGAAACCTTCCTACTATTTCCTGTAGAGCTCTGCTGAATGTGATGGTTTGTGGAAGGCCTGACAGCTCTTCATGAGACTGAGATGTGGCAGGCTGGAGACGTGACTGGTTCTCAGTGCTACAGTTTCAGTGGAACTCTATTTTCAGAGCCTTGATTGCTGTATTTCTTCAGCTATGAATGGAGCTGATGCAAGATGTGGCTTTCACTGAAATTTCTGAACAGGGCTAGAAAAATTGTGCGCGTACCTGCACTGAGGTCCACAGTCCTCTCTTTCCTTAGTAGTGTGGAACGTTCTCCTTAGGCTGAAGAGCAAGATGGGGAAAGGAAGCACAATTTATTCTTTAATGAACATAAATAACATAATCTTCTTCAGGTATTGACATGTAAGCAATATTCAAGGTACACCTGAGGCTTCTAAGTGGGAAAATTAGAAAGAAATAAAAATAAATGAGGAAATTAAAAGCTTTCAATGGGGAAAAATGAAGACTAAAGAAATACTTTATGGTCTATTTAGTCATGGTTGTTTTGAATTATATCTTTCACTCCTGTGGTTCCAATTTTAATAGGACCCTAGAAGAAGCTAATGATTTTGAATACAAACAGTACTATTTTAGATACTAAGATAGCATTTCCTTTTCAGAAGTGGTTCTCAGCTGAAAGTGTTTCCTGATTTGGCATTTTTGGTGTTGCATATTTGCTGCATGTCATTAAATTTCAGTTCAAGCTGTTTGAATTTGCTCTTGATATTATGAAGTTTTTAAACTGTTTTCCCTGCAGAGAAACCAGGAGAAAACCCTGTTGTTTTCTGACTTGTTTTGCAATGTACTTCACTGTACAAAACTAAACCTCGTGGAATCATGTTTAACGAGTATCTGTAGATGCAGACAACTGTTTTTCATTTAAACTAGCTTGTGTTCTCCTCCAGGAGCTTCACTTTTCTTCTGGGCTTGTTTTTTTTTTTCATTTGTTTGTTTGTTTTTTTTTTCTGGAGAAAGAGGGCATAATTCAAAATAAATGGTGCTTCTTTTTCATGGAAAACAACTAAATGACAGAAATAGATAACCAATATACATTTTCTATGGTGTTTCAAATGCAGAACACTTGTCTTTAGATTACAGTCCCACTTTTCTTGTTGATATTGGTGATCCTGCAGTTTAAACTGAGGTCAGAGTTTTGCCTTACCCTTCATAAAACATAAGAGGTTCCAGCTGGCTTTCCCATCAGCAAATTTGCTATGCAAGACCAACAGAAATAAACAGGAAAAAAGTAAAACTAGCTTAGTCAGTTAAATGAGTAGATAAATGATGATTCTATATTTGTAAGACCTATTTAAAAGAAAAATGCCAAATGTCATTAGACACTTTTTAGGAACTGAATCACTACCTTACAACTAATTAAAGTTATTAAGTAAATGGTACACCATTTTAAGGACTTAAACTGGTTCAAGGGCTTGACTGAGTTAAAACAGCTAAATTGAGTTTCACCATGTTAAATTAAGCTGACAGGCAGTCTGGGACCTAATTAAGAAATTCCTACATAAGCAGGATCAGATCTGCCTCTTTTATGTTATCTATCACATCTCTTTTCTTTGAGAAAGAAATAAAATGTTATTAGTAATTGTTCCTTAATCAACTCTCTAGATCTAGCTCAAGTCAAGGATGGTAAGTATAATTTTCTTTTAGCTTATGAAACATCAAATTCCTGTTGGCAGTGTTAATAAGGTTCTGTATTTGCAGGTTATCCCTGTATTGTGCTGCTGAAAGTTTTTCTGTGATTCTACAGGTGTAGAGGGCATTGTCAACAGGCTGTGCATTTGTGGGTGAAGATCAGCTTAATCATGGGGGAAAGCATTTTTTGTTTGTTTTGAGGTATTTTTCATTTATTTAACATTGATAAAAGTTGAGGTGTAAATAATTTGAACTATATATTTAGTCTTTTCTGCAATTTATAATAACTATTATTAAAAGGGGCTCGGGTTTGCAATTCCCAAAGACTGAAAAATAACAGATAAACTACTTTTAATATTAGAAAACTCCTTTAATTTAAATCAAGACAGTTTCCCTAAAGCCTGAAACTGAAACAATGTTAGCTAAAGGGCTTTCATAAAAGGATTAATTCCATGAGAATTAACTAGCTTGTGCCTAGGTTTTAAGCTCCTAAAACATCCTGAACTGCTAGGCTGAGCTTAAATACCTGAATTCCCCACTAATGCCATAGTTAAACACCAGCTCGGTGCTAGGGTGCCTTAGCAACCCTTCAAAAAGTGAAGTATTTTCTCCTTAATTTTTTGTTATAATTAGGTCAACTTAATTAAAAGAACATTATGTTATCTGAGAAACAGGCTGTCAAACTGAAAGTTGTATCTTTTGAAATGTTGATTTAAGAAAAGTATGGAAGGCATAAAATGTGGATGGCTTAAAATGCCATACTCTCCTAGAGTATGAATATTGTATTTGCCTGAGAAACATTGAAATGACCTTAAGTTTAAACACTTCAGTGAAAAGTCCTACTGAAATTCTATCATAAGTAGCAATAGTCAGTTTTAGGCTGTTCCAGAAATGACTGCAACCCATTGCCTTGTGTCATGCACTGACTTTAGCAGTTGCCATTATATTTGCTGCAGTGCCGTGAGCTGATACTGTAGTGAAATCCAGATATTTAATATGAAATTTGAAGTTTTTATGAGAAGTAAATCTTCATCAGTCTACAATTATTAATTTAATGGAATGAAGTCTTGCTGTGCTCTTCTTCATCAAATCATTCAGATAAATGCATCTAAATACTCCAAACAGAGGTAAATTCACTACTGTCTATACATATCTTTTAAAACATTGTCTTAATCTAGATGTTAACAAGCTGGTTTATGCCATCAGGTTTGAAACAAGAAGGCTCTATAAATCATTATAATGGTGAAATGTGTTTGTATACACACAGAACATTCTCTTTGCATTCTCTTTTTCAATAAGTTGTGTATTCTTCTTGAACATGTGTTTGTAGTTATATTTATCAAAGGTGTTACATGTTTGATAGTGGAATTACGAACTGCTGGTTCTATGGTATACAATATGAGTTGTGACCTTACAGTCATGAATAAAATTAATGGGGCAATGAGAGATCCATTTGGAAAGAGAGAAAACAATGTGCAGGACTGGTTTTGTTTTTTCTGTTCTCTGTGATAATAGTTACTGCAAGGAAGAATATCAACTCACCCACTCCCAGTCATGATTATCAAACTTGACTGAACCTTTAGTTATGCAAACAAGTGAAATCATAGGATCCCCAGAGACCGTTTATTTATATCTCTCACAAAGGAACTGAAATTCTGGGAATGGCAAATTCAATGCAGAAAGGCAAGGTAACTTATTTATATCAAGCCATTCTACTGCACCATCTGTGTTTTCTGACACATAGGAAAGCTATTGCTGTAGTCAAGCTTGGTGATAAAAATTAGATTTCAGGGAAAATGATTCTAAAGCTATTATACCTGACTACTTTGAACTAATAATTCTGTAGCAATTTTGGCTTTTCCAGAAGTCCAATGCTTCATGTTTGATATCAATTCTATTCATATAGGAATAGAATGATCTGAGGTGAAAGGATTCTGGTGCAACTTGGGTCTCAGGTGTAAGTAGCTTTCAAGGACCACACTTCAACCAGGAAGTGTACTTTTTTGGACATAATCAATCTGGATTTTAATGCATATCAGTGACTTGAAATTAACAAGTATAGATGTAATTTGTACTTACTCAGTGAAGCCTCAGCTTTAACAAACTGAGTGGTTTAACACATTAAATAAAATGTTAATAATTATATGGATTTCTTGGACATCTTGTTCCAATACTTGGTGAATGATATGTTGAAGAAAATATCTGTATTAGATTAATGAGCAAATTGTGACAGGACAAACTTAACCTAGTAATTTTGAAAGGACTCTAATGGACTTCTGAATGTAACATAATTAAAAAAAAACATGCTGGATAATTCACATATTCAAAACATTTTCTCTACCTTCTAGAACTGGATTTAGGAACAGTTTTCTGAATAATGATGTTTTAATGATACTGAGAATATAATTTCTGTTCTAGAGTCTTTAAGAATTTAGATGCTGTCTTCTTTCAAGGTCTCACTCTGGAAAACTGATGATATCTGTGACATTCTGTGAAACTAGTGCCAGCTACAATTTCATACTTAGAGAAGTTTATAAAATAAAAAGTGAAAAAAGACCCCTAAGATTGTAAAGTTTTGATGAGGGCTGATTTAATTTTACTACCAGCTGACACATCAGTAAAAATATATATGTTATGAGATAAACAGACTTAACTGAAAATATATTTTACAAGTACACTGAAACTTTTAAATCATATGTATGCTTAAGAGTATATATTGTTTCAGTAAGTTGTTAACACTTTTAATTCCTTTTATTCAATCATAAATGATGTTTTGTTGCTTTTAAAATATAAAAAAAGTTGTTGGGTTTTTTTACCTTAGTTACTTTTTCTTTTTTTTTTTTTTTTTCATCTCCCCTTTTTCCATTCCTTAACTTGAGATTATCTCCTTTAGCATACCTGATCACAGAACAGAAAATAAATGTCTTGTGCTCCAACACAAACAAAATAATCCCAAACAAAACAAAACGTGCTTGGACACATTTATATTTTAATTAATCTTATTCTGTCACTTGTATTAATTTACAATGTGATAAAGCTAAATAATAGCTTAAGCAAAGCTTTGGTTAAGCCTACCACAGTTCTCTAACAAATTCTTACATTTCTCTGAGGAGATTAGTCAAATTCCTCTCACTCAGAGATAATGGTGAAATTTTTGTTTTAGTTCAATATCACAATTATATGTTGTTACTTATTTGTATATCTAATGAAGTAATGCTGAGTCTACTTCATGAAAGTATTAGTTTCAAAAGCTGTTTCTTTGTATTGCATTCTTCTTGTATCTGAATAAATAAGAGAAATCACACATACAATTTTGTTTGTAGAAATACATGAAAAGGCAATACTTCTTTTGATTAGATTTTTTGTTTTTTTCTTCTAAAGTGGTAGCTGGGTCTTGTAAAAGTAGTCCTAAAAATTTTCTCTATGAAATGTTTCTCTAGCAGTTGAGTTAACTGTTTCATAATAGGTTATCATCTTTGCACCAAGTGGCAAGGAAAGGAATTAATGTATAAACTGTATCATGAGGTACACATGTATTAATGGGGACTATACAGTCACACCTAGAGAAGGTCCTGAAGTGTTCAGGGCATTATAGAACCAGTGGTGTGTGTGTCAGGGACTGGAGTTAAAGCAGAATGCTTGATCACTATTGAAGTGCAAATTATCTGGATTTACTCTACAAAGAAGTAATCAGAATATTTGGAGAAAGAAAAGATCACTCCCCCAGAAAGCAGTCACTACAGTCAAGAAGTCCTTCCACTCCATGTTGTATCCATCCAGTGTTTCTATAGCAGCCATGAAGTCTGATTCCAGCCTCACAGAGGCAGGACAATACAGAGTCTGAGGCAAACACCGCCCCCCCCAGCTTGTTTCCACAAGAGGTCTTGAGTCCTACCCAGGAAACAAGTAGCTTGTCTGTCTATTCGCACCTAACGGTTCCTCAGGTGCACACAGCTTTAGTACCACCAAGCTTCAAAGCAACTCAAGCACCTTAGTTATTGAGGAGAATCTGTGTCCTTGGCTGACCCCGTAGGTAGCTGACTCTGTTGTGCTGCACATCTGTAGGTCTCACTGAGCTCTGGGATACTTACCTTGGGAATAGGTAGTGAAATATATATTGGGGGTGCTTTTGGGTATGAAAATAAAATGTAAAGATTTATTTAGATTAACCATATTTTTCTAGTAAAGTCTGCAGAAACTGTTTGAGGTGGCTTCTTTCACTGAAAAACTTGATTACTGCCTATGAAGAACATTTGCTTCTATTTATAAAAACCTTCTTCAAAAACTGCTTTTCAGGATTTCTTTACTTACTACATTAAAATTTAAGAAAAATTCTTTAATATGTGTGTTTATCTCCAGTATTACTTCCTCAGTTTTTTTCTGAGCGTGTGATCAGTCTATACTCAATATCAATCCTGGAAATAATGTGCATGGAAATTCAACTGATAATGCAGAAGAAAAATGTTTTTGCTGTTTACTAAAGTTTAGAAAGGGACTTTTTCAATAACAATCTTCTGCGGGATGTTAAACATGAAGCTATTCCACATAAAATTTTCTGGAGCAGCAATGTTGCTGGTGTGTTTTCCTATGGTAATTTTTAGATCCATGGTTTTTGACTATAAAATGTCATTGATCTATTTTTCATGTTCTCAGAAATAATGATCTTGTTTTTTTGAAAAGCATTGGTTTTGCTTTTCTAAAAATAGTAGTTATCACTGTACTGAATTCAGATGTTCTGCACTGTAAGGGAAAATCCTAGCTATCATCATTCATTATAGCACATTTATCAACCATATTTAAGCACTTGTATATCTTTGGCCATCATTTTTTGTAACATTGCCTAAGTTGCTCATTTATTCTACGATTAAAATTCAACTTAGACACAGATATAGTGAATACCCATCTGGATATCACAGAAGCATTGTATCCTTCTCAATTTCCTTGCCAGAATTATCCTGAAAGGAACTTCTATATGTTCACCAGTCTGAGAAGTTACTTATATCCATTTGTGCTGAGTAATAAATTTTCTTTGCCGATACTTTTAAGCAAAACAATTAAAGGAGGAAAACTCTTAGTGCCACTTTCATTTTTGTTCCTTTTCATGTAACAACAGGTCTTAATAACTATGATGCTGCCATTAGTGACCATAAGGAAGACTAAATGATCATGTCAAGTTTGAAACTCAGTTTTTCAGAGAAAGTAATTGCAGAGATGCTTCAATTTTTCAACAAAAGCATTACAGGGTGTTTAAACATGAAGATAGGGTGAATAAAATACTGCTGCATGCTAATTTTAGTATGCTTGTTAGATTTCTTTCCTCTCGTGTACTTTTCAAACAAGAGTGATCTCAGGCCATTAGAAGATAGGTTGAGACTTTAAAGGACATTGTTCTAATACTGTGTTTTAGTTTGGGGAGTTAAAGCATTTAACTTCATGCAACTGAGCATCCAGCACATACAACTGTTTTGGACTAGCATGTTACCAACACACAATAATGTAAGTGACCAAAACTTAAACCATTGCTGTTTAACCTTCTAACTGCCACATTTTGAGTAAAATTCTGTTTCATACGAAATTGGTGGGATTTCTGCCAGTACTTTAAATAAGGCAAAGATTGATTTGGTTTGGGTTTTGTGGGGTGTGTTTGTTTGTTCGGTCATTTTGTTTTGTTTTGATTTTTGACATCTTTGTAGAATTGCACTGGCAAAGGCTCTGGACTTGTAGTCAACTGAGCAGTACCCATGCTGAGCAGTTTTGAGATTCAAGGGAGCTCTAACCTAGTGTGGGACAGACCTGCACCTATAAACAGTTGCTGAATTAGGGCGGGTGTTATTACTGTTGTTTCTTACAATGTCATGCATGAGAGAAGTTTATAATTTTAATATCCATCCATAGAATTTAGTAGAACAGATAGAAATTGAAGTTACTGTATAATCATGCAAGTGTCCTGGGCATCGTGGTGTTCTGTGGGATGCTTTTTCTTTGACTCTGTTCATGTTCAGCTCTATATTAGCATGCTTTACAGCTTTCAAAATAAAACTTGGGGTTACAAAGAAACTTGGGAGAAAAAAATGTAATTAGGAGAAGACTTTTTCACAATAAGACGACATGCTGGAGGAAATCTTTCAGCTGCAAAGGCTTAGACTGGAATGAGCTTCTGTAAAGGAATACAATGAGGAAAGAATGAAAACTAGAGGGAAAAGAATTAGATTTTGAATGCCATTGATGTTGTCATAGAAATAAATTTACAGTGGATTAAAAATATAAGCAAGTGAGCTCCCTGTGTTTGTCACATGTTAGTGGAAGATGAGACAAAGACAGGAAAGGGGTGCCTCGATCAGCTGAGGAGACTGAGTACTTTTGATGTGCATCCTGATTTCAGAGTTGTATTTTTTTTTCCTGATGAGTTAGAACAGAGAACCACATGCAGCTCCATTAGATAATTTGCAGCTGTCTGCATCAGTAGAATTTTGCTGTTCATATTTCTTGTCCATTCTAAAAATTCCCCTAAAAGTCATGTACCAGTTATATGTTCTCCGTCAAACGTGTGGTTTGACACATTCCCACACAATTTGTCTGCAACTCTCTAATGTTACAGCACACATCCATCTTCTCCTGATTTTAATACATAAATTTCAATTTCTAAAACACAGTATATTTACTTGTGACTATATATGCCTGCTCACTCATAGTCTCCTGAAAAAGGACACTGTTGTAGAACATGTTAAAAACAAAAAGACAAAAAAACCCCAAACCTCTCAGAGCTTAAAGCGATATATTTTGCAATTAACTGAGGCATGTATGTATAAATAGTACAGGCTGCTAACTTACTAGGTCTCGAAGATGTGTTTTTTAAATTTCTTCACAAAAGGTTAGGATTTTGATTTCCTTTTATTGTAGATATCTTATGCAGACAATATTTTGAAGCACTGATTATTTGACAGCAGAAAGGGTTTGGTTTATTATTTTGTTATAAAAGCACTTTCAGAGATGGTTAATGAGCTGTAGGGGAAGGAAACATTTTGTCTTAGAGTCTTTACTGCTAAGTTTGGCCATGAAAACTAATAAAAAAATATCTTGAGATTTAACCATGCAGGGAGACTTGGCTTGCAAGGCATTTAAGAAGTCACTTATTAAGTGAAATGTTATGAGATCACTGGAATTCTTCATGATGTCTTCAGTTTGGGAGTTCTATACTAGACTGAGTGTTGTGAATTAATGGGTTTATTTAACAAATTAATTATCTTAATAGTTTCTACAATCTACTTTCTTCATCTGTTAGATGGGTTTTTTTAACAAGTTTAATTCAATAATAGTTGTTGGATGTTAAATTTCCAGAGATGGTGCTATAATAACAGTAAGTAATTATCTGTAAGTAGCCTTTGTAATTTATGATCAGATCCTAATACTACCCCGAATCACTGAAGAAATTGTGTGTGCTTTCTATATTTCAGGTGATTTCTGTTGACACGTGGATATATATTAGGTTTGGGTTGGTTTGTTTTTTTTTAAATTCTGACTTCTCAGAAAAATGAATTCTAAGTGCTTAATGATTCCATTCTTAGGAATCCAAACCCATGATGTTTAGGAATTGGTTCTTAAGGTTCACCTCATTATGAAAGCCATAAAGAGCAAAGACCACCTGTTACTCCAAGTAATGGTAATACAAAACAGATGCTAAGGTACCTGAGCAGGCTATGCTTCAAATTAATTTTCATTATTGAGTGTACCTTTTAATGACAAATTTTGCTTCCTTCCTGCTCCTCTTTATTCTCACTGAACATTAGGGTGCATTAAGAAGAGTGTGTCCAGCATCTTGAGGGATGTTGTCTTTCCCCTCTACCCTAGTGAGACCACATCTGGAATACTGTGTCTAGTTCTGGGCTCCCCAGTTTGAGAGACAGGGACCTACTGGAGATAGTCCAGCAGAGGAGCACAAAGATGATGAGAGGACTGGAACATCTCTTTTATTAGGAAAGGCTGAAAGACCTGGGGCTGTTTACCTTGAGAAGGCTGAGAGGGGATCTTATCAGTTCTTATAAATACCTAAAGTGTGTGTGTCGAGAGGATGGGACCAAACTCTTTTCAGTGGTGCCCAGTGATAAGAGAAGGGGCAACAGGCACAAACTGGAATGCAGGAACTTCCAACTTAACATGAGGGAAAACTTCTTCACTGGGAGGGTGACAGAGCACTGGAACAGGCTGCCCAGAATGGATGTGGAATCTCCGTCTCTAGAGACTTTCAAAACTCGCACATTCCTGGACACATTCCTATGCAACCTGGTCCTATGCAGCCTGGTCTAGGACCTCTGGACTAGATGATGTCCAGAGGTCCTTTCCAACCTCTACCATCCTGTGATTCTGAGTAGAAACTGTACTGCCTAGCTATTACCGGTATTGTTAGGGGTGTCTCTTTCTTGTCAAGATTAAGGTTACTGTTTCATTGGATAAAACTTCTAACTTTTCTTAGAAGCTGCAAATATATTGGTTGAAGAAGCAATAAATTGAGTTATTTTTTACAAATCTAAAGTAAGATATGTTGGGGTTTTTTACACCGTCTCATGTGCCTCATAATGAAGTCATTAAATCATTATATTTAGAAGTACATGGAAGAATAAAAACTCTTAATAAAATGTGAGATGATAACTGAGGGATATTTAAAGTTGCAATTTTATTTGATAAAGAACTAAATTCAGAGAAACTTTTTTTAAAAAAGGAAAAAAAGGAAAACATGAGCATGAACAAAGACGAAACCAAAATCATCAAAACAATTCCTCAGAGTTTCACAAAATCAAATGCACATTTTGCTGATTGGGAAAAACAATGCATATGTATTTATATGGAAATATATGTATTTATGCTCATCTTCACATTATTTTACAGAAACATTTCAGTTCTATTCTAGAATTGGAATCCAGAGTATCTCCCATAACTCATTGTAAATCAAGTGGTTTGTCCATCTGGGAAACAACTGTGCATGGTTGTGTGGCTGTGTTCTGAACTGCAGCTCCCATGAGCCATAGTAGTAACATCACAAACCCAATGTTTCTGCTTTTCCCGTTATTCACAGAAGGGCAAACTTTTTCTGTGGAGCAGATGAAAGGGAATTGGAACCATCTTTTGACAAGCACTAATTTCATCGTGTTGTAAAGAAAGGAGATAGGGCATCCAGTCATGAAAGTAACATTGTGTTAAACTCATCTGACTTTCTGAGATCTGAATTGATTTCTGGATGAGCCATGCTGAATGCATTTGTAGCAGGGGACTGAAATGTTAGTCAGCAGATATTACTTCAAGGAATATACTATTAGAACATGCATTCTAACAGCTAATATGTCAATAGCATATTTCAAGCTCACAGTTGTCTTGGGTGGGATGATAACAGTCATTTTTCATATTTCTAGGTCATGGATTGTTCCCATTTATGTAAGTTGGAACAGTATCCTAGGAGACATTTTGACAGACTGACTAGGCAAGATACTCCATGGCATAGTCTGTCAAAAAAAACAGTCCCTGTAGGGCATGAAGTGGGGGAAGCTGAGGATATCCACATTCCTTTGCTTGACTGCTCAGAGCTGTTTCATGTCCTGTGTTAGAATTAACTACCCTTGGGTAACCCCAGCCTCTGTAAAGTACAGCACTTGATTCCCACTGCCTCTTACCAGAATTTCTGCATTCCCACACTTAGGAGCTTCCCTAAGGATGACTTAAGAAAGTGTTTTGTCACTGCAGGAGGACAAAATGTAAAGACACCTCTGTTCTCCCTTCCTCCTTCAGCTTCTCAAGGGGAAAACCAGAAATGTGTATGTATTAACCCTTTTTTTTCAACTTAAATATACCTTTTGCCACTGTATTTTACTGACAATTAATAATAAATAAGGAAGTCTATGTATAAATTATAAAAAATAAGATGTATTAAAAAAAGTTAAAAAAATGGTTAGGAAATATGCTAATTTACTTAAATATAAAATCAGGGTTGTCCTCACACTATAGAGGATGATTAAATGCTTGCATTTTACATAAGTAGCGCTGCTTTAACCCTTTCTTTATTTAATGGCTGATGATCTCATATATACCCTCTAGCAAGGAGGAGTCTGGGAGGTTTCTACTTAAAGGAATACATTAGATACTTGTTTCAGGTCCAGTCAGGAGCAGGAAGAGGAGTAAGAGGAGCAGAACCAGGATATGCCTAGAGAAGACCTGGCATGAATAGAACAAGGCTTTATTTCCAGAACTGAGCCACGTTCTCTAATCCCTGTGGCACCAGCCTTCCTGTGGCAGGGCACAGGCACTAATGTGCAGCTGATAAATAGTGGCAGATGGAGTCTGCTCTCATCACTCTAGCCAGAGCCTAAATGTCAGTGAAGAGAAATTATACCAGAGTGGAGGCTTAAAATGAGAAGAGATACATAATTAAAAAGTTGAGACTCCTTATCATCATGTCATTTTAACCTTGTTCCATTAACAAAAATAAAGTAAGTCACTCAAGAGCAACTGTATTTGAAAGAGTCTATTTTAAACTCATATTCCAAATTGCTTGTGAGTTTATAATAAGCTGTACTGGGGCTTACTGATATTAACTTTCTGTCACTATGCTTTCTGTATTGATATATTGGGATAATTCCTTGTGTATTGAGTTAGAGAACTACATTTTACATGTCTTCAAATTGATGTTATTGTAAACATATTCAACAAGTTAATGAATATACTATTTCCATTTTGGCTGTTCCTCTTATATTCCAAATGATTGCAAGCATTTAAACGAATTACTTACTGCCCTGCAGACACACTAGAGGCAATTAAAAAAAATCAGTAACTTCTTGGAACAGTATGAAAGTATTTCCAGCTTTCACACATGGTTTTCAGTAGGAGAAGATGTGTAGCTTCTTAACAAAGAGACAGAGGTAGTGATTGTTGCTGTCAGGATCAGGGAGCTTGTTGCAGTTCTATGAAACTGTAAATCCTAGAATCATAGAAATGTCTGGGTTGGAAGGGATCTCTAGAGGTCATCTTCAACTAGAGAAAGTTGCTCAGAGCCTCGTTNTCAATCCTGTTGTCTATGTCATTGTCAATGTTAAACTAGACAATCCCCTGAGGGACACCACTTGTCGCTGATCTCCGTCTGGACTTTGAGCTATTGACCAGTACCTTCTATCTGGGGCCATCCAGCCAGTTCCGTATCCACTGAACAGTTCACCCATCAAATCCGTATCTCTCCAACTTGGCAAGTAGGATGATGTGGGGGCCATGTCAAAGTCCTTGCAGAAGTCCTGGTAGATCACATCCACAGGTCATCCCTTGTCCACTGATGCCATCACTCTGTCATAGAAAGCCCCTAGGTTTGTCAGGCAGGATTTCTCCTTAGTAAAGCCGTGATGTCTGTTCTTGATCACCATGTCAGATGACAGATTTCAATTTACTTGTGGTTATTACACATCCATATAATTCTTTTCAGGGTGGAAATTCTAGTGAATCATGTTTGTAGTTTATGTTAATAGTAATGCGTTCTATAATAAATGAGGGTAAAAATGGTGCTATTTCTCACTATATATTAGAATTAGAAATATGAAGGAAGGAAGTTAGGAAAGGATTAGAAGGAAGGATTAGAAATAAGGGGAAAGTTCTTTACCATGAGAGTGGTGGAGCACTGGAACTGGATGCCCAGCGAGGTGGTGGAGGCCCCATCCCTGGAGACATTCAAAGTGGGGCTTGATGAAGCTCTGAGGAACCTGCTCTAGTTGAGAATGTCCCTGCTCCCATCAGGGGAGTTGGACTAGATGACCTCTGGAGGTCCCTTCCAACCCAGACATTTCTTTTTCTATATTCTCCAACAGCTCTGCTCCTCTGATAGAAACAACAGTAGGTTAGTTTTCAGAAACAAGCTAGGTATGAACACAACCCTTTTCTGAGTGCTGACATGTTTCCTCAGTGATGCCGAGGAAAAGAGTAGATCAAGTGTTCATTATGGATTCTAAAATGACAGGCCATCAGAAGATCCATTTCTCTATCATTCAGTTAAAACAGATTGTTGGATTTCTTTCAAACCACTTTCTAATTCCATTAAAGTAAATTACATACTTCATATTTATGATGCAGCCAGCCATTATCAAAGTAGCATAATATAAATTCTTTAAACCATTTATAACATTTTTCTGGTGACATCTTAAAAATCATTTTACTTAATCACCTTCTTCTCTTATACATAAGTGCAGAAGGCAGGATGTATTGGGGAGAAGGAAGGAAGTGGAAGTGACTGAGTAACTTCAGTGAAAGTTATATCCTCTTCCAATGTTTGGATGAATGTTCTCTGAAGTCGTTTGTACCCTGCTATAAATATGTGAATCTTCCATGCTTAGTTTTGAAAATCTTTTGTCTAGTTTTTCCAAAATTGAAATTCTCAAACTTTTCAAGAAAATAATTTTCTTCAGATAAGGTCTAACTCATGGAACTTATAACTGTAGTTTAGGTAAGGCAGATTTGCTCTCAGAAGAAACATAACAAGCAAAAACTAATAAGTTTTCCTGGTTGTCAAGTGGAAGGATAACTAGCTCTTCCTTATTGCTTGCAGTGGTTATAAAACTATCTGACATCTTACAGCTGACTTTAGTGGCTTGGAGGGTATTAAATTTTTTAAAAACTTCTCTATTTTTAAAAATATAAACCAATCCTCTTGCCTAATTCAAATACAAAAGTGCCCTGTAAAGTATACCACCTCGTTCACTTTATCAAAAACCTTGTGGCTAGTAACAGTTATTGTAAAAGGAATTTTGAGATTAAGTACTGAAGTTAGATTATTTCTCTTTGAAGAGGAAAAATTGTTGCTAGTCAAATATTTTGGTCAAAGAACAAAAAAGAATGAACAAGATCATACTCTGCTTCTTGACTAGAAAGAAACTTTCAAAACTGTTTAAGGGACTAAGCAGTAGAAAGATAAAATGTTGTGAAGTATAGGTATGGTGTAACAAAGATCTTACACTTTGATGCATTGACACAAGGCTTTCTGCCTTATTACAAAGGTAAGAAAAGCAGTTTCAAATATTTATGGTGCCATCATGTGGAGACTTCTGAGCATTGATGAGGTTGAATTAGAAGAGCCTGATTAGAAGAAGAAAATTAAAATTGGCTGCCAAACTAGCACTGGTGAGCTTGAGTTATGAACAGGTGCTTGAACTTAAGAAATTATAGCTCATTTCTGAGCTACCAAATTTTTATCTGCTTGCCCTCCTTGGGTAGCTTCTCATGACAGTCACACAGTCCACCAGGACTTAAGCATTTTACTTAAAAAAAAAAAAAAGCCTGTGAGTTTTTTCTCAAATGAGAAAGAATGTAATTCTTGACATAGTAACTCCATGATGTAGTAAAATTAATGTAAATGTTAATGTAAATGTAAATATAACAATAATTTCCTCGTAACCTTAGTGCTCTCCCCTGTCCAAAGTGGTTTTGGGTTTAAGGTTATGCAGCCACATGTAGGCTGGAAGGTTTTCTTCAAGTGTATTGAAAAGACTAGATCAAATTTGTAGTTATACTACACTTACAGTCTTTTGTACATGATCTACAAATTCAGAAAAAACATTTACCTAATAGTCATTTCAATGTCTCTATTTTTTTCCATTTTTTCAAGGAAAAGACCATCTAATCCACCTAGGGAGAGACTGAAATATTTCCTTTTATTTCTACATAAATTGGCCTGCACAGATGGCTGTGATTCATTGTGAAAGCCTATTTATGCTCTTTTATTTAGCTGCATAGGACAAGTTGTTCTTTAACAGTTCTTTTACGAGCATCCCATTAGATACCTCTATGCATGCAGAATGATACATGCTTTGTATACCTTTTCTGTTTGATTTTCTTTTTTTTTTTTTCTCCCACCTGGGAAAAAGAAAAGTGACCCCCCAGATCTGCAGTAGATGTTTTCTGCTAAGAGCATTTCATTCTCCCAGTCTTTCACTGTAGACTAAAATACTCAATCTTCTGCAATTTACAATGGGGAAACCTCTTGGTTGCTACAACTGATGTCTCAACAGCTGTTTATCACCTTTTAGATCTGTGTATGCGATAATTTGAAGTTGTCCTTTCATTTACAGACTAGGTTTCAGAGTAAGGAGGGTTGGTTTTTTTTTGAAGTTTGTCCACAGGAATTTTATACAGGTAATATAAACATGGAGGTTTTTCTTCCCCATAGCACACTTGCAATACTATTAAGTAGTAACATCTTTTGCAGGTTAATCTGGATAATTTTTAGGCATGTATCTTATGCTTACATATCACTGTGAAAAAGAAATCCCTGCTTTTATCACTAGAAATTTTATTTACTCATATCAGTTTTAAAAAGGTGATTATTTATGTGGTTTGTATACATAGTATTGAAAATTTGAGTATTTAGATTAGCCTGTGTGCAAAATTTTGGTAACTTTAAACAGATGAGCAGGAGATGAAGATTTATGTAAGAGGAAGACAGAATTTTGTCTCTTTGAATTTTTGTAGAATTTTGATGGAGTGATAGATAAGCTTCAAGTGGACTATACAGGTATTCCTTTATAGTGCAAATCTCTTCCTGCAAATATATGTTTTGCACTCCCAGTCACTTTTTTCTCCTGGGTATTAATTTTGAATGTCATAGCCGGAATGATGAGATAAAATTGTTGTTGCCTTCTGAAGGCAGCCCAGGGAAGGGAGGAATTGTACACAGGCAAAATTAAATGTAGTAGATAAATTTCAAACTAAGAAAGTACAAATGATCAGTAAAAGAAAGCAAAATACATGAATTGAATAAATCTAATAAGTTTATTAATTTGGGAAGGATCCTTTGCAAGTAGGTAACAAGTTATAATTAGGCTACATCTTAAAATCCTAAACCTGACATTTTTTTCCCCCAGTACATATTGTTGTGAAATAAAAAGAGAAACTATCACAGAGTCCAGTGGGCCTATTAAAAGTTACATGGAAATTTTATTTTAACATTACCTCTTAACCTTAGGTAACAAGAACTGGGAATCTGGGGAATTGTAGTACATCACTGCGCTGTAGTACAGAGCTGCTGTTAGTTTATGGTTTGTAGGGTTAGCATTCTGCTAAAAATACAGGATTTGTAATGGAAGGCTTTGTAGTCAGTAGAAGTGGATAATGCACTGTAACACTGTGCTTTCTGGAAGTCTGAGACTTAAGGAGGGAAGGCAGTTTCCTTTCGTGCTGATAAAATTAACTTTGGCCAGAAAAATGCATTGCCTTTCAAATGAGATTTGTATACTCAGATTTGCATCAGCAACCCAGTTACAAGTGATGAGACACCCACAAACTTTTCTGAAAATATCCAGTCAAATTTCAGTTCAAGTCAACGTATTTTTGAAACTGAGAAGAAATATTTAGAAGCTTTTGTGATGTTATCTTGAAGCTGATAGAGTTCTTGAAGAAATACAGGGTATAGAGGGGAAGAGTCACTTTTTCAGAAAATTCGTATTAATTTCTTAGAAGGCTGCTGATGCTAAATGATGATTATTTTATCACTGATTTTTACTGTACTTGTAAACAACTTCTAATGACAAAGCTCATAATCTAAGTGCTTTCTGAACCATCAGTTGAATGTGGAAAGACAAATAGGATCAAAATTGGAAGGCAAAGGTGTTAAGAGGTGTTTAAATGTTACTGTTATACTTTCTTATATTACACTAGTACATCCACAGTTACAGGTAGCTGTGGCATGACCATGTACACAGAGATGGTCATGACCAAAGGGATGAAAGTCCAAAATATGAGAGCAGTATGTTAATAAAAAATCCCCAAATGATAGGAGAGCCAAGAAAAAGTTAAACAAATCTGGCTGGTATGACAGTTTACGGTGAATGTAAATTAATAGTCATATATGTCGACACAGCTTTCAGGCTTCTCAACTCAAAAAAAAAAGACACAATTTTTGTTTTTACACATTCTCATATATCTATTTCAGATTTTTTATTTTTTTTTTTTTCCCCTTGAGGGGAAGGGAAAGGAAAACCAAAACCAACTTTCTGAGTACATAAGGTAAACAAATATCTACTTAAAAATATATTTATAGTTCAAATGAAAATTGGAACCAAACAGCCCGCCAGGAGCTAAAGGAAGGTACATCACAGTCATGCTTGGCAAAAAAAAGTACAGAATTTCTTCTGAGAGACATAGGTCTATTCTGGGCCCAGAGCAGAAAGAGGTCAGAGATTATAGCAACACATAGTGTGATAAGCAGAAATGTTTACAATACTGATGCACTTGATAAGGAATATGTAACCGTAAAATCTACTTGTGAAGTAAGAAGTTCCTGCACATAAGTGTCTTCTGCGAAATGATCACTGTAAAAACCAGTAACTGTGGGTTCTCCCCTTTCTTTAAGGCAAATCAAGGGAGAAGCTGAGCTATTAGTGGGTTTGAGTGTCCTTCATGATTGTTATTAGAACTACTCTTGTTAACGTATGTGGCACAGTGTGAGTGTCTGAGTGCATCTTCTGATACTGCAAGGATTATGTACAGCATGACTTGAAGAAATAGATCATCTCTGTGGGTACAAAGGGAACAATAAGAAGGCTTTTATCCAAGTTTATTTTTCAGTTCAAAATGAGTTTTACATCAAATTTACCAACCCTGTTGAGTGCTAAAGACTCTAGACTGATTTTGGACATCACTGAAATTAAGGAGTGAGACAATAAAAATTATTAAAAAGAAAAATTTCCATGTTACACAACATTTCAGCGCCATCCTTTTTACCTGGGATTTCTTTTCACAGGAATACTATTTTGTAGACATTCTGTCCTTTTAGAATAATAGTTCTCACCTCTATACTATAAATAAAAGAAAAAATATCTCTCCAATTTGACAGAGGGGGATTTAAAAGGAGCACTCTATTCCTCATAATTCTCTATTTGTGTTCTTACCATAAAATGGCATTTCATTATGTCTTTTGGGGTTTTATTTCCTTTTATAATTCTCAAGAGGCTGTCACCAAGTTACAAGTGCCTTCTCATATTTCTCATAATAAAAAAACGGGATATCAAAAGCAATGAGAAATTTAAGCCATTTTATAACACTGTTCATGGATGACCGAATAATGAGAAGTAATAATCATAATATTACTACAGTGTCTAGTACAGCTCAGAATCTGTCAGTGGTCAGCACTGTACACATACTTGTAAAGGTGCTATCCCAGCAGGAAATGCCTTACAAATCACATGGAACAAAATGAAGCTATGAGAGAAGGATTTTCAATATGAAGAATGGATGAATGACAGAATTTGCTGAAAGTTACAATATAAGATTTTAGTAGTTGGACTCTACTGAATGTCACCAGTGACATCCTTCTAAAGGTAATAAAACCAAAAGCATATTTGCTAATCATTGTATGTATAATCAAATATAATTTATCACAGAAAACATTGGATCAGGCTGCACAGGGAAGTGGTTGAGTCACCATCCCTGGAGGTAGTAAAAAGGCATGTAGATGTAGTTCTAAGGAGCATGGTTTAGTGGTGACCTGGCAGTGATGGGCTGATAATCTGAAAAGTCTCTTCCAACCAGAATGATTCTGTGTTTCTGTAAAACATGAAAAACTTCCTCTCTGCCCCAACCCTGAGGTGCCTGATGTTGTGATTTAATTTTAGATTGCCTCACAGCAAGGGACTAATGTTGAATTTTCCTTATGTGAATGTAGTTTTAGTAATCAGATAATTAATTCTACAAATATGTCTCCAATAGTCTTGAAAGGATTTGTTTCATCTTTGAGTTTATTTCTTTATGCACCACTAACAGTATATAATCAAAATCAGCAAACTAGTGTACCTAGCATGAAGTAACTCTTCTGCATTGTGTTTACCTCCTGCAGGGAATCCTATTATAAAGCTGTCAGTTACTACCTTCCCATGGCATAAAGAAATCTTTTCTGACTCAGCAGGATCAAGATATCCTCTGGGTTTTTTTCAGGTTCAGTACTGAGTGATGCCTGTCCTAGAGCTGCTGATAATGTGAACTGATGGTGGTGAGGAAATCAATATTTGGAAGAGAAAACACAAAATAGTTTGGTAATAGGATGCTTTCTAACAGATGGCGAGTGGTTGTTTTTGTTAAAATAATTGGGGAAGATATATTAATGATTATAATGCAGATGAGAAGTTCAAACATACACGATAAGTGTTATTTATCTGGAACACTTTTCAGCCCATCTGTGGAATTCATGTATGTCACATTAAGAATAGGAATGAGACATTTTCTTGCCAGAGCCCAAGGGTTTCTCTTGCAGTTTTACCAAGTGTAAAGTATGTCTGAAAGTCCTGTCTCAGAGCCCCAGCTGAGGGGCTTGTAAGCAAGACACTTGTGAATCTGGGGCTCCCACTGAAACAGTCATTACCTGTTTCAGAGTCTGATTAAGGACTTATGCTGGGACAGTTTAAAAGTTAATCAGATAGGTTTGATTTATTAAAGCAATGGAGAGGTTCGGAATTGCCAGGCTAAATGCACTAACTGCAAAAGGATAATCAAGCTGAAGTAAAGAATTCCCTGGTAACATCCGATGCAGTCAGAGGCACATGCCTGAGCTATAGTGAAGATAGATAGTAGGAATAAGAGGTATACCGTATATTAAAGGCACAATTCTTACCAAGAAGGTGTCCCTGTCTTGGGTGGAAGAAGAGGGGTACAGCCTGTCAACCATCTCTGATAGATTTTCCAGTTTTCTCACCCCCACCCTCCGCTGAAAGGTGTATTCCCTTTGTGATTTTTATATGCCAGTTCTGTCTGTCCCTGCCTTCTAGCTGATGTTTAGCATGATTTGGAGAGTTGAGTTATGGTTAGCATGTACTCATTTAGGTTCATTAACTACACAAGGGTCTCTGCTCAGATACTCTGACCTTCAAGATTTGTTTGAGCTTGTTGCTTTAGATGGAACAGGGCCATTTCATTTTCACTCCCTCCTTCAGCCATTTGGCTGCCAGCTTAGCAGATCTTCAGCTCCAGAGATAGCACAAGGTTCTCATGGTCATAAACATCTCAACCTTTCTCACAAAGTGCACTAAATTAGCTGTATTTCTGTCTCACGGCAAGCTAGGCTGTTATGCCACAATCTGCAACAACTCTAGTAATACTGCTGGACCACATATGGGTTTTCCCATATGTGTGTAGAAAATAGAATGTAAATTAAATCTTTATCCATTATTACAATGTTTTGTTTTCATCTTTAATTTGGATGACTGTAAAGATGCCTGATTATGTTTGCCTAACAATAAGTGTTTACATATAAGATTATGTAGACTGGAAATTTTTATTAAAAAAAGTCAATGTGCTAGTATCAAGGTGTGCTGCATAAGCTGGTCTTTAATTTACCATGCATTTTCAAGGAGTCACTTATGGCAAAGCATTGCCAACACGAAGTACTTTGTAATGTAACTTGCTATTTACACTTACAGTCACTCTTTTTATTCCAGAATGTATCTCATAATGTTATACCAATATTATCATTGCTTCAACTAGATTTTTCAATTAGCACCAGAAATGCTGCATACATAATATGTACTTGTATTTATACACCTGCTCAGAGGTGTGTTTTAGTAAAAGCTCTGAAAGATATGTCAGTGCTTTGGAAAAACATGCTTTTGAGTAATCTATCCTTCCTGTTCTTTTACAGAAAATATAAAATCTCTTATTTCCATCTTCTGCTTCACTCTGCTGCAAACATAAAGCTTGTGTTTCCTTTCAGTCATTTATTTCTGGAGGCTGACAAGTTAAACAAGTCAGCTAAGGCTAAGGGAAGATCAACAGAGATAGTTAAAGGAACTGTAAAGTGTGGCTATGTGCCTCTGGCCTAAGCTAACATTTCTGATTATATTTAAATCATCAAGAAGATCACAAGAAACATCAGAGTCATCTAATGATGTTAATCCTAGTCACAAAACTAATCCATGGATAAATCATACCTGGTAAGAGTTGGGGCAATTGTCTGTCTGGTTTTGACTTTACCAAAATACACGACACATAATCAGTAGTTCTACTTAAAGTGAAACATTTTTATTATTGAAAGTAATAAATGAAGAGCAATCACTCTGGCCTCGACTGATCTAGTTGTAATCTTTATGCTTCTGCTTATAATAAGTGCAAAGCACTGCACGTCAGCATATTATAACTGTTAACCTGTCCAGCATATGGAAAGCAAAAAAGATTCAATTGATCAGTGCTGAGAAGAACAGGTCCAGGAAACAAGAAACAGGTCTTCACACCTTGTAAGCTTAGCCTTTTGCAGTGAACTTCATTTCCCCACAAGAGTATCTTGCTGAAGATTTGCATGTTGCATTGATATTAGTATAAAAGAGGATAGAGAGAAATTTTATGTACAATTTAAATTTTACTCTTAGAGGAAATGTAACCACAGTGATGGATTCAGGAAAAATGTCTATACATGGTGGCAAAGCAATATCTACTGTAGCTACTTACCTGAAATATCTTTTCCCAGTTGTCCGATTAACTTTATAATGTGGATGTAAGACACATTTTTTTCCTGCCAGAAAAAAAGTTCTTACACTCTGATTTATACAGTGACCTTGTTTGGACTCCACAATAAGGTCACAGTTCTGTCATGTATTCCGTGTAAAACATTTCAAAGAAACTTCTGCTATGAAATAAAGCAGAGGCTTTTAGATAATATATATTGGGTATTTGGTGTTTTTGAAAATGTTAATTTTGTTGAACTCACATGTTTTGAGGGAAATCACTTCAGTGAAAGAGGCTATAAATTACAAATATAAAATGTTTGTTTTGAACATATCTATTTTTGGAAAGCAGAGCAACCACTGCAATTATTTCTCTCTAAATAAAACAAAAACCCTTTGGGGTACTGGTCAATCCAAGTACATCCTCATTTGCCTTGATATTAGGTTAAAACTAGACTGCTGCCTTGGAATAATGCAAAGCTTAAAACAGACCTAGAGTAGGGTGCAAACTTTAAAACCCCTTNAAAAAGATTATATAGATGAGCATATATAACTAATATAATAAAAATATTTATAATAAAATAGATTCTATTTTTATGACAAAGAACAAAATAAAAGTTACCCAAGACATCTGTTAAAGTCAGATGCTACTATAAAGATTTTATTAAGTGGTCCTTGCACACCACCATAGAGAAACTTGCTGAATTTCAACAAATAATATATGCATCATAAGTTTAAAGACACTAAGGAGATTCAGATGATATTTTGCACAGCATAACTCCATGGAAGTTGTCATAGAATCAGTGAATCATTTTGATTGGAAGATCCATTAAGATCATCGAGTTCAACCATTAACCTAACTCCACCAAGTCTACTGATAAACCATATCCTTAAGAACCATACCAACACAAANAAGAACAGGTCCAGGAAACAAGAAACAGGTCTTCACACCTTGTAAGCTTAGCCTTTTGCAGTGAACTTCATTTCCCCACAAGAGTATCTTGCTGAAGATTTGCATGTTGCATTGATATTAGTATAAAAGAGGATAGAGAGAAATTTTATGTACAATTTAAATTTTACTCTTAGAGGAAATGT
Organism: Chloroceryle aenea; assembly: GCA_013399075.1. Taxonomy (NCBI): domain Eukaryota; kingdom Metazoa; phylum Chordata; class Aves; order Coraciiformes; family Cerylidae; genus Chloroceryle; species Chloroceryle aenea. The sequence continues at coordinate 179,425 of VWZY01011724.1, read as the reverse complement.
AACCACAGTGATGGATTCAGGAAAAATGTCTATACATGGTGGCAAAGCAATATCTACTGTAGCTACTTACCTGAAATATCTTTTCCCAGTTGTCCGATTAACTTTATAATGTGGATGTAAGACACATTTTTTTCCTGCCAGAAAAAAAGTTCTTACACTCTGATTTATACAGTGACCTTGTTTGGACTCCACAATAAGGTCACAGTTCTGTCATGTATTCCGTGTAAAACATTTCAAAGAAACTTCTGCTATGAAATAAAGCAGAGGCTTTTAGATAATATATATTGGGTATTTGGTGTTTTTGAAAATGTTAATTTTGTTGAACTCACATGTTTTGAGGGAAATCACTTCAGTGAAAGAGGCTATAAATTACAAATATAAAATGTTTGTTTTGAACATATCTATTTTTGGAAAGCAGAGCAACCACTGCAATTATTTCTCTCTAAATAAAACAAAAACCCTTTGGGGTACTGGTCAATCCAAGTACATCCTCATTTGCCTTGATATTAGGTTAAAACTAGACTGCTGCCTTGGAATAATGCAAAGCTTAAAACAGACCTAGAGTAGGGTGCAAACTTTAAAACCCCTTTGAAAGAATGGAATTTCCAACTACTTTATACTTGGAGAACTTTATCTCAGAGAGAGATGATCCTACTACCTCTACAGGTCAGAAATCAATTGCAAATTCAATAAAGTGAATAAAATGAAATGTCTTTCAGCTTATTTAATTTTCCTTCAGAAGGTCTTGAACCAGAATCATTTGTCTGGTTGACAAATGTCAACCATGTATGTATGAGATCACTGTCAGAAGTCCAAAGCTTAATCTGTGACTCTTCATACAAAGCACAAAGATGGATCTGACAACAGGCAGGTGCTTCACAGTCAGTTTTTGCGGTCTTGTTGAAGTCAAATATAAGTAATATAAAAAGATTATATAGATGAGCATATNTGTCCTATCACTTGTTATTTGGGATAACAGACTATATATATATTTTTTATGTATAGATTAAGACATGCTTCACAGTTAATTTTATAAAACTAATAAAATCTTTCTGTAGGAAAAAGCCTTTCTGCTATAGCACACAAAAACTTTTTAAAAATACCTTGAAATATTTGTAGTTATTTTTTTCACACGGTGGATTTGCTTAAATTATTCATGATGATCTATTCAATTCCCCTAATTCATTTGGATATTGTTCATGTAAAAGCTTTACTCTTATCCAGTATTCCTTGCTTCTTTACTTGAACACAGTACAGAAGATGACATCATTCTAAAAGAGAAAAGCCCTGTAACTAGTGAAAAGATTTAGTATTATTTTGAAATGCTGCATTTGTTTGTTTTAAAAATATGTCAGAATTGATTTTGAAGTTATGATGATATTTGGTTCATGGGTAGTATATGACCTAGTGGCTGCGGTGAATTGTTCTGGTTTGTTATGGCTGCCTGCAGATCCCACTGGGCTATTGTAGCCCTTAGGTGCACACGTGTAGCTACCTCAGAACATCCCTCATCCAAGAGAGGAAGATGTACTTGAGGAAGACAAGGTATTACTCTTTAACTAAAGGGTGCCTATCATGATACTCTTTTTCTTTAGCTTAAGGAAATGCCTGAATTTTCTGGATTTTCTGCTAAAACAAGTTTTGGGAACATCTAAGGACTTTGTGCTGACATGAATTTCTTCTTTTTTGGAATCAATTTGAAACAGGATTATAGTGAAAAGTACAGCCAGAGCTATGGAAGTGACCAGGTACTAGTGGAAATAAAGCACAGAGGTAATTACATAGTCTAAGCACAAATGCAAGATTCAGCACATGGTCCTGTGTGAACTTTTACAAGGAAAAAAAAAGACAAACAAGCTCAGTAGCAATTTTTAAATGCTTACCTAAACAGCTTTTAAATATAAGAGTTTCTAAGACTAGGGTATATTTGTGAATAATCACTAAATTCATGATATTATAGTGATACCAGTGCATTGAGGCTCTCAGGGAAACTGTTCAATAGGGCATTCTTTTCAAATGTTCATCTGTAAATTGCCTGCTAAGTACTTATCTTTTCAAGAGTTGTTACATCATTTGAAGTCTAATTTTAATCACTGGAGAATGAAATGGGAGAATTTTAATCCTTCTTCAATTGCACATTTCAGTACAGCATTAACTGTGGTGTTTCTACTGATACCTCTGTTAACATATCTGACAAAAGCTGCTGGACAAATTGGCTGAATCAATCAATTCAAACTCAGTGAGCTTTTTTTGTAACCATATGATTAAAACTAATAGTACAAAAAAAGGCACAGTTTAAATATAAGGGGAGGAAGAAAGTCCAGGATGTAGTTAAGTATTATTTATTTACTTACATAATTATAATCCAAGTTACAAATCCAATGTATGTGTGTGAAACAGCATCAAGAAAGGAAAAGCTGACAGATAAGGAGGTATTTTCTATTTCATGATTTTGAGGTTTTTTTTAATTTCTGAATCTCAGACCTTGTGATTGATTAGTTGGTTGCTTGGTTGCTTGGTTTTTTAATTTATTTTGTTGTTCTCATTGTTATTGTCTACCTATTTTTTCTTTGCTTTTCTGAGAATAGTTTTCCTTGCTCCCTTTTGAACAAAGGAGATAGGTCTTCTTTGAAATTAGGAATTAAATAGAAGAAAATAGAAAAACTCTTCTAACTTTAATCTTGCTAGTAGATCAGAAGCATCCTTAACACTACAGATCTGTCATATGTACACTCACCCATTGACACAATGAGCATGCAAGAGAAAAATCATAGAATCATGGAATGGCAGGGGTTGGAAGGGACCTCTGGAGATCAAGTCCTACACCAGCCTACCAAAGCAGGATCACTCAGGGTAGGCCACACAGGAACACATCCAGATGGGTCTTGAAAGTCTCCAGAGAAGGAGACTCCACAACCTCTCTGGGCAGCCTGTTCCACAACTCTGTCACCCTCACAGGAAAGAAGTTTTTCCTCATGTTGAGATGGAACTTCCTTTGTTCCAGTTTGTAACCATTGCCCCCCATCCTATGAAAGGGCACCACTGAAAAAAGACTGTCCCCTTCTACTTGACATCCACCCTTCAGATATTTCTAAACATTAATAAGATCCCTTTTCAGTCTTCTCTTTTCCAGGCTAAACAGCCCCAGGTCTCTCAGCCTTTTCTCATACAAGAGATGTTCCAGTCCTTTCATGATCTTTGCAGCTCTCCAGTGGACATTCTCTAGCATTTTCTTGTCCCTCTTGAACTGGGGAGACCAGAAGGGGACACACTATTCCAGATGCAGCCTGACTAGGGCAGAGTAGAGAGGGAGGAGAACATCCCTTGACCTGCTGGGCAAACTCTTGTTAATGCACCCCAGGATACCACTGACCTTCTTGGACAAAAGAAACATGCTGTTCCATGGATAACTTATTGTCTACCAGGACTCCAAGGTCCTTCTCCATGGAGTTGCTTTGCACATCAACCCCTAATCTGTACAGGCTCATGAGGTTATTCCTTCCCAGGTGTAGGTCTCTACCATTATCCTCTACAATCATCTATGTTGAACTTCATTAGGTATATCAGCCACTTCTCCTAATTTTGTATCATTAGCAAACCTGTCGAGGGTACACTCCAACCCTTCATCCAGGTTGTTGATGAAGATACTGAATAAGACTGTACCTAGTACTGACCACTGGGCAACAGCACTAGATACAGGTCTCCAGCTGGACTCTGTGCAGCTGATCATGACCCTCTGAGGTCTTTGAAATTCTAAAATCCACCTGTAAATTTAATGTGTTTGAAAATTTAAAATGAAATATTTTTTTCACACAATTCCTTTTTTTCCTAATGAGGTCTGTAAGACATATGATAGGTAAATCTGAGTCTGCTGCACTGAATTTTTCTGGATATGTAATTACATGAAGCTTAGAGGGAAAAAAAGAGGTCTATTATCAAAGTATGGACAACTCATGCTGATATAATGGGTTTTATTGCAGCAACAACAAATGATTCTCAGGTAGGGATTAATTCTTCTGTATTCTTTCTGACTAAATAATTACTGGTGTCTAAGGCACTGAAAGATTTTGGGAGCCTCTATGATGCATGATGATGGATCATTTGTGCCTAATCTGGCAAAAAGCTTCAGAAAATAGAACTCCTCACTGATGTATGGGAAAGCATACGGAATTACAGTGTGTGTTTCAGTGAGCCAAAGCTACCATAGAGGAAGATCACCTTCTCCCTATCACATTTAAACTGCAAATGACATTCATGAACATGCTTACTGTGTTCCCATGCTTTACTGCAGCAGATCTGCTTTGCAGCTTCTTACCTGCCTGAAATGGCACAGATTGGAAAAGCAGGGAAAAAAAAATGCTGAGGATAGTCTGCTGGGTCTTAGACCCAATGTTTTTGCAGATGTTTGACATATGAATATCTCTGAGTATGTGGGAAGTCTTATAAATTTTAGCCATTCAAATTTGTAAAATAAGCTCTTGTGTAAGTATTTCAGGATTAATGTTTTAGTATCTAGAGAAGACCTACCAAGACTAGGTCAGTTTGCACAAAATGACACTTGCCAGCAGCTGTGCATCCATGTCTTCTTTCTCATAATTGTCAAGATCAGATCCCACTAGGAGAGGTCTTAGCAAACTCTTAAGAGTGGCAAAGCCAGGCTGCAAACATTAATAAAAATGTATATAGCTAGGAAAAGAACTCACTAAGGAAAAATACACTTTCTAGTGAATTGAAAAAAATTGTGAGAGGAATATAGAAGTCAAAATCTAGTATTTTGTATTCCTCCTGAACTCCTATCTACCAGCATAATACAGTAGAAGTGGGAGTAGACTGTTTTTTCTTCCTTACATGAGTATCAGCATTGCACAGTGTCTCATGTACTGCCTAAACCAGCTTTTTAGGATGTGTGAGAAAAAAGCAAGATTAGAATTATTTCAAGCAATAGATATTTCACTGATTTGTTTTCCTGGATTTATAAATCAATGCTGAGGGTTTTTAAAAAATAATTAACCTCTTCTTTATAGAGATTCTCTAATGACTCTCTGAAAATCTTGAAATACATATAAGCAGTATTTGATCTGATGCCTGGGGGAATAAAACGGAGCTTTTTGTGTAAACTTATATACATCATACACAGCTTTGTCTTGTAGTAGTGTATGTTGGATTTTTTTTTTTAATTTTTTTTTTTTTAAAGAGCACAGTAAATATTCTGGTTAGTGATTTTGAATAATTTAATAGGAGAGAGGTAGTGTTTCTTCAAGATAAAGCAGGAGAGGGAAAAACATGTTTTTGACAGCTTGTCATCTGAAATTACAACAATTGAGTTAATTGTTATTGTGTAAAAGGGGAGCTGAATACTGATAAAAGCTTGTCTACATTCATTATTATTTTGTTGTTGTTTAAGGTAAGTAGACCAAGCTTTAAGTGGTCACTTCAAGTAGAAAGGTATTGAAACTGAAGGGTTAGAAGAGATTGGGTTAGAGATTTCTGAACCCACAGAAGACAAATAGAATTATGAGGTAAATTGAGGTAATAAAGAAAAGTTATGAGATTTTTGAGTCCTTTTATAAGTCCCCTGTTGCTGTTTAAGTTCCGCTGGAATCTAAGGAACACATGCCACTCTCTCACTCCTCCCTGCCCCTGGTGGCATGGGGAGGTGAACTGGAAGAAAGAGGTAAAATATCATGGGTTGAGATAAGAAGAGTTTAATAGAACAATGCAAGGAGAGAAGAATAACAGTAAAATTAATAAAAGATTGTATAAAGTTAATGTAAAGAGGGATAAACAATGCAATTACTCAACACTTGGAACTGGATGCTCAGCCTGTTCCCAAGTCACAATCCTTCCTCCCTCTGCCAGCTCTTCCAGTTATATAATGAGCATGATGTTATACAGTATCAAATATCCCTTTGATAGCTCTGCTCAGCTGTCCTGGCTGTGCCCCTTCCAGCTTTTGGTGAAAACTAACTCTATCCTAGCTTAACTCAGGACATGCTTAAATGTCAAAGGAGAGCAAGTGGTTTTGGTATTACCACTCCTTTGTGATACTTCACTTGGCATACATTTAATATATTGCAGTTATCATGTTTTAATAATTAATACTTTTAATTAACATTGCAATATTTGCATACACTGGAAAACATTGTTTTTTGAAGGCTATCTGTTAAACATTTTTGTTTCTTGGTTAACAACATATTTGATTGTCACTGGACTGGATGCCTGGAGGTGATCAAGAGGAAGAACTGATTTTATGCCAAAACCATTTATCTATATAGCAATTTCTGCTGTGCAAAGTAATAAACATCAATGCACACACAGATTTTGTTTATTCCCGGTAAAATCTTTATAAGCAAAGAATAAAGACAAGAACAGTTAAAATCTTAACCATCAGATCTTAAAATCAAGGAACTATTTTTTGTTGATATATGATTGTTACAGGAAAGCAGAGGGAATAAAAATAAAAATGCTAGTACAGGAAAAAAAGAAAAAGCTTATATACTGAGGTTAAAATTGCTGCACTTGTCTGTTCTTGTATGCATGCCTTTCCCTGGTTTTATGCTCATCCTTCCACTGCTCCTTTAAGTCCTAAGGCCATTGAGTTCTCTGCATGTGGAGAGAAAGAGGAGTTTTGTTCAGTCACTGTTTGGTACTGAGGAGATGCCAGTTCTTTTGGGATCACAGTAGGAAAGCCACCAGCTCTCAAACTATTTAATTGATATTTTGTATAAAGAATAGAGGTAGTGGAAAAGGGACAGTGATCTTACATGCTTACTGATTCTGGAAACCTCATTTATTGCAGCATTTGATGAGTCCCTCCTTACTGACCGCATTTCTTTGTTGAACTATATAAAAATTATACCTAATAGTACTTCATATAATGGCATGGCATTATATATACTTATAAAAGTAAAATAAATTAGACAACAGCCACCTTGTCCTTAGAAAAACTGCTGTTACTGCTAAACAGATGAAAACAAAGCTCCAGGCAGGCCATGAGAAATCCAGACAAATCTGGAAAGCCTTGATATTTTGCAAAACTAGCAGAAAGCTTGTGACCTTTTTATAACAATGGCAATACTGTGCTATTTACCAGCCTCACAGCTTTCTACCAACAGACTCTGGTGAGATGACCAGTAGATGAAGGGAGAGTAATGGATGTTGTTTACTTTGCCTTCAGTAAAGCTTTCAACGATCCCATAACATTGAAGTTCAACTCTTTAATTAATTGTTTCCAAAAAAACAGACAAGGTCCATTATCTTTGCAAGTTTTAGACTGTATCATCTAAAGATTTAGTGAACTGAAAAAACAGACAGGTAGTTAAAGTAGCATCTCTTGACTTTGTTTGAGATCCATCTGTTCAGATAACTCTTGTTTAGCATTGATAGCTTGGCTGTTGGCCATCAGTTTAATTAGCACTTGTTTACCTAATGTCTTATAGCACATAATGCTATTACTGAATTCAGGAACTCTGAAAATCCCATATCTAACATAGCAGGCTTAATAATGAAAATCACCAAGTTTTTACATTATATTTCTCTTGGCAAGAACACCTACTAGAAAACATACATTTTTCTCTACCTAGAAAAACATGCAGTTTAGAGATGGAATCCCTGAGTTATTCACTCTTCAGAACAATAGAATTGAGAAGGAATTAAAATTTAATGAAAACTGAAGGAGGAATTGCAGAGAAGCACAAACTGTACAACAGAGCATCATTTTCTAGACAGATGTTAATTTGTTTCTCACTAGGTGAAACTGATCTGCTGTACTGTATTTGTGTGTAGATTTTAAAATGTTTTTAAGCAGAATATCTATGAAGCACTGAGAGCTGACTTTGGCCTTTGAGTTGATCCAGATGCTTGATTTCTTTACACAGGCTAGATAGCCTGACTCCTGCTTGACACAAATAAGATTCCTAAAACAGAGAGTCTGAGTAGTACCCGAAGTGTTAATTTTCCATATGTTTTAGAATATATGATTTGAATCACTCTTAAGAATCATCTCCTGATAAAATAAAGGTAATACACTACCTATGACATTGTTTTCTCTCTGTCTCATAATTTTGTCTCTCCGATATACGAAATTGCTGTGTTGGGATCTACTTCTTCTCTATGTGTACTTTTGCAATAGGTCTAAAATGTCAATAATATATCATAATGGTCAAACTCTTAAAAGAAATAACCAGATGTGGCCATATTCAGGATAGATAAACATATTGATAAAGATATCTTTAAGGATTAGTAAGGCTGTGTTTTTCTTCTGACAAAATAATACCCATGTCATTTGATCTCATTCTATGACTGGGTGACCCATCTGGTAGATGAGAGGAAGGCTGTGGATGTGGCCTACCTAGACTTCAGCAAAGCCTTTGACAAGGTCTCCTACAGCATCCTGATGGAAAAGCTGGCAGCCCATGTCTTGGACAGGTCCACCCTTTGCTGGGTTAAAAAACATCTGGGTGACTGGGTACAGAGAGTGGTCGTGAANCAGGAATAGTGTGGCCAGTAGGTCGACGGATGTAATTCTGCCCCTGTACTCGCACTGGTGAGGTGTCACCTTGAGTACTGGGTGCAGTTCTGGGCTCAGAGTGGGTCCAGAGGAGAGCAATGAGACTGGTGAAGGGACTGGAGGGAAAGTCATGAGGAGAGGCTGAAGTAGCTGAGGCTGTTCAGCTTGGAGAAGAAGAGCCTTGGGGGGAACATTATCACTCTTAACAACCACCTGAAGGGAAGTTGTAGTCAGGTGGGGATCAGGCTCTTCTCCCAGGCAACTCATGACAGGACGAGAGGGCATGGCCTGAAGCTGTGACAGGCAGGGCTTAGGCTGGATATTAGGAAGCACTTCCTCAGAAAGGGTGTTCAGACACTTGAATGGACTGCCCAGGCAGGTGGTGGAGTCGCCCTCCCTGGAGGTGTTTAGGGTTGGATGTCGCNTGGAGTCGCCCTCCCTGGAGGTGTTTAGGATTGGATGTAGCACTTAGTGACATGGTCTAGCTGATGTCACAATGCTGGGTTATAGGCTGGACTTGATCATCTTGGGGGTCTATTCCAGACTCAGGAATTCTGTGATTCTGTGATCTGGTAGAGGCCAAGTTGTAACATCAGTAGCTGAAATAATTATTTTCAGTGCCGCTGTTTTGTAATTTTGTCTTAAAAGTACATGTTCTTAGATTTCTAGTGTATCTTCAAAGGATAAAACATTGTACTGTTAATATAATTTTATGCTACAAATATGCTTTTTTGGTACTTTTATTAATATTGTACCTGTTCAAAGAGAAGTGTTCCTTGTACTAGAAGGAGATTATAAAGCAATTTCTAGCAGGAGTTTCAGAAAAAAAAAAAAAAGTCTTTAAGTGGTCTTGAGATAAGAATTTATATAAGAAGTACTATTTCTAGAGATAAAAAATGTAGAACCGTTGACTCAGAAGACCTGTCTTTAAGAATGGAAGGAGCTGTTTCATTAAAGAGAGAAAAAAAGTAGGCATTTTTTTCTTCCTTCCAAGTCTGCACCTAGTAGGCACACTTTTCAACACTGTCTCAGAGTAGATGGATTTAATTTCCATTTGTTAATATTTCATTTTATTTAGTATTCAAGTGGATATTGCATATTTTCATGTGAAAGGTTATTTTCATTAACCTCCAGTATATCTACATGTTCATTTTGGTGAAATGGATCTTATGATGTCAAAAATTGTCTAGTAGAAGATAGAAAAATGAATTTATATGGAGATTATATTAAAAGCTAAACAGCTGTTGACAACTTAAGAAGAAGATAAAAATATTAATTTATGAAATCTTCTATTTCTTATTTTTTGGATGATATTTCATTACTATGTGTCTACTATATAGCCTTTTTAATTCTAGTATTTTAGATTTTAATTTTGATGTCTTTTATCAGCAATGGTTAATTCTTTTGATACTATAATATGTAGTTGACTTTTGAATAGGGCCTAGTTCACAAAGGAATTCTACATGTCTGAATGACTTGATGGAGTCAGATATTCAAATGGGTCTTTTAAAAATTATTTTGACAATCGATCTTCAAGACATTTTGGGTATTTTATACTTAAATTTTTAGTTGTCAGACTTTCTTTCAAAAAAGAATTTTGATTAAAATTGACCCAGTATCACAGGCACCATGATTTTGGTGAATTGAATACATAATTCTGCTGAACCTTCAGCAGTTATCCCTGCTTCAAAAAGCTGGAGAAAGAAGCTAGTTATAAAAATACGTTCAGATGTTGAATAGTGGAAATTACAAAAGAAGCTCAAATTTTATGTGGCAGCTGTAATTTATAAATGTAATAGAATGTGCTTGGAAATGTGACCTGTCTAAAATGTGGCTATTTACATACATCTGTAATGAAAATTTGAACTGTGTGATAACAACTCCTACAACCTAGAGTTCCTGTATAATCATGTACAATGTTCCACATTAATTATGGGAAATTGATTTTAATTTTGATCATTCAATTCCTACAATTAAGAATAGCCTTTCTGTTTTTCTTCTGTCACCATTTACAAAAACACTTATGAGTAAACAGAATATAGGACTCTTAACAATGAAGGCTGTGAGAATTACGGGATTAATATTTTTGTGCATAATCCCATTTACTTGCTCTATTACATGTGTGAAATAATACATCATATGCCATATGGTGAGGTTTGAGCCCATCAAATTTCAAATGTACTACATAGGGGATGTGGTTTAGTTTTGTTTCTAGTTCCTTGCCTACACTTCTTGGTTAGTGACAAATTAAAGAACTGATTTTCAATTGCCATTTCAGAAGGAATATAATCTTACTTTAGATTTTCTTTATTCTGTCTTGCTGTCATATTAATCATGTCTTTTCTGTAAAGCCATAATATTTTTATTCATGCTGGTGGAAAACTTTAAGCCACAAATGAATTTAAACCTTTACTTAAGGTATGTGCATTGCCATTAATAATCAAGACTTAGAGAAAGGTGGTAATTGAACTGTTGATGACACATATAAGTGCTAAATTTACCTACAGACTGAAACACCACAGTGTAGAAGACATTGCTCAGGTCTCAAAGAACAGCTTTCCTTGATATTAAGAAGACTTAGTTGAGGAGAGGCTTGATAAATATTATCTCTTAGTCTGTTTACATATGCAAGTGTAAATTGAGATTCAAGTGTCAAATGGCAGACACATATATCTTCTCCTACTGTTAGGCTAATGTGCCAAAAAATACAATGTGAGCAGACATCCCATCCTACTGGAACTGCACTAATTTCTTACTGTAAAGTGGAACAATGAATGACACTTGTTACAAAACTCTAGGGGAGGGGTGTGAAAAAATGAATGAAGGGTGGATGTAACTTCTCTGAGTGCTTTCAGAGACTGAGGTAAGTAAAAACTATGTATTACTTGGAGATGTTTGCACTGGGAGTTTGTGAGCTTTTCAGCTCTCCAGACAGGAAGCTGTGCAGTCTCATTAGCACAAAGTGGCTCCCAACCCGAAGTACAAAAATTAACACATTATGTAATCTACTGTGCTAATAATATTGGTCTGTTTCATGTTCAGTCAACCCAAGCCAGTCTAAAGTGAGCCAACCTCACTTTGTCTCATAAGATGATGTTTTGTTGGGTTTTTCTGGGTTTTTTTCCTGTGTTCTTAGAGAGCCTTGGTAGAGTATCCTTTGCTCTCCTGTGATATCCCTATTCCAGGCAGCTAACCTAGTGTCTAAACACACTGAAGCTACTAGAATGTCCCAAGTATTTTAATATGAAAGCACAGAAACGGCAAGAAGTCCAAGCAAAATGAAAAACTTGATTATGGAAAAGGATCTTGTATTCAGGTGAAATTTCCTCCCCATATTTGAATTGCTAGAAATTCACACAGGAATGTTCCGATTTTAGTCTCTTCTATATCTTCATCTATCTTTCCACTAGAAACTGCAGTAGTCTCCAGAAAGAAAATGAGAGAGGCATTAAGATTAATATATCAGAAATCAGTTATATGTCCGTGTATAAGCTTAGTGTTGGAATATTTTCTAAATTGATTTATATTATTTATCCCGGAAAAGAAAACCTGGGGAGATAACGTGAACTCTTCAATGAGCTTCACTTGTTTGGTTTTGTTGAATTTCTATGAAAAAGACGTTGATGCTGAGGAGAAAGAGAACAATACAAATCAAGGAACAGTACAAGCATAAACAGATGTGAAACTTTGTGTAGCTTTTTCATATGTTTTCTTCTCCGCCAATCTTGGTTCTCTCTAATACTTTTAATATAGTTCTGCTGGTTCTTTTTCTACTTAATTTTCCTTAGTTCTATTCCTTTTAGTTTGGGAGAGAAAAAGAGAGAAGCAGTTTCCTTTCTTTGACAGAAAATGTCCCTAGTCCTTTTTTCCTCTCAGTATGAACATATAAACACAAATTCTTCTTTGACTGTATGGATTATGGGTTCTATATCTATTTTTCTACTTCAGTCATGTCTCCTCTCTTCTGGCATTAACCTGAATCTATATTTATACATTACACATGTTGCCTTCCTATGGTATTAGCAGCAGGCTATAACACCAGTGACCCTCAAATTGCTTAGCTCCAGTTTGAACTCAGATTTCGGTCTCAATGGTATTCCTTACACTGTGCAGCAAAATTCATTGTTAATAATTAAATTGTGTGTTTAAGTGTGCATATATGTGCCAAGGAGGACAGTGAGGATAAAAAGAAAGTGAATTAGTTACTAAATTGAGCAATCCCTGAAGAAATTTTAAATAATCACAGATCAAAATCTATTTCATCTCTGTGACCTTATCTTGAAAAATATACTAGTGTTTTCTTTACCTCGGTGAATTTGAGGTAGCAAAAAGGCTGCACAGAGATCAAACAGAGTGAAACATCACTCAATAAAAGTTATTCTCAGTGGAATATTTGGGTTATAAGGTGCTCTTACAAACATTTCTAATTTTATTGAATTCCTTTATAGAAATGTTCATTCCTTTAGTGATTGGAAAGGCATAGTATGAGTTTGTAGGCCAGTTTGTTTAATTTAAAAGAGACATTTCTATTTATGTTTTTCACTATTGGATTTTTGAACATGTTCTGAAAAAAATCCTTTACTTATTAAAAGTAACTCAGTTTTTCATGTAACTCAAGTATGATCATATACTATATAATTAACTAAAAGCATAAAGAGTAATAAATTTCTTATGATGTTTATCCAGTGCTGTCACAGTTCATGCCTACTTTGGACTAAGGAAACATCTTCATCTTTAGACAGGCATGTAGATACTAGGCTTACTGAAACCACAGTTTATTATACTTAGTTTTGTTCATTTTCAGGAGTTTTTAATTTCACAGAAAAAAAAAGTTTTTCCTTTAAAAAACCCCAAACATAGGATGTAAGGGGGGAATATTGCTACCATCGTATATCATGATATAATTCCTAGACCTGTTGGTCCTGTGTGACAGGATTTTTGGATGATATACCACATAAAGATCCTTCTAATGACTAAGAAAGGGCAGACTAATGTCTCACAGAAAATAGTTACAGATAAGCTAAGGAATCTCCTTAGTCTTTCATTGTCTTTCATCATTCAGCAAGAAGTTTTATGGCTGCAAGGATTTTGTATGAGATGACCACTAAGAGATGTGTCTGCTAGGACAAATCTGAGTCATCTGACCTGATCATGAGTCCCAATGGCACTGCAGGGAAAAGTAGTTCCAGATCAAATAAATATTCTTTATCTGTTCACTAAATACAAATGAAAATTTTATTTTGTAATATATCAAAAAAGTTTCTTTCAATTCAAGATGACAATTTTTTCTGATTGCAAACTTTCTCAGTGTTTCATTCCAAAAATATTTCTATAGTATTCTTTGAATCAGGATACAAAAATGTATGTGAATATAAGAATGTATCTTGTTTGATTTATTTACCAAGTCTAAATTTTCTTTGAGATGCAATCTGGGATATAACATAAGGAGGTAAAGGGAAATGTTCTGATGTTGTAACTTTGCCTTTGAAATCCCATGCAGCTAGGTAACCAGTGTGCTTACCTGATACACAGAGGTACCTGAGGAAGTTTTTTATTTGAGTCTTGTAGGATTTCGATTCCTAACTCAATTAAATCCATTCTAGTTCTTTATATTTGCTTCAGTCTGAACATTCATGCTAAACTTTAAAATACACTTTGGTGAAAGGAGAAAAGTTTTCTTCTCATACACAAATAGTAATGATTTTCATTTCCTTTGCCTAATGAGATTAAAGTACTGAACTATGATATTACTCTGGTGACCTCTTTCTCTTTGGTAAGCTGTCTCAAGTGTGGCAAACGTGGCATAAGGGAATAGAGGAAATGTCAAACCAGGGAGCAAAGATTTACAAAATCTAACAACTTTCAGAAGGTATAGCTTCTAGACTTAATACAGACAAAAAAAAAAATGCCAGTTGCTATAACAATATGGGTTCTTCTAAGCCAGAAAAAAGTGTACAAACAGATTTATAATGACTTTTTTTAATCCATGGAGTGCAGATTTACTATTGTCAATATTTTCTCTTTAAAGTTCAGTTAATATTGTTGTTCATTTCTAAGTCCTTCGTGAGATTCCTATTGGCTTTGAAGTACCTTGATTTGTTCTTGATAACACCTGCAGGAAAAGAGCATATATCATACTTCTCCAATTAAAAACTAATTTCTATTTCATAAGCAAATATATACTTACTTTAGCAGTTTGATAAGAAATTATCTCAGTGTTCCATATCCTCCTACAGTCTGTTATATTCCACTTTTGGTAGTTATTACATAACAGTATTTTTATATAAAAGGGAATCTAATTTAATTAACAAATTCCAAACTGACAATAGCTAAATTTTTCAGTTTGTATAGTTTGTGTTTTGTAATTATTACTGTACTGGGTGCTGTATTGTGTGATGGTAGTAAGCTTAAGAGTAATATATAAATTGATTTTTGCATTGAGCCATTCACACTGAAAATTGTAAAGGGCTCTTAGGATTTAAAAGAAATTGCTATATGCTTTAAAAATATGCTTTTTTAATTGCTTTATGCTTTTATTTGCTATACTCTATTTTAACATCTGTTTAATTTCAGATATAGATAAAAATGTCCATCTGACACATATATGACTTTAAATAAATCAGTGTCTACAATTTTAGTCTAGGACTACTTGTAGATTATGGTCATCAAAATCACTAGGAGTTGTATGCAGTTAGCATATACTTTGACAAATAGTCAATACAAGATCGATTTCAATATATTAACTATGTCCTGGTATTTTAAGAGTGAAAATAATGTAGAACAGATTAATGAACAGAAATATGTAATTATTTTAATATGTACTATTGCTGGCAACATCATGGCCTGTGTATACATAATAATCATACAGTTAGAATATTTAATATTTGAAACTTTAAAGTAAAAAATGCTCCTTTGATTCAAAGCCCATTTGAAATAATGTTCCTCTGGGTCTCAGCTCTTCTGAAGCACTCATTGCAATTCTTTTCATTTCTTCACAGTCCTAGTCACATAGTTATTATCATGCAGCTTAAGAAATATCCAGCAGCTATATCACAGCAACAAGGTGTTTGCACTCTCCTATGCACATCACGATTTGATTACTTTTAGTCCTCTTGTATTGTGAACTAATCTGCTGAATTTTCCCACATCTACTCCAAGTGGAAAGTCTTCACATGTTTAGTTATTGCAGTTCAGCTGACATTCATCAACTTGTTTGTGATATTCAACACTTGTATTCTTTGTAGGAAAAGGTTTAAAGGTATAAAGTGCAGCTGTTACTGAAGTGCCACTGAAATTCCAGTTTGAATAAACTCTTGATAGTCCTCAAAATCTCCAAAATGAAGCTACTGGAGAACAGTATGCATTTTCAGAAGCAGCTTCAATAGTAACAGCTAATGGAAGAGATCAAATATTTTACCACCTGCTATACAGCATGACACATCCATATGACCCAAAGATTCTTTATTTCTTGGATACCCTCATTCTAAAAGACTTAATGTGCTTGTTCAATTTGTAGAAATTAGTGTAACCACTTCCCATGGTAGTTTGTCTTCAGGTTGAGTTACTATTTTCTTTTAGTTATTTGTAATTCCAGAAGGACATCCAAGACCAATACAAACTGGACTTAATTTCCTTACATAGTAATGTTAAGAATATATTTCTATATCATATAATGAACAATAGAAATTAAATAATAGTGGCACTGAGAAGTTACTTTTCAAAATAAATCACAGAGAGAAGCACACAAAAGATATAATCTGGATCTGTGTGGATCTTTGTAATGGGCGTGACTAGGATGGATTTAGTTTTATTCATAGCAGCATGTATGGAGCCAGGTTTTGAATTCCTGTTTAGAACAGAGTCAGTAATACACTAGTGTATTGACTATTGCAAATCAGTTATTCTTTATTTTATTAGATATTATTAAGTGTTACAAATTCAGGAGAATTTTCTGTTTGTATTATAAATGTTTTAGGAGAACTATTTTAAACTGTCAGACCTACATTGTTTAGATGTCTGGAATTCAGATTTTCTTCCAATGTAGTGAAAACTTGAAGACCTCTACTAACACTGTAAATAAATTCAATTGAAGCTTTTCAATGAACCAAGTGGACCAGGAGCTATTAGCTTTATTTTTTTTTTCTCCTTTTCAGCACTCAGTTTTGCCTTGAAAATTACACATATGATCCTGAAAAAATGAAAGGGAAGACCTTCTCAGTAATGTCAAATATTCTGTCTTCTGGGTCCTATCAGCAGGTTCAGCCTGCAAGAAGCTTGTTTATCCAGAAGAATGATCTCATTATTAGGACAGTGATGTAGTGTAATTTATTTCATACCCTGAAATCAGCCAAGGAAATAACAGTGAATGACATTCATCCTGGACCCTGTATTGTGCTATTATGTGTAGCAATAACTGGCAGCATATTAAAATAGAGTCCAGGGACTACAACTGTTCATTTGAAAGCAGATCTAAAATTTTAAAGCTCTTGAATTATTCAAGTATTTTCCATTATATATAATAAAATAAAAGGTGATTGATTACTTGATGATGTGACAATAAAAATAAAAACATTGAAGAGTCTTCACTATATATATTTTTTTTTTTCCCACATAACATAAATGTAGGTGTTGATTTTGTGTTTGTAGCAGCCATTACTAAGGGAAACATTAGATTCTTTCTTTGGTTGATGCCTTACTTATACATAAAGAAAAGAAACAAAATCCACTCAAAACAGAAATGGACCACAGTTACAATACGAAACTGAATAGATATTCCTCAATCTATTTAATATTAACAAGTCTGAATGTACATTATCCTTTGCTCTTCTCTGTCCCTATTTACGAAGCCAGTAGCCAGTGGTTAACATGCAATTATAGAACATTTTAAGGTGCAAATGGCAATAGAAAAATCTAAATATTTCTATGAGTGTAAAATGTATCATGAATCTAATTAGTCTTTGGGTCTTTGAAAGTATATCTTTACATGCTTCAAGGAATTGGGAAATCAGAATTTTAATTAGGTTCCTGATACTTCCAAGTTTTCCTAGACTGAAAAATGCATGTCTGCTCTGTATATAACATGCAGAGTGTACAAGGAAGTGTTACAGTGAACGCATGCTATCATCTGAGTGTTCACGGTAATCTAATTTTTAAGGACATGACAGTCTATTTTTCTTGCCATTTTTTGATTTTAAACCTCTCTTTATATACTTCCATTACAGTTGAATAGGAGCATTTTAAGCACAGATAGTCAGTTATCTCCTGAAACACCACTGTTATCACAAAATATTACAGAAGGTTGCCTGTCTCTTATGATGATAATGATGAACTTCTGTTATATCTGTCAAAATTGCAATAGCACCTCTCATAGATGAAGGCACATTAAGGCACATTGGTTGAACTGTAGTGTGAAGTATTTCGTGGAAGAATTTGAAGGTATTAAAACTTCCAATCAAGTAAGGTTAATAACATTCTAAGTGACTGGAATGTCATTGTCTGCATAGTTTAACTGGTATATTTCTGTAAGCAGTAAGAGAAACATTATCATATTCACTTCACTGAAAGGCCCATATTTTCTTAAGATTATGACTGAACGTAACTGTAGTAAAGCACAGAATTACAAAATGATTGAGGTTGGAAGGCACCTCTGCAGATCATCCAGTCCAAATCCCTGCTCAAGCAGGGACACCTAGAAACCGTTGTCCACCTCCTTGTCTAGCTGGCTTTTGAATATGTTTAAGGATGGAGACTCCACAACCTGTGGAAACCTGTGCCAATGCTCAATCACCCTCACAGTAAAAAAGTGTTTCCCAATATTTAGAAAGACTCTCCTGTGTTTCAGTTTGTGCTTATTGCCTCTGTTCCTTTCACTGGGCACCAATGGAAAGACCCTGTCTCCATCCTTTTCACATTCTCCCTCAGCTTTCTCTTCTTGAGGCTAAAGCCTTTGCTTTCAACCTGTGCTCACAGAAGAGTTACTACAGTCCCTTAACCACCTTTGTGGATTCTCTCCAGTCAGTAAATGTCTCTTTTGTATTGAGTACTCCAGATGTGGCCTTTTTAGCACTGAGAGGAAGGATCACCTGCCTTGATCTGCTGCCAATACTTTGACTCATGTTCAACTTGGTGTCCACCAGGACAATAGGTCTTTTTCTTCCAAGCTGCTTTCCTGCTGAGTGTCCCCCTGCATATATTGGTGCATGAGGTTGTTCTTCCCCAGATGCATGACTTTGTACTCTGTGGAATTTCACGAGGTTCCTGACAGCCCCTTTCTCCAGACTATTGAGGACCCTCTGAATAGCAGCATGTCCCACCGGTTTGCCAGCCACTCCATTCAGTTTTGTGTCATCAGCAAATACTCTGGTGACACACTCTGATGGTACACTCTGCCCCATCATCCAGATCATTACTGAAGATGTTAATAGGACTGGAGCCAGTATTGACCCCTGGGGTACACCACTAGATAAAATATAAATCCATAATATTATGAGCATACTAGCATTCATATTTGCCTGTGTTGGTATTCTCTTAGGAGAGCTAGTGGGACATACTGATATAGTTAGTGCCAACAAATGACCAAGTTCAGAAGATAGTTGCATTAAACTGTAATACCAGTCCTACTTTGTGATGGGAAGTCTTAATGTGAAACTTCAGACAATTCTGGGCATTTAGAAGTTTATGATCTGTATTCTCTTTTCAGGGAAATATCATTCAATTTATGTATTTGAAATAACCGAGCATTAATGTAGATGCAATGCCTGTATATTCAATTTATTTTTAACATTCTCCTTAAAACTCAGGAACTGAACTTTGATACTTAAGTTTGGCATATGTTCACGCTGATTTTGCCTGTGAGTGAAGTATACCTGCTAGTATGTTTTCCTAAGCCTACTAAACTAGACTGGAGATGATCCTTAGCACTTTTTTTAACGAGGAATAGCATGCTGGTATAAAGTCAATGATATCTACTCTGCATAGTTAATCCTTCATTCAATACAAAGGATTGAAATAGGATTGGTGTTATTCTGCAATGTGTTCTTATGGATTCATAAAGCTCAAGTAACTGGGATCCACTAGAACTGAATATCCTCAGAGAGTAAACATGGCTTGCAGACTAATATTATGAACGAAAGTGTACTAACTTAATTAGGCAGAGAAAGGCAAGATTACAATTTGATAATAAAGTATGATGAAGAATCTATAACCTGGTAACTTATATAATAGAATTAATGCTGCTTAGAGGTGCCTGATAATTCATTTTTGTCATGGGTATTTAGAAGCATAGTGAAGTAGAATTGGATGAAATGATCAGACAATTCATTTAATTCTGAAATAAATGGAAGTGCATTTCTTAAGGCCTATGGAGAAGCTAAAACTGTAGCCTTGTCTCAGTTTCCTGCAATTTCTGCAAGAGTACATTTATGTCTTATTAGGGCCTTGTAGGGGTTACTCATTTTTAGGGACTGTTGGGTAAGCAAATTGGAACAGGGACATATTATTGTCCCTCCCTGATCTTAAAAGTAAACACAGAAGACGACAATCCAAAGATATATAAAATATTGCTCTGTGGGAATTCTGTTCAATGGAAATTGATTTTAAATTTTTTACTCTTTTTTCCTCCACCTTTCAATGGTGTAGCGATTTATTACTTACAGTGATGTGTGGAGAAGTTTGTGTCTTTCTTATTTTGCTATGTATAATGAGTACTGTGGTGTTATCCAAATGTAGATCTCAAAAATCACTAACTGGTGTACTGTTCTCCCAAATAGGAGATGAAAACATCGTCTACACTTAAAGTGCTAATACTGCTTCATCTTGCACAGTAGCTTGAATTCTCCATTCAAGTCAGTATTCAACCAGCTCTAGGGTGAAAGGTGTTTAATGTAACTTTGCTAAAGCTGATATTCTAAGCTAGCCAGCTGTTTTAGTTCTTTTAAAGTTAATAAAAAGTAATGGAAAACTCAAAGATGAGGTATTTGTACGATTCTTAGATATTAATTTTTAGATTAAATTAGTTGTCCTTTAGATGTACTTATTGCTTTCTGCTGACTGGATTAGGGGCCTGATTAACTAGTTGAGGCTGGATAAAGAGTTTTTAAATAAATGAATCTAATGGTGAATTTTCATGCTTGAAATTCTTTAAAAGAACCCCTTAAGCTTCAGTACAAAGCCATTGTAAGAAGCATCTATTCTCCTTTTGTTGTTTTGTGATTCTTATCTAAAAATAATAGGAAAGAGGAGGGGAATTGGGAATTTTTTTTGGCTTTAGGGTTTGTGTTTATTGTTGATGCTCAGAAAGTGAAACAAATCTAGTATTGCTTTCTGATGAACAATTATTGTGGGACAATATTGTGACTGACATTATTCAACAGGAGAAGGATATTACAATTATTCTAGAATTATTGTGAATCGGAAGAAAGAAAACCAAAACAATCTTTAAAGTTAACTTGTAATGTACTTCTAGAAGGTCAGGAATTGCAAGTAAGATCTACTTAACTTGTTCTTGAGTAATGCATTAAAAATGCTGACAGTAATTTTCCTAGAACTATCTTTTTACACATTTGCTGTTATTGTTCTTATTGTTAAGAAAGGTTCTTCTCGTCCTTCAAATCTAATTGGTACTTTCACACTTTTTTGTTCAGGACACAGCTCCTTGTCCTAATGATTTTTGAGACTGAGCAATACCTTCTTTCATTTACATGGTTACCCCAAAGGTATTTGATTGATGCAATTCACAAGTTATGATGCCCTACGTATCACATGACCCCTGTATTGCACTAATTTCATTGCAGAATTTTATAACTTACCATGTTGGGAGTTCGACAAAAGAAAAAAGAAAAATTGCTCAGTTTTCTCAGAAATTATCAGCACTTAACAAAAAATCTCATAATGACTCTGTTCTGCATAGACAAGTACATGATGCTAATGATGTGAAAATGCAGTTAATTTTTCACAGATCAAAAAAGTACTGCTAGTCATTCAGTGGAACTTTTCTCAAATGCGATGTTTTCTCAAAATAAAGGTTGCTGTGTGAATAGTGCTCTCTGAAGCCTTTAATAATCTCTTCTAATTTTACCTTCTCTTTTAGCTGATGGATGCACTGACTGGTCTGTGGATTACAAGAAATATCAAGTTCTAGTGGGAGAACCTGTTCGTATAAAATGTGCACTCTTTTATGGATATATTAGAGCTAATTACTCCCTCGCCCAAAGTGCTGGACTTAGTTTGATGTGGTATAAAAGTTCTGGACCTGGAGATTTTGAGGAACCTATAGCTTTTGATGGAACAAGAATGAGCAAAGAAGAAGACTCCATTTGGTTTCGACCGACCGTGGTACAAGACAGCGGGCTCTATGCATGTGTTATAAGGTACTATGTTTTAATATACTGAGTTTTAACTAACTAGATATGTAAGAAGGATCTTAATTGAAAGATTTTTGTGCCAAAGAAAAATGTTTTATGAGCATTTTCCTTTTTCTTCTCTTCCTGTTATTCCCTTCGCATAAGTGTTTCATGCTTAGGTAGAAATGACTATAGAATTTCTTGAAATTTTTTATTTATTTATTTATATATATCTCAGTTATTCCACAGTGTTATTTAAAATACCATAATTGATTTCTGCTGTTCAGGTAAAGAAAGCCTAAAATATCTAGTATTGTGCTTTCCAGCAAGTATAGATAAATTATGAATTTACATAATCAGACATCATTTAAAGTGTGTTAATCAAGTCAACTTGTATTCATGCTTTTTCATAATGGATTTCTTTAAATCTGGGAATGTAGGTTAAGGGCATGTCCTAATCTGCTTTAAGATAAATACTGCTTTCTTAGCACATGCTTAATTTCCAGTTTTCAGTGCTTATATGTATAGAATGATGATAGGTTTAAAAAATGCAATAGTGATTAGTTTGTGACCCTGCATACTCTTATGAACAGTTAAAAAATTCTTTCACCTTGAGGAGATCCACTAGAATAAGAAAGTACTGGTTAAGTGATTCGTACTAAGAAGTCTGTTTTTGTTATATCAGCATTTCAGTTTTAGACTTGTTGGCTGAATCCTTTCAAATATATGATCAATCTTTCAGTATCAGAGGAATATATTCTTTTATGAATGTTTTGTGCACATAGAGATTATTTCAAATAGGTTTTAATGTCCATTTAGAAGGAAATTTTAAACCTAATTCTTTATGATCCTGAGATAAACATAGATTTGATATTTTAATTTTAAATAAATGAATTTAATTACTCAGCAGTATAATGGTTCCTTTTCCCTCATTCCTTACACTATGAAGTGATTTTCTGATGTAAAAATTACATAAGAAGGTGGATTGATGCCATATTGAAAATTTATGTGCTCTATCTGGATTTCCAATGTTTTTGCTACAGAAATATCTAGAAAAATGTTTCACATCAAATAGGTATCTAATCCTCTTTACTGCTCTTTAGTCTCATCACTGAAATCAGAATACTTAGCCCTTCTGTCACTTTATGCTTGGATACTGATAGAAGATACCAAAGAACCTGGAGAAAGATTTCTGAACAAGAACTGTAATTTCTTTCAATGAACACAATCAAGATCACGGGGGTGAAATTTAGGAATATTTTCTTACAGATTTGAAGTTGTATGTTTTGTTTTGTTTTTATTTTAATGGTGAGGGCTTCAGACTCCTTCAGAATGATGTTATAAGCTACTTTAGATTTGAAGACCCACTTCAGAAGCTGTTAAGAGGCTTAAAATTAGCTATGTTCACTGTGATGTTCACAATAACTTGAGTAGGAGAGCAGGGAGAGAAGATGTACCTCTGAGGTAATGAGGGCAGTCAGCAAAGGGTAAAAAGCAGAACTGCACTTTGAACAAATGGCTCTTCCTAGTTTTTATTTCAAATTTACTTGAAGGGGCAGAACAGTTCACTACTTACTATTTTCTTTGCTCAGAATCACATTTCATAGTTCTGTGCCTTTTCTACCCTGTACCAACAGTAACAAAAATAAATATATCAGTGGCATGGGATGTGTAATAACATATTGGAACAGAATGTATGACACTAAATGAGCAGTATTAAAAGGGCAGTTATAGACCAAACTAATTTCTACAGAGACTACATTACAGTAGAAATGAAGAGTTTCACTGATTCTAGAAAAGTTCACATATTCACTGAAATTAACCTAGGGATATTAGTGAAGACTGGCTTTTGTTTCTTCAGAAGCAAATAAACTACCTTCATCTTTGCTCACTACTGTTTACAATACTCTCACCTTAATTTCTTATCCCTGCTTTTCTTCCTATAGTAAGCTGGCTGTCATAAAGGGATTCAAGAAATCATGACTGAGCCTTATTATCAAGACACTGATGCACATCCATAGCTGGAGAAATGGAGATAGCTGGAAATAGCTTTCAATGCACTAAGGTTAATACCAGGACTATGAGCTGATTGGTAGAAAATGTATGGGTTTATACTCTGCTTTCAAGAAAGAAAATAGTTTCTTTCAGGTACCATACTGTACCATTCTGCTGCAACTGCTGTGTGCTGCATTTTTAATGAAGCAGGAGACCTAAAATACTGTCTTTCAGTAGCTGTTATGTCACACAGTTGCTTGTTGTTAATAATATATGGGCAGTAAGCATAACTAGATAATCTACGCAAGGAGTTAATGTATATATTCAACTCAAGTTCCCAGAAATTATGTGTGTGTGTGTATACATATACTCCTGGTTTAACAGAAAGTGCTAAGTAGTCTCTGTCAAACTTTCTTCCTATTTTAGTGTTGCGAAAAAGCTGAAATATTGTTCCCTTTAAACTGACATTTCTTTCATGTTTTCATCTTTTCCTTCCCTGCCTGGAAACTTCTATTACAGTAGCTCAAATAATGCCTGGCCTAACATCAGCTTAGGTCAATGGGACCTGAGAGGAAGGCTGGACTGGGATTTATACTCAAATGCTACAATGGTTTGTGTTGTAAAAGACAAAATAGTTTTCTATGATACGTTCAGAGTTTTGCATTGGTGTGTCATAGAATCATAGAATGATTGGTCCAAACTGTTCACAGAATGTTAGGGGTTGAAGGGATCTCCAAAGATCTGTTAGAAGTCAGGGGATTGAAAGCTGCTCAGTCTCCATTCTCCCCGACACTGCAGGAGGTCAAGCTGTCTGATGTTAACAACATTACTGTTGTACTTGCATTAGGAAAAAACAAATGCCTAATACTGAAGAGATAAACAGGTGAGCACAGGGTACATTGTTAAGTTGATGTAAGTTATGCATAATACTAAATTCTAGTGTGTTTTTGCTATTTGTGTGTCTCAGTAAGAACTTGACATGGAAAAACAAAGCAAGTTTGATGGTGAGTAGACCAAGGAGAAATAAAAACTTTACAGTGGATAGAGTTATGATTTTAAGAGAAGAGTCTCAGTGGACTGGATGTAAGCAAGTCTGAGAACTAAAATAATTAGTCCAGAGAATTGTTTTAGGTAAGACATCATTAAATGATACATCAACTTATAATAGGTGGAAAAGAAGTAATGCTTGTGCTTACACAGAATAGGTGAAAGATGTTGATAGTGGAAAAGAAGAGATTTATGCATTTTACTGAGCGGAAGGCATTGTTAATATCTATTTTAACAGCTCTGAACTTAGAGGAAGGGTATAGCCAATGCTCGAGGAGACAATTACTTGAGGAAAAGCCTTCTGTGTGATACCAAGTTTCTTTTACTATTAATTGTTTGGTTGTTAGGATATTTGCTGGAAAACAGCAATGTAACAATAACTTAGTGTGACTATCTTTCCCTTTATCTATTACAGTTTTCTTTCTTTGTTTTTCTCTAAGTGCTTCTAGCAATTGAGTTTCACTTTCCCTTTGATTGTCAAGGTTATTCTTTTTACAACTAAATAGATATTTCTGACCCAAAAAGTAACACTTCAGATCTCATTTCAGTATAATAGCAAAATATGAATGTGACTTTTTTTTTTTTTTTTTTGGTGCAATTTAAGAAGGAAAAGTCATGGCATGTGCTTTGTTTGTAGTAAGACAAACAGTATTTTTAAAAAACATTTTCCTTTGTTAAAAAGTGGGCAGCAATTTATCCTTTATGTTCTCCTGCTAACTTCATCCATTTTAGAAAAGGACCAATAGCCTTGTAACTGTATGGAAGAAATGGCCTATCAGCTGCCCTTTTAGCAAACATGAAAGAAGTTAAAAATACAGATGAAGCTATTTACATATAATAGATACTTAAGCCAAGGGTAGATAATCTTCAATAAACTAGAGAAACCAGAACACTAAGGAAACCAAATTTTATAGACTAATAATATGGGCCTCCTGCTTTTTATATGTTCATTTAAGTTTCAACTTAATATCTTATTTCAAATTGTATTTTGAATCTCTCTCCTGCAGATACTCATCTCCATGTATATAAATAGCCCACAGGCATCAAATTCTGTTTAAGCATCTAGATGCTAAGTAGCTTCATGAGAATTGTTTCCTTCTTTAATTCCCATTGTTCTCAGGCCAGAGAACAATCAGCTGATGTTAAAATATAACTAAGACTTGATCGAGTTACACAGAGATAGATGTCAAATACAACTTTAGAGGCACTAGGAGCATTTCCAAAACATTTGCAAGGGACTGACAAATATGGCACTGGATCTGGAGGAGGCTGAATGTGGGATACATTTGGGCAAGCCACATGACACTAGACACCCACTCTGAGATGAGATTTTTTGTGACTTTTCAGCTAAACGGTTTGCTAGACTTCTTCAGCCAGAACGACATCTACAGTAGGAGTTTAAACACAGCACACAGCTATATGAATGTAAGTGGAACACAGAACTGAAATGTCTTAAACTGAATCCCAAACTAAATTAATTTCATTTGTGTATTCATATCACATACATTGAAATACACTGGCTGATAAGAAAGTTAAGGCACATATCTCTGTACTCAGTTCTATATCATAAGACTGACATTTCAAAATATTAAACTTATTTGAAGAGTCCATAATGTAAGAATGTAATGTGATTGAATTAATTTATAGTCTAAATTCTTCTGAAATGCAAATCTAAAATAGTGGTTGAAGCTTCGAAAATTCATCAAACTGACTTAAAAGCCAGCATTTCAACAAACAAGACTCTTTCTCAGTAATTAGATTAACATTTCCAAGGTTTCTGAATAAATAAATATTAGAAATACTGCTTTAGACAAGGGTTAGAAAAGCAGAAGCTCTGATTCTTTGGTCAGACTCCAAGGAACATCAAATATTAGATGGTCTGTGGTGAAGCTTTGCATGAGTTTTTCAGAAGTTTTTCAGAACCCTTGCTTCCCACAACAATTAAACTATTTTCCCCACAAAACAAACAAACAAACAAACAAACAAACAAAAACATAAACAAACAAACACCACCTGATCTAAAGTAGTCCTAGCATTCTTTCATGGTCCCCATTTTGATCCTTGTTCTCTGTACTCTTCCATCATAAATTTAAGTCACCCAATAGTGTACAGAAAATTGAAAAGCTGAAGATCTCTTCCTCTCTTTATTGATCAAATCACAAAATAAATAAATAAATAAAAATAATAATAGTAACAAATCCTGTGACTTCCTTTTTACCTGCTACAGCAAGAAAAGAGAAACATCTTTGTTGCAAGTCTTCAGATTGAGGCTTTTTATTTGTCAAAGTGGTGTTCATGGATGTTATGGAAAATTCAGTACATGTAAGAGGATGGGATGGTGATAAAACCCTTATCTATGAGAAATAGGAGAAATATTTCAAGAAAAATTAAATGGAAATCAGGTGGACATTTGGAAACTTGTCAGAGCCAAAACAAAATCAATGAAGTGAAAAGGTACCTGGTTGTCATTAGGAAGATATATGAAGGAAAATTAGTCAGCTATGCTATATGACCAAAATGCAAAATGTTAAAAGAAGATCAAATAAATAATTAATGATGAAGGGAATAATTGGGTGTTTAAAAAACTGTCTTGATTATTTGGAGGACTTTTTGAACATCAAAAACTCTTTGCCTGGCCATTTGGAGGAAAAATAGTAGCTCCTATGACAACAGCAACTGTTGTGTCTCAAGACACAACAGCAGGAGTTGCAGGGAAGGAAGGGTGATAAGTGAAGAAGAAATTGAAGAATAAATATATTAGCCTATGGAATCTTGAAGGCAAGCTATCAGTACTCTCTTCTTGAAAAGCCTTTTTCTAACAATTTTGGTTTGATTGTTTTTTCATTCTCTAATGTCTTAAGGAAATAAAAAAATCCCTCTTTTTCTCTAATAATGTCTCTAAACAGTTTTCAAGTAGATTATGTCGATGAAGCCTGTGAACTTTATCTATTTTCACCATGGCAAGGGTTTCTTACATAGAATTAT
The DNA here is from genome assembly GCA_013399075.1 of Chloroceryle aenea. Taxonomy (NCBI): domain Eukaryota; kingdom Metazoa; phylum Chordata; class Aves; order Coraciiformes; family Cerylidae; genus Chloroceryle; species Chloroceryle aenea. Next base: position 151,549 of record VWZY01011724.1, on the reverse strand, counting down.
TTTAAATAGTGATGGCTATTAAGATGCATTATTCTTCTTTTTAAGGGTAACTTCCAATAGTCAAACATGGGTTCATCAAAATTTGCTAACCTGCAGGTCTACTAATAAAACCAGAAGCTTGAGAATAAATGCTAAAGCAAGTCTCTGTTATATACAGAAGTTTTAATAAACAAAAAATATATAAATATATAAAAAGATATTACATATAATTATAAACTCCTACTACTGGAAAGACTATGCATCATTGTTCTGCGAAAAATGACATTTAGCATATATGTGGATTTTTTCTGTTTCTTATTCACAATGTAAAATACATGCTACCCATCTCACTGAAGTGGTATAGGCAATTTTTAATGCTCTTGCTGAAGAAAAATTAAGATCCAGACCTCCAAGATACTAATCATATTGGAAATACAGCTAATGGATATTATTACATTTGTATGTTTCCCAGGACTGAGAAACGATGGGATTTAAATTAAATATTTTTTAAAAAACATTTTAATCAATAATAATAATTTTAGTAGCATCTATTCTCTAATGTTTATGTCCATTAAAGTATGCATAGATAAGACATTTGACTCAAACAGTTCATGATCTCATAATGCTGGTGACCATGGAGGGAACTGTAGGAAAAAAACAACAGATGCTCATTTATGCAGCCTATATATTAATGAAATACTGACTTGGAAACATAGGGCATGAGAATAAGCAAGTTGCTTGAAGAGTCTGGAGATGTCAAATAGCAAGTTTTCTGCAGAACTGCGGATATACATGAATCAATAGTCTAGTGTGAAAAGGGTAGAGTACTTGGAGAAGTTATGCAAGACCTCGAAGTGACTTCAGGTCTGATGTGCTACAAGTAATAAAATGAGATCTTATAAAAGCCAAATAATTTATATTTGAAGAATATATCTCTTGTTCTATTATGACAAAGTTCATATGTAAACATAAGATATATAAAGAGCTATGTTTGCAATGACCATGTTTCATAATAAATGGTTTAACTGGTTCCAGTGATGACTGTAGAATGACTAAAGTATAACTTGTAGCAAATACATCCAAAGTTGATGGTAGTCTGAAATCAGTAATTTAACAAATATTTTAATGTCTTCCAGACATAAGGCTTATAAGCAGACTTAGCAAGTAAAAAGTACTTGTAACACTGAAAATAATACTGTGCAGATATTCCCACAATAGAGGAGAACTAATGACATTTGAACACTAAGTGCTTGCTTAATGTTACCATCTGTCATTGTAACATAGCCTCCTGCTGCTAATTTCAAAGGTGATGAGACTGACCCAAAAAATTTAAGTTATTTAATTACACAGGCTGAAGAGATGATCAAAAGATATGATTGTCTCTATTATCTTAACTCAACCTTTTAATGCAAGAAGCATTTAGATATAGCCTTTGAGTGCTGAAGTTGGACTTAGGAAAATTAGTCAAGACTGGACAGTGAGCAGGGCTCCTGTTTTCACTTGTTGCAAGATTTAGTATGTGCATGTACATATGCACACTAACACACACACATATATCTATAGTTTCATACCAGCATTTCCATACATACATATATATGTGCATTGTGGACCACAAAAGATAATTAAATGGTCTGAAAACAGTTGATGATGGCATGCTTGAAAACTGGATTTAATTTTTGTTTGCTACATAATTCTTACATGGATATGGCCAAATCATTGTCATGAGTTTAGCCTTTGTCTTTTTGGGGTTGCACTGTGGATGCTAGCCACTCTTTTTCAGGCTTCAGTGAAAAGAAACCTTAAAAGGCATTATTGCATGTTTTTCTTTTATATAATGATAATAATAGCAACCAGCAAAATAAATTTGTCAGTCAACGGGAAATCTTAATCTTATGAACTTATCATTATTTTGGTATTAGCTTTTTCAGCCTTCTATGCTAAATCTTGTCATAAAATATTTAAAATGCATGGCAGCACTTAAGGAGAAAAGGTGGCTTTTTTTTGTTTAGCTGTTTTATCTGGATTCATGTTCGTACTTATACCTGTTGTATGAGAGTGAAAAAGATCCAAAAATTTTATATTTAATGCAATGAAATGTAATGAAGTTTAATTAGATGGTAGTAAGTAAAAATAAATAAGCTTTTAAAAAACTAACCAAAAAAAGGCAAACTAAAATGATTGGGGTTTTGTCTGATATGTTAAATTGCTTTATGATAGCCTCGAAGAACAGAAAATGCTTTTTATATAGTTTTTTCAGTTATTTAGAGTATGTAGTGAAAAGGATAAATAATGGACAGTTATGATTTTTTTTTTCCCTTTCAAATGAGTCTTTTCTCTTTGAAGCGTAACATGAACTGGATGGATTTAGCAGCAATGAATAATCAGCTTCATTTCTGTGATGTTCTTGAGTTTTTAAGAGCAAGGTGACTGGCTTCTAAAGGGCAGAGAGTACAGATTAAAGTTCTCACCTTCAACTCTGTACTATTAAAGTGACAGAGAGATTGCTCAAATAAGCACAAGTACTAATGCCTTTTCAGTGACATACTCATGTAATGGTTTTTATTCTTGTGGTTTTGTTTTTTTCCCTGAAATGTCTGTCTACCTTTTCTGGATATTACAATTAACCCCATTCAATATAAACAGCTCAGTTCAGTGTTTGGACCCAGATGTAGCTCTGCCTCAATATTCATTTTAAATCTACTGGTTCTGTGAAGTTTTATGACAATATGACAGCTGAAGGGAATTCTAGACTCAGGCCAAAGCCAGGCAGAATGAACATTAAAAAGTCCAACATCCAAGACATCAGCATTGTATCTCTTGTTGTCACTGTGTCTTCTAGCAGCACAAATGCAATCTGAATAACTGATGAGAGAATATTTCAGTAAAGCCTTGTGGAGAACTGCAGGGAAAAGTGTTGGCAGTCATAAGATATTAGGAAAGATGGAAGTGATTTTTCTTTTATAGGCAGGTCAACCGCAGCCAGGATGTGGGGGAGAAGATAGAGAGATGATCCAGGAAAGGAATGTGTGCAAATGGCATCAACAGTTGGAATGAAGAGGAGTGTGAAGATGTCTTTGGCACCTCGAGAGAAATATTTTCACTGCTTAAAGGCAAAATTTAAGAAACTACAAGTTTTCACCTGTGCATAGGTGCTGTTGACCCCATTTCCAGTTCTTCTTTCTTTAGTCATTATTCTGCATTCAAGTATAATTCAAGTGGTTTTGGTAATGTCCTTGTTAGCCACATACAGTTTTATCTTAAGTGTAAGGGTATTGAGTTAAGCAGATGAACTTGGGAACTGAGTCTGCAATATTTCACATGGAATAAGCTAACATTTTTCAGCTGCTCATGCAGTCATTCCAAGTACATGTAATTTAATGGTCACTTTCACTCAGTCAAGGTTTATTTGAGAGTAGTTAATCTAGGAATAGATAATTTCAGTTAACTCTCCAGTGAAAACAACTAGCTCTTCATGAATCTTTTGGCTCAGCTTTTCCGAATGGCACAGAAAAAGGCAAAATAATTTCCCTGGGAGATTGAAGTCAAATATTCTAGTTTGAAGGGTGAAATGTTAATTAAAAACTTGGATAGTTCAGTGATAAAACTATATACAAGCTTATAAGGAAATTAATTCAGTTGTATTCGGTTCAGGATATGCAGAAAGCAAAATCAGGACCTACATAATGAGTGGTAAAATAGAAAGATGAGATCAGAGCACATTTACTGGGGATTGTACATCCATTGTACATCCAGAAGACCAAGTAAGAAAAGGAAGTGGCTGAGTGGTGGAAAGAGTGGTGGAAAAGAAATGTGCTCATGCTATTTAAAGATAACATTGTAATATAGGCAGACAGGGTGGCAGTATTAAGGAAACTTTAATTACTGCATTCCTTTACAGCTAATTTTTTTACTTCATATATTTTGTTCATGCATTTTAAACCTACAGATTGCATGGCAGTAGAATTGTATGGTTTTAATTTTAATGAGGTGTGTATGCCTTGTTAAACTTAATATGTCCTCTCTGACTCTTCTATCCTATGAATTTTATACCAGGCTCTATAGCACTTTAGTTAGAAAAGTTATTAACAAATTTTGTAGTTTTAATGTTATACAAAACTATGTTGAGTCCTTGTCCTTCTTAAAAACTTCTCTAAGATGGTGATGAAATTTAATAATGACATCTTTTCCATTTCTCTTAGACTCCCACATAGAAATGAGTGGGGCAAGTGGGGCAGGCACAGTGAACATCAGTGGTGACACTGAGGGTGCTTCTGATCTTCCTGCTGCAGAGTGCTGGCTGCTGCATGGTGAAATATCCTCTCCCCAAAAGATTTCCTTCACAATAGCATTGCTTACAGGTTTGGAAAGTAGTGCTCCCTTTTCCTGCTGACAGCAATGTTGCATTCATCAGTTGAAATAAGAAGAATGGCCTTGGACGAAAGTGAAATCTGGAACAGGCTGCCCAGGGAGGTAGTGGAGTCACCACCCCTGGAAGTGTTTAAAAATCAAGTAGACGTAGCACTTGAGGCTATGGTCTAATGGAGAGATAGATGTTAGGATGAGGGTTGGACTTGATGATCCTAGAGATCCTCTCCAACCCTAACGGTTCTATGACAGTAAATTCCCTATTTGTGCTTATTGAAATTGCTAATTTGTCCATTTGGCTTTCAACCACTGAAGCCAAAACAGACTCCTTTATGAGCCACAGGAGCACTTTCTCAAGCTCTAGTATGTACATTATTCAAGGGGTGCTATATTACAACAGTTGTCTGGCCTGAAATATTGCCCCTTGCTTTTGAAACACTGTTCAATTTTACTACTACGAATAGTCTCCCTTATCAGAGCAGATTTCTGTGGGGTTTTGTGGTTTGGGGTTTTTTGTTTATTTGGGTTTTTTCTTTTGTTTGTTTGCTTTGTGTGTGTTTGTTTGTGTTTTTTTCTTTCTGGGAAACTTTATTTATTTAAGGAACCATTCTAAAACAGTACAGGTCCTAGGTAGTACAGGTCTTCAAGAAAGAGAATGAAAACAGGGAATCTGTTAAACTCTCAGATTGTTCACTAGAGAGGAAGTACCTAGTGGCTAATTAACAATAAACCAGCAGTGTATGAGATAATGTACAATTTCTTTAGAGTGGTATTTTTAAGATGTACTTCCCTATTCTTTATGTGAAAAATTCTCCCACGCGTCTTCAAATCCTGTAGGTGTTCAGTGCATGAGTAAAATTGACAAAGGCCAAATGAAATTAAATTGGCTAAAATAGAAGAGTTTGGATGTTTTTTTTTTTCTCCTTTTTTCTAACAAACGCTTATATTCAAAATAATAAGACCAATGAGATTAATCAATAATATGTTTCTCTGGACTTGATATGGTCTGAAAATGTGATTTCCACAAGCTTTTATGACAGTTTCATTCTGTCAGTGAAAAAGTAAGATACAATTGCATGGACAAAATAAAAGGAGAAAAATATGCTATAATATGGATTTTTCTGATGTATTCTTCAAGAATTGAAAATTAAAATCCCTCAGTTCCACTGGGGCAGAGCAGTCATGGCTGATAGCTGTATGAGTGAAGCTGTGCCAGACAGTAAGTCTTTGCTCTGTCTCACACATAAGATTTGACATAAAGTGATTTATACAGAACAACAGGTGGTGTCTGATGTGGAATATGGGTGGTGTCCAAGCATGTGTGTGTTCCCTCTAAAATGATGGTAATGGATGAGGCTGTATAGAAAATTATGATGTAACATTCTTACATGAAACAGAACAGCAAATATTGCATGAAAAACCTTAACCTTAGGAAAATACAGCAAATCCTGTCAGTTTATATTCACGAAGTATTTAAAGGATAACTTAACATGAGAAATCTGCTTATGTTTCAGTCCATTGCTCTCACTGTGATAATCGACATGCATTACTTACTTTGACCACCAGATTTTACTCTTTGGTGTTTAGAAAATGTATAACTATTATAATTTCTTGGGTTTGTAGTGTGAAGTTACTCCCCCTACTAAAGGGAGAGTAACTTTTTGTGTGAAGAGCTACACAACTGATAAAATTTTGAGCTTTTATATGTACTAACATGTAACTCTTTCTGATTCATCAGTAGTTCTGTCTGAAAGAGATGTGAAAGTCAGATTTATGTTTGTTGGAGCATTATATATCAAATTTGCAAATTTTGCAAGTTACAGTACCAATATATCTTTGTATTCCTGTAAATCTGAATTTCCTCATGGATGCTATTTCTTTTAAAAGTATAAATAATCACTTTGAATATGATGATAGTTTTGGTTATCTGTCACCAAAAAAAATTAGAAAATATTTAGTGTAAGGGGCCTATCATCTGCTACTCAATAACTATTATGCAACAATTGGTAGAAATTGGTAAGGAAGTGATTTTTATGTGGGTGATTTTGATGTCACAATATAGTTAGCAATCACAATCAAATGTGAGTGGTTTACTCATCCAGTATGACAGTCTTGGAAATGTTGCATCTTATTTTTCAATTCTTATTTTAAGGGTTTCAAAGTTTGGTTTTGGCTTCTTGTTGTTGTTTTGTTTTGTTTTGTTTTCATTTCAGCTTCATTAATTATCAAATTAGTACTTCAGTTAAAATAAATTTAAGGAGGTTGACATACAGAGTATGTCAAAAAGGTCTTTCCATATTTACCATATTTGTGATCCTGGCTAGGTCATAAACTTTATATGAATTAATGCATTTAGATAAGTGGTAGAAGTGGAAATTATGCAAAAAATACATATTCTGTGTTTATATAGTCTCTGTAGAATTTCCTTCCTACAGCCTTGAAGATACTTTTTTTTTTTTTTTCTCAGAGACAATGAAAATGACATCTTCCTTTTTAACCTTTTATGATTCAGAGAAGAGGCAGGATTATTATGTACAAGCATAATTATCTTCTGTAAAATTTACAGGTTGGCTTATTGCTAGAAATAAATGGCTTTAGCTGGGGAATGGATTGACCTCTTCAAATAAGTAACACACAATGTTTCCAGTTCTCTGGGGTACGTATATGGAAGGAGGGAGAGTAGGATATACATGTTTAAAATTCTCTGTAGAATATGTATGTTCTTAACAAACACTGAAATATGACAGTTACAGCTATTTTCTTCTACTTTACAGCCCATTAGTTCTTCTAGTATGCAGAAGAAACATGATTTAAGCAGTGATTTAAGTGGTGATTTAAACGTATTTGAGATCACTGTCTTATTTAATTGCAATGATTTTGAATGAGCTTTAGGGGAAGTATTTTAACTGTATCTTAATCATACCTTCAAAATAATTTTAATTTCAGTAAAGAAGACAAACCAAAAATATCTGGCTAGATATCTGGTAATATATTGTGGAAAACAGTGTCTCATCATGTGTACACTGCTGTATTGAGTCCAAGTGAAATCAAGTATTCAATATATTAAATTCAAAGTAGTATAATAAGAAATCAGTTATTTTACAAAAACATACTATGATCCATGTTTTTCTGCTTTCATTTATTTTACAAACATACTGTAGCTACCATTACTACGAAGCTGACAAACTAGCAGAGAAAGATCTTGCAATTACATTTAAAATTTTGTTTTCTAAAAGGCTATAAATAAATATGTAGTTACTTGAATTTTTATTTCTTTTAATTCTTTGATGGTTTTTGTTTTTGTTTTTAATTAAGATATGTTCAGAGTTAATTTGAAATAAAGTATGTATTGAAGTGCACCAGTTATGTAATGTTCAGCAGAAGTAATTAATAAAGTGAATTACCTCCAGGAAATTATAGGGATGAGATTGAGAACCTTGATAGACAGACAGCAGTCAGAGAAAACCATACTGTATTAGCATTGTACACTTGTAACAGGTTGTTTAAACATTTCAATCCCTTATCCATCCATTCTAGTCAAAATATATAATTTCTCCTAGCAGATTTCAGTAGTGACCAGTGATAGGACAAGGGGGAATGGGTGTAAATTGGAGCATAGGAGGTTCAAGTTGAATATTCGAAAAAATTTTTTTACTGTAAGGGTGACAGAGCCCTGGAACAGGCTGCCCAGGGGGGTTGTGGAGTCTCCTTCACTGGAGACATTCAAAACCCGCCTGGACATGTTCCTATGTGATGTACTCTAGGTGGCCCTGCTCTAGCAGGGGGGGTTGGACTAGATGATCTTTCGAGGTCCCTTCGAACCCCTAGGATTCTGTGATTCTGTGTGATTTACACTAGTAAGCATTTGGCAGATGATAAAATAGATCACTGTAGACACCAATTTTAATTCTCATAATGCAAGGTCCTTTCCAAAATGTAAATATTTAATCACATCATATATGCATTAAAACTTCTAGAACAGAGCATGGATTACATGTGCAGGATAAATAACTCTGCCTAGGAGTGAATTAACTAGAAAGGTATATGTAGTCATTGTAAATAATGCACAGACGTGAGCTCTTATTTTGGTTTTGTACCTATTATCCTAAATATGTGACAGAAGATGGAAACTTGAAGTAGGATGTCTCAGAAAAGGCAGGACAAGGTTCTATGGTGGAAAACTTGAGCAACATGCACTCAGGCTAGGAAAAATGACTCATGATTATTATATTTGGAGTCATTTACTTAAGTTTTTGATGAATTGTTCATTTAAATTGAGTAAAATTATCTTTGTAAAATACATGTGACACCTCAAATAGAATTTACATTCTAATACTAAAAGCATGTGTTTCATAGTACACATCATGTATGTGGTTAGACTACAGGATTTTAGTATGATCCCTTCAGATGTTTAAAAAGAATAAAATCTGTCACAATGGAACAACAGCTTTTATTCCTCAAAATGCATTTTATTAGGAAACTGATCCCTTCCTGAGAATAAATACTTGTATCTGTGAAATGTAACAAGGACCTTTGATAGGCCTGAAAAAAGTGATATGCATGTCATGAAATGGTTGTTCTTTTACATTCTTTGTGAAATGAATGTTTATGTGTGACCAGTAGCCTAATTATTTATTCTTTCTCATTCATTCTTCATTGCTCTTTCATTCAATCCTCTTTTTAATAATGTGGTGAATGAGGATATGATGTGTGTATGATAGCATGTAACTGTCCAGTCAGACAAGATGAAAAAAGAAAAGAAAGCAAAAAGAAAAGGTTCCAAAGAATTCCAGGACATAGAATGTATTTCCATACATCACTTGAAAAACTTCAGGAATTCTAAAGCAAATCCTTGAAAATATTTACAAGATCCTTAATTATCTCACGCTGTGTTATTCATGATCTTTACATAGTTCATATTACACATGAAAAGATGAAATTGCATAGGTGATTTAACAAGATGCTTCACTGAGAATGCACAGGCAGCTAAGGTAGCCTATGGATTTTTGAAACAGATGATAATGATAGAATGAATGTGGTAGATTCATTGTGATTTTATCTGAAAATGTACTATTTTTTTCTTATACATGTGACGGTATGTGTGAAGGACAAAAATAATGTGAAATCAATTAATAAATCTTATGTATGCAGCGAAATTCATCTTTTGAGATTGGATTGTGGAAAACAATGCAGAGTATGAATCATGTCACAATCCCATCACATTTAAAGCTCTGAAAATAAGAAAGGGACCTTATAAAGAGAGATAGCTTATAGGATCATGTTGTCTGTAGGTATTTTATTTTTGCCAGAGTAGCAGTGAAATTCAAGGCAATGGAATGTGCAGGCAACAAAGGGCTTTACACATTGATTAAATGTCTTGACTTTGGTCTAGTATTTAATCAACTGTCAGAACAATTTATTGCCTAGCATACCCAAGCAACATGAATATTATCCTTTCATCTTACCAGTACGCATGAAATAAATGCTAAAATTTCCACAGTTGGCAATCTAAGAAACTATAGGGTTTTAGTATGTATATTCATTGTATATACATACATTTCTCTGTGTACATAGTAAAGATTATGCTGTCATGATGCATTAACAAAGAAAGCTACTCTCTTTAAAGCACTACTACTGTTATCATATTTCTCATTAACAAATCTCGAGGATTTTTAGTTGAAAAATTAAATTCAAATATTATTCATACGACTTCAAAAAAATCACAGTATGCACTATATAACACTGGCCTTGAAGATCCCTTTGAACATGATGTTCTTGATTCGCTTACAAGGTCAGAATGATAAGCTTTCTGCCTCATTTCCTATTACAGTTTTAAAAACTGTTATCAATTGCATCTTCTAGTTGAAACTGATTCTTTTGACATGGGAATTAATGAATTAATTTTGATGACAAAAGAAGGAGCACCCATCCAAGTCTTGAGGCATCAGCAACACGAGTTAGAAAGACAAAAATTAAGTAAAATAGCAGCTTATCCTTGCTCATCCAGAATAACAGAACTTCTTCAAATGTACCAAAGTACCCCAAAAAAGGTATAAAGCATATATTAGTGTATACGATATGCTAAGAACAAGCAATTGTTAGACTTTATTTCTCTTGCAGTTACAATTATAAACTGAGCCATATGCAAGCAGAAGATCCTAATCCACTGTAGTGAAACCCTGTGTCAGCTGACACATTATATCAAATGGAGACCTGACAGTCTTGGTCTAAAAATAATAGAAAATAAAAAATGACAGAGATAATGCTTAACATTAAGAGCAAAAGTACAGTGACTTCTACATGATCAGAGAGCTGGTGGTGGAGTGTTAATAGAAGCCTTGTTTCCTAAATCCTGATGCAGCCTGATATCCCATATATAATTGTATTTGTACCAGAAAGAAAGCAGAAATAGAAATTCTTGTTCTATTAACATAGGGTAGATGTTCTGGTGGCTCCTAAGAATATGTCTAGCAATGCAGGCTTTAATGTATGCTTCTCCTACATCTGGTTAGACATCAGTTTAGGTTAGATCACAGACTAATGAAATTATAGAATCACAGAATAGCCGAAGCTGAAGGAAGCTCTGGAGGTCATCTGGTCCAACTCACTTGCTCAATAGCTAGTTGCCCAAGAACATGTCCAGATAGTTTATGAATATCTCCAAGAATAGAGAATCCACAACCTGTAGCAGGGTTCAGACACCCTTGGAACAAAAAAAGTGTTTCCTGATATTCAGACAGACTGAAACTGTGTTTCAGTTTGTGTCCATTGTCTCTTTTCTGCTGAATGAGCATCACTGATATAAACCCAGCTCTGTCCTCTTCACACCCTCCTTTCAGGTATTTGTATACATCAGTGAGATCCCCATATACTTGTCCAATCAAAATCTCCCCAGGAGTAACTTGTATCCATTACCATCATCTTTTCCATGTGACTCCTTTTAAAAAGGGAGTCTCCATCTTCTTTGTGGTCACCCTTTAAACAGTGGAACATGGTGATAAGGTGTGTTCCCTAAGCCTTCTTTTCTCAAGGCTGAACAAACCCAGTTCTCTCAGCCTTTCCTCATATGCAGCATAAATTAGAAAGTTTACCGAGGATGGTCTCTTCTCAGTGGTTGCCATCCCTGAAGGGTCTCACCCCTTATTCTGCTCATAAAGCCTACTCTCCTGTTTGCTGTGAGTGTCATGCCTTCACTGGAGCTGTGGTGCTTGCAGTGTTTGACATCTAATACTCACTGCTGTGAGTGGAGAGCTCGTGACCACTGTATGGGCTGAGTATAACTCTCTGTACTTTATAATAGTGTTAGGATTCATTTAGATTTTTTATTATTATATTACTACACTTGTTTGCATTTCAACCCACAGGTGTGCTTTTCTTTCCCCATTTCCCTTTCTTGAGGTGGGCGACAGGGTGTCTGTGGTCATTGGGTAATACAACTGACTAAATGAAGATAGTAGGCCAAATTTCAGCAATTGTCAAGAACTGATAATTAAAAACAGAGGGAAATTTAATAGTGGTTTGTTTTTGTTTTGTTTTGTTTTGTTTTCTTGAAAGTACAAGTTCAAATAAAGGATTTTGCTACAGAAAATGTCTCAAGTGATGATAATCAGGGTGAGAGATTGTATGAGGAATGCTTTACACGAAATTAGTACTTCCTTCAGGTTCTCAGCCCAAAAGGAAATATATTAGTGTATGCTATAAGAAAAAAAAGAAAATAGTGACAATATATTTATGCATTTATATATGTGTGTGTGGTTTTATATGTGTATACTAATGTATCTACACATATGTGTGTGTGAAAACATAAACTAGGTAGTGGCAGACTTGGATTTCTGCTTTTTTATTATTTCATTCCTTGCCTCTTGAGCACAGCTTTGTATTCATCAGTGCACTATTGATTTGCAACAAGTAAAAAGTAGATGCTATTATGGCAAAATATAAGTGCAATTATAACTTTTGAATGTTTCAGTGTTACAACTAGGTCTCTAAGGAATAGCATTACTAAATGATTCTGCACTGGTTCCAAGAATTGTTGCAACCAAAGTAGAAAATTCCAAAAGAATATTGATATGTATTTGCTTTATTATGGAATACTCATAATGGATTTTTGAAACTTTTTTGTACATTTTTTACATGACATCTAGTCATTAGGTACAGAAGTATGGAAGTTGAAGTGTCTTTGGTAGTCGGATAGTTGGTCAAACAAAGTCAGATAAAAAAAGAAAATAAAAAATAAGAAAATAAAAATAAAAAAGAAATAAACCCCATAGCTTGTGTTGAGTAGTGTAACTATTGGTGTATGATAGACTAATAATATAGACATTGCATGAACATTACTCATCAAAAATTCTGGTGGAATAGACTGTGATGGGATAATAGGTTTCTGTTGTACTTGAAATAAATGAGATGGTCAAATACTTGCAAATTTGTCTGCTATTAGATTTCATTTAGAGTAGGGGTTTGGATTTGATGGTCTCTGAAGGGTGACATAAATTATGATTGCATTAATCCTTTGACAGTTATAGTGAATATCTCTCCTATTTTTCAATAAGATGATGTTCACCCTAAGTTGGCAAAGAATTTTTCCTTTTTTTTTTCATCTTGTTCCCCCAAAATTAAACTATTTCAGGTTCTAGCTACTACTAAATACTCTTAAAGGATTGTGTCTGTAACTAATGCAGTGCTGTAAGGTTGATGTAGAGCAAAGCAACTGATGCTGTGGGTCAGATATTTGCATTACATGCACTCCTTGTGTTTTATTTTAGCTAGATGCTGTCTGGCACCCTAGACTGAACTTCTGTTGGTGTTGGTCAGAGCACATTAAGTATGATCTTGGAGAAATCTTTCAATTTTCTTTTCTATGAAAGAGCCTGTTTTGTACACTGAGACTGCAATAGACATTATCAGGAAGTTATCTCTGAAAGTGCACTCTTGATCCAAATTAAAATGCTAATGTAGGTGTGCTGCTTTTCTCCCTCTCTCATCTCTGTGACTCCTTCTCCTCATGATCATGCTAGCTGTGTCACCCATTTTACAGGCTTTTGAAATACTGATTGTTGTCTCGATGACACCACCACCTACCTTTCTTCTAAATAGCATACCATTTCTGCTTCTCTGACCCTTCGCATTTTAGCATGTTCTATCCATCATGTTTGCTGTTAATTTAGGCACCAATTCTGTCCTAGAGTACCTGTTTTCCTGTGCTTGTGCATGGGAACACAGTCATTCAAAATCTACCCACTCACTCCAAAACGCTGTAAAAACTCAGGTCTCTAGTAGTGCATAATGTAATGTGTAGCTTAATCATCAATACTTAAGTTCAGAACTAGGTTTACTTAACAGTTTAAAATATGATTTCATGATAGGAACATGATATTCAAGAGTGAAAATATGACAATTTGAATTGTATGCCACTGTAAAAGGTACATTTTTTCTTTATTATTTATTGCTGCAGCTGACATTGCAGCTGTACGTAAGACCTTTTTCTGTGACATCTTTTCCCAGAACAGTTCAAGACGAAATGGGTTTGAGAAGCTCAGGTTATTCTTTGAACATGTGGTTTTTCACCTTGCTTACAATGTTGGATATAGCCTTCAGAGGAGCAGTCAGTTTATGTAATGAGTTCAGTAAGAAATTTTGGCCTGTGGCAAAAAGAAGAGCTTTTAGTTAAGCTCCACTCCTTCAGTTATTACTTTTTTATAAAATCAGTCAGTTTGTTAAGAAGGGAGAATTCTAAAGTTTTTACCTTTTCTTTTATTCTCATTTTCACATTAATGTATTTTCTTCCATTTTACTTAATGATTATTCTTTTGTAATACATGTAACCCAAATAATCTTCTGCTGTGGCACCTGACACAGTTTTTTACTGATAGTTTTAATGATTATTTTATTTAATTTTGTATCTTTGCTGTATTGGAGGAAACAGGTTTATAGCTGTGATAGTCCTCAGCTGTAATTCTCACTGAGCCTACATCAGGGTGATTGCAGACAAGCCACTTGACCTTAATATGAGTCAATTAACCCAACAGCAAAATTGGGTAAACATCAAAATCTCATTGAAAAGCAGCTGCTGCATCTAAATTGAATTGTCTAAAATTGCATTGTGACAGAACTGCCATTGGGTCTCTGAAGACCTGAATTATAATTGTTTTTCTGTCATAATGCTACATGAAAACATTATTAAAATGCATGCAAGTAATGGTTCCTCCATAGTTTTGCAATGACATTGGCCAGATAATCAAAGGAGGCATTTAGAGCAAATTTATAAAGTGACTATGATAAATTCTTACATTTTTAAGATTTTGTCATAGCCATTTACATGTGTATTTGCTTGTAATGGACATGTGTTTTTATAATTTGTATCTCATAGCAGCAATTTCATCTTTAATTGATCATCATTTAATTGATCAATTTAATTGACTCATCTTGAGGGCAATCTAGAAAACATGAAGACTAAAATAAGTTTTATGAGGTTTTTAAAAATTTATGTTTCAATCTTAGGATATATTCCATGACAGTTACTGGCTTTTTTTTTTCCCTTGATTTGAACATGCTTCTTTTTCAGTTTGCAATATCTGCTCCTTTGAGTATTTTTCTTCAGCAAGATGAGACGTTCTGCACTTGAGCTGTGCCACAAAACTTAGAATAAAAGACTGTAGGCTAAAGTATGTGTGTATTTTTTTTTCAAGTAATGGTGGAGCACACCCATCTGAAGTCATAGACGGCCTGAGTGTTTCTTTATAAACCAATCCAAGCATAGCAAATATAAAGCTGTGATTTCTGTTTCAAATAAACTGTCAGTATTTTAATTTTTTTGTTCTGGAAGAAAATGGAGATACATTTTTTCAAAAATTTCCTCTGAAATGGGAAAAAAAAGAAACAAACAAAACAAAAAACTAACAACATCAAAAAAATTTAATAAAAAACTCAAAACACATAAAAACCAACCAACCAAAACAAAACAAGAAAAGTTTCTAATAAGAAGCTGTGTCAAAATTTTCTCCATCTAATGATAACACTCAAAAAGCTACTAAAGGGAGTTTTAGTTCCCCAATACAGACTTTAAAAAACTAAATATTTTGCTTCATAGGCACTCTTTTGCCTTGATGTCTTTTTGGGAGAGGAATAAGCATTTCATGGTTCAAAAGGGTATTTAATTTGTAGTTGAGGTGTTGTAATTTTAACATTGAAAAATGCATACGCACAGAAATATTCAGTAAAGGCCAAACAAGCCTTATTGTTAACTCAGCTTGGGTCAGCTTATCCAAGTCCCCCTCTCACCTCTAAAATGTTCACTCATCATTACTGAATTTAACATATTCAGAGTAGTTCCACAGATGAGCTTCATGGTCCTGGTTAATGCTCTAGTCTGATTCCTGATATTATCCTCATAGAGGGTACCATCTGCTGCAAATTATAGGAATGATCTCCACACCGGTAACTCTAAACCATATTCAGGTGGACTACTGGAAAAGCAATTTGCTTCTTTTTTGTTTGTTTGTTTTTGTTAGTTTGTTTGCTTTAGTTTTTTTTGTTGTTGATTTGTTGTTTGTTTTGATGTTTGTTTGTTACTAATTACTGGCAATATTTAGTTTTCCTCAGACTACTTGCAGATTTTATTTTTTTACCCATGAAAAAGTAGTCTTCTTTTTATTCCATGCTTTTTCTTGAAAGACTGTCTACATGCAGTCACTTAAGATCTGTTTTTTTACAGTAAGTCCTATATGATTTTGAGTCTGTGTACACAACTGCTATTTTTTGGGGCAAGGTTGTGTATTGGCATATGAGTCTTTACTCTGTTAGCCGTGGCTGCTTAAAATCACTTTAAATTCTCCTTAACTTTGGTACAAGTAATTTTCTAAATAGTATTCAAGAAATAAATTACTCAGACTGTCAAAATTACACAATGATTCAATGTACAATGATATGAATGGAGAAGCATATTTTTTTCTTGTCACCATATGTAAGTAATTTGAGTAAAATCTGCTGACGTTGGCAATCTTTTGCAATGTTAGGTTTTTCTCTCTGCTTTTGAAGCTGGTTTGTTTCATTTCTCTGAAAATAAGAAATTATATAGCCACATCATTTTTACTAACATGATATAGAAAGATATTTAAACATGTGTTCCACATAAGCTGTCTATCTAAGGATGTCTTTGCCATATCTTCTCTGTATTCTCTCTCCTATTCTATAAATTATACATTATCTGAAGTGTAAATGACTCTTTAGCCTGTGTCTTGTGAGATGCTGACTTAATTATAATGTAAATACCCAGACAAACGTGTATTTTCCTCCTTGTTTCTGGAACACATTGTCTGCTTTATGTTGTACCTGATCGTGTTCTTATCAATACTTTAAATGTGTAATTGGCATATGCATCTTTATGCTCTTCAGCAGCTTTTAATGGATTTATTTTATAAACCAATTTAATATTATTTTAAGGGTTTTAATTTTTCTTTTATCTCTTCAGGCAAAATTGCTGTTGGAAATAAGGATATTTATGTACCAGTTTCTCCTGACTTTTTGTATTAGAGCAATAATTTCCTTCAGAATCCAATTCCCTACCACTGTACCAATTGTAAAAAGATTTATTTCTCTTCAGGATATTGAAAGCCTCAGAAAGGCAGCCTGAGAAATAGCCTCAAACATCAGTCTTAGGTCTTGTTTACATGAGGCCGTGCTGGCTCTTCTCCTGAGTGGTGTGTGCCAGTAGGACCCTGGTTTCAGAGCAGTGCCAGTGAGCCTATGTTATGGTGTCTTCAAAGCGAGTTGCACAAATATGACTCATGAGACTTTATACTCCTGTTCACGATGTCAGCTCTTGCAGGGTGTGCTCAGGACACCTGAAGTCTAATTACATCCTTGTGAAGGCACAGGATTGAAAACTCACTTCTTAAAGAATTTATCCCACCTTTCTTTCCTCCTCAGAAAGGAAAGAAACTTAACAAAACCCATCTTAATCCTTTTCTGTAATGCTGAAGAGAACACTCATATCAATGTGGGTCTTCATCCAGGCCTCACTGCCTGTCAGTCTTTCTGGCTGCCCTGCCTACATTCTGCTTCTCAAGATGCAGACAGTTCTATTTTTTTTTCACAGTGTCACCAGTTGTAGTCTAAGCACACTCATCCTTACTATTTTTATATTTTTTTTAATTTCAGAAAAATGATAAGTAAAATTTCAGATATAAGACATAAAAAAATACACCTTTGTGTCATAAACACTCTTCCTTCTCTTTTCAAAGACTGATTCTTTTCTAATTTAACGTTTTTCAGTTGTAAGCTTTCCTCTTGAGTGTTTATACACAACACCTAAACCAGGGAGGTATTAATTTTAACCAGAGCATTTTGACACTACTAGAAGACAAATAATATGTTAACAGTTCTGAGACTTGAACTACAGGAAAAGCATTTGGGATTTCAGTTTATTTTCAATTTAAAGGCAGTTATAAGTCTGGGTTTAAAACTGATGTATAGAGAGATGGATTTGTAAGTTCTGTGTTCCATTGTAAACGTTTATATGCCTCTACCACTGAGTATCTAACTGTGACCTATTAAAAAGACTATAAAGGCCAGCCTGCTTAGTAAATAGGAGCTATATTCAAGTTGTTTCAACTGGCTAGATAATGAAAGCATCCAAACCCCTGTTTCAAACTTTCAGAAATACTGAATGATATGTCCTATTCAGACTTCTTCTCTAGGGAGCTGGCCAAATTGTTTTGCATGCAGCATAACACCACTGCCTCTCGGGACCTAAAGCAGTAACCATTCTGTGCTAGTTCTGCTGCACAGTAGCACTGCTTGGCCTCCTTTTCAACTCCTCTTGTGTGTTACACTTGAATATATGATGAATTTAAAGAGAATTTTCACAGAGAGGTGCAAGGTGTTTGAATAACAACATTGAAGTATGGCTAAGAGGATTGCTCCAGTTGTTATAAGTGATTTATTCTGGGCAAGGCATTGATGAGAATTATTTTTGTACCTTTTATTTTTTTCTAATTATTATGAAATGTATTAATTACAGAAGTGAAGGTTGAAAGTCTATTATGAGAAACAGCAAATATTCTATCAAAATTCCCATTTTGTAACTACATATATTCATGGGCTGTTATTGTTTATTGCATAAAGGAAACATGGCTTTGTACCTACAGCTACTCCTGTACCGGAGTCTTTGAGTTTTTTCTATCTGTGTTCTGGAAAGCATTTGAAAAGTGCTACGAGAACTTGTGTAATTCTGTATTTATTTTCCTGTTCATAACTTCATATGACAGGATCATATTCAAGATGTTTTGCTATTGATACAGTTTATATATTTTAAAAAAAAGTGAGAGCAGAGCAGAGAAGACTATAACTTTTTAGAAAGACAAAGTTAAAATGTTTAGTCATAGACAAGTTGAAGAGAAAGTAGCAAGCATATCTTTAAAATTTAAAAGACTAAAAAAAATAAATTTAGAAAAGATGAACTCTGACTTGGGCCAGCTGCAGGTAATGCTGCATTTTATAGTACTTTCTCAGTGCATAGTGTCCCCCACATTTGTTTCAAACAATTTATTTTCCAATGCAGTATTACTCTGGTCTTTTTAAAGACAGCTGTTCAGTCATGCTACATTTTATGGTCTTTTTCTGCTTTATAGCATTTAAAATTATAATAGAATACATGGGATGGTAAATTAAAGTGATGTTCTTGTCTAGTCTCTAAAAGTGATGTTTAAACAAGTAATGCTTCTGCCTACCATGTCATCTTTGTGTTGTTTCTGTCTCCTTTCTATAATTCTGCAGAAAATCATGTAACTCATGTCTAATGAATATACTTTTTGAAGATTATAATATATAATAGCCTATGTAAAACAAAGCAATTTTTTAATGTATGAGGATATTTCTAAGGAGAATAGTAGGATTAGTGAGATATTATTGGAGAATGAGGGGCAGTAAAAATTCAAACCCATTTTTTTCTCATACTTCTGGGATTCAGAATTACTTACTGGCTGTCACATGCCCACCCGTCTGCTCTCTGAATCCCCTTTTCAAGAGGATGGGCAGGTGGAAATAAGATGAAAAAACTTGTGGATCAAGATAAAGACAGGGAGACCAGTTGCTAATTACCTTCACAGGCAAACCAGACTTTAATTGGGGAAAAGCAATGTAATTTATTGCAGATTAAGAAAGAATAAAATAGAGTAGGATTATGAGAAACAAAGGCAAAACTAAGAACAGCTTCCTCCAGTCTCCTCCTTCTCCCCAGGTTCAATTTCCCACCTTCATTCCCTGGATCAGGGAATGAGTGTTGGAGTCTGTTCATAACAGTGCATTTCTGATTCTCCTTCCTCCTCAAATTTACCCTATTCCTACAGGGTACAGTTCTTCATGAGCTGCTCCAGTTTGTGGCTTTCCCATGGGCTGCAATTCTTCAAGATTCAACTCCAGCATGAGTCCTTTCCACTGTGTACAGTCCTTCAGGAACAGTGCTCTAGCATGAGTTCCCACAGGAAGCAACTCCTGCCAGAAAACATGCTCCTGTGCTGGAACTCCACAGGCTGCAGCTTCCTTCATGGAATGTCATCCTGCTGCAGCACACGGTGCTCCACAGGCTGCAGTCTGCGTATCTGCTCCATGGGCTACAAAAGAATAACTATGGTCTTCTTCACAGGCTGCAGGGAAATCCCTTCTCCAGCACCTGGAGCAACTTTTCCCCAACTTCTTCACCAAACATAGTGTTTGTAGGGCTTTCTCACAGGTTTTTTCGCCGTCCTCTCTCAAACAGTTAGTTTTTTCTTTAATCCATTCTTAAATATTCTTTCCCAGGGGCATAACCAGCTTGGCTGCTGGGCTAAACTATATCCTGAAGTAGATCTATAGGAGCTGGATGGAATATTGCCTGTCTGACATGGGGCAGCCCCTGGCCTCCTCTCACACAGGCCACCTCTACAGCCATCCAACACCACCACCTGGCCATGTAAACCGTTTCTTTTGCCTGGTTGTCCTGCACTGAACTAGAACAAAACCAATTCTCTGTTCAGTGGTTATACTTCTCAGCTAAGTCTCTTCTAAGTAGCTGCACTTTCTGAAGTAAACAGCATATTTTTTCAGCCAGTGTCTGCTTCTAGAAGAGAATGCATGATGCTTACAGTACTCTGCTCCTGGGCTAGCGGTATAAAAGCCTGCATATGCTATAAATAGCATCCAGAAGTACCACCCCCCAGGGCTGGAGGTATAAAAGTCCATGTGCTATAAATAGAATCCCCAAGGGTATAAAATTCGGTGTGCTCTCAATAAAGCTGATTCAGGTTGCCCCTTCAACTGGGGTCCATGCCTTCATATGCCACAAAAGGGTCCTAAGTAAGTAAAAAGGTGTCACCTGTGAGGAGGAGTGGACAGGACAGGTGACCCAAACATGACCATTCATACATTCCATGTATGTCATATTCAGTATAAAGCTGAGAGATAACATGGGTTAAAGCCTCTTGTACTATGGCTGGTGTTTGAGGAGGACTCTATCCAGTCTTCTGCCTTTGATATCAATCTGTGACCTCCTGAATCCAGTTCCCATCTGCTGCTGAATACAGCATGGGCTTTGGAGGAGTTTGATCCTGGGGTGCATAAAGAAAAGTGTGGCCAGCAGGATCTTATTAATGTTTACAAATATCTGAAGGGTGGGGGTCAAGTAGAAGGGTCCAGTGGTGCTCTGTGATAGGACAAGAGGTAATGGTAGAGTTTATCTTTTCCTTTTGTAAATTTTCTGTCTCCTTCATACTGTAACATGCTACTTCAGGAATGGGGATAATTACAAAGGGTGTGTTCAGAATTTAATTATTTTTGTGCTATTTAGTCATAATACTATTTGGGAGGAGTGAAGACATAGTCTTTCCATGTCAGTTCTGCCTCAGTAAAATTACACTTTTACACTTCACAGATGATGAAGCAAATGTATTGCAGAGTGTGAAACACTTGGCTGACTTTGGCTGAGGTCACAGGCAAATACTTGAGCTGGAGATGGATAGGGCTTTGTGTCAAAACATGTCTAGCAGCAAAGGACACCCCTCATACTTTGGTTGAGGTCTTTTCTACCCATGGTACTGATCAGCTGTCATCACTGTGACAGTGTGTTATTGATTATTCAAGACAGGTGATTATTGATCTATTTTGTGTGCTATACCCTCTGTTTCTCAATTGGATTGCTAGGTTTCTTTCAGAGAAAAACAGGGAAAAATAAATATGAATTCTCTTGTTTGATTTATGATGAGTCTTCCCTTTAAGGGGGTGGGGGTTGTATGAAAGCACATCTAAATTAAAGTAGTTACCGGATATTTTTGTGAACACAATCTCACTTTACTGGATGTTTGCATATAGTGAATAAATAAGGGGTAATTTTTTTAATGGTCAAATAGAACATCTGTTTTCAAATCCAAACTGAATATTCATAAACTCTCTTCCTGCCTTATTTAACTGATTTGAGCTTTCAAAGTCTAATGCTTCCTCAGAAGTTGTGCTAGAATTGTAACTAATAATCTTCCCATGTTTATATAATCTTCCCATGTTTATACAACATGCAATCTCACATATGGTTCATATATAGGAATTATCCTCATATTAACTAGATTTTGTTGAGAAAAACAGGATAGATCATTTAACAAATATATCATTTGCTGACTTTATTGCAGTTCTATAAGAGACACCATTATAAAAATGGGTTTGACATTTGCATTTCTGTTTAATTGCTGTGGATTGAACATAAAAAGATAAGAGAGCCAAGAGAGCTTATTAAAACTGAAATGAGGGCAAGTGATAAAAGAATGATATTTTAGTGGTGCTGCAGTCAAACCTATCACTCTCCTCACAAAACCAGTCTTATTCTTGGATTTTTTTGGTAGGGAGAGAGGATGTACTGTTTATATAGACACTCTCTTTTCTTTTGAGCTGCACTTGATGTACACGGTCTCTCCATACCTGTATTTTCATTTGGGAAACTCAGTAGCCCACAGGACCTTCTGGAGAGTAATGTGATTTTTTCTATGCCCTGAAGTAACTTCCTTTTTTTTTTGCTTCTTCCTTTTTTCTTCTTTGCTTCTTCCTTCTTCATTTTCCTTTCTACTTTTCTTTCCCTGCTCAGAATAAACAAAATTATATTATAGTCACTCATGAGCCTCGCCATGGGATGGCTCACAGTCACATCTCTGGATTCCAACACATCCAATGAGATTTAGTAACAGAATTATGTTTTTAGTGAAAGCATTGAGAGAAATGTTTGAGAATGAGTTTGAAATGTTAAACATTAGAAAGTTAGGAAACACTAGTATATACTGGGCATGTAAATAGCTAAGTGTATAGTGTAAAATAATGTGTAATCTTATAATTAGTAACTGTTTCATACTGTAAGTACACAGAAAGGTAGACCTAAATAATCATTTAAGTTAGGGCCTTCCTATTTTTTGCATTAATGACATCATAATCAAGACAAAGCTTTAATAAATAATTTCATAAAAATTCTCATGGATTTAAAACATTATACATATCTATATATAAATGTGCATATGCTGCATGCCACTGTAGGGACTTCTATCTGCTTCTCAATAATCCATGCCATCTTGCTGTCTGAAATCACCACAGATGATAGGTTTATTTAAGCCACAAGTCTAGCTGTGCAGGAAAAAAGCAGTAGGAAGCTGCTTTAGAGGAACCTGTGTGCTGGAAAAGGCGGCCTGTCCCCCCCCTCTGGTTAGGAATTTCAGCAGATTGCGGCAAAATTCTGCTTTGTCAACAGAATAAACCCAGTTCTGCCAAGTGTTCAGCACAGCCTTCAGTCACAAAGTAATGATGAGCCGTCACTGAACTGATTTTTGGAAACAGTACTCCATTAAATGGCTTTTCCTACAACAGCAACAAAAATAAAAGAAAAAAAAAATCAATTCTATTCTCTGCAGTGAGATTCATAACTGCTGATATCAAGCTGTATTAACTTGCACCAAAATTGAGAAAATCTGCTCAAATACGTAAAATCTACCGAAAAAATAGACTTACCTTTTGTATTCAGTCTTGAATCTCTGGAACAGATAGCTTATAATTTAATTAAAAAGGAAGGACAGTCCCCTGAAACACAAGAGCTTTCTGGGATTGGGTTATAAATACTGACAGCTAAGATAGCCTCAAGTATTTCTAACCAAAATATACCCATGGGATGTGGCTTTTCCCTCAAACACGCATCTCATTTAAGTAATTGTGTATGATGATGATCTGAAGTAACACCTTCCAAAAACTACAATTTGCAAATTAAGTTATCCTAGTAGCTTGGTTTATCTGGTTAGTCTGCAATGAGAAGCTGTAGGAGTAAGGAATAATCATATTGTCCATCTTGATGTAACAAATAACACTCATGTGCTAATAGCACTTACAGATGCAGTTTGGTTTTGTTTTATTATGTTTTTTGCAGTTTCACATGTTTACTGTGGAAGAGTAATGTAATTGATATTCATTGCAAAATAGCTGTAGGAACTGAAAAACCAGGAAAGGTATTCTCATGCTGATTTCCTACAAGTGCTTTTTATTGGTGAAAACAGCTTTGGTTTTATTTTCAGAATAGTAGACTGAGTTACTGTCATATTAAATGGCTCTTGGGGCAATACCAATGTTTATCAGGGCTATCATACATAAAAGTTGATGCTTCCTTTTATACTGCAATATATTTGAATATATTTTTGAGTTCTGGCCTTCTTATGTAAATCTGCCATGGTTATGAGATTTAACATATCCTTCATTTCTGAGGCAATTTTCACTTCAATATACATATATTTATGGATTTGATTAATAACTGTAGTACAATCATTGGTATTTTGTAAGGACTGAGATTCAAAAATTAACCATTTCAAAAATATTTTAATAGAATATCAGTAGAGGTATGTAACTTTATATGGAAACATAAAGAAGGTGCAAATAAATTCTTAAGGGCCAAATATTCTGTTGTCAGCACATTTTACAATAACGTATGATATTCTTGTCACTAGGCAATTCAAACATATAAAACCAAAAAATTTCCCTCCGTAGACTGAAGACTGTAGGACATCTGCTATTGATCTTAATAGTAGAAAGATTGTCTCAGAAATATCAACCAACAGCAGAAGGAAGCAGAATATGAGAGCTTCAAAATCACGTTCCTCAAAGCATTTGTGCTGAGTCAATGCTTTGCAGAGATCAACATATTTTCTCTGCTGTGCTACAATTTGTGCTCTTATTCGAGATCTCAGAATTTCAGTGTTCCTCTTTACCTTTCAGTAATTGGAAATGTAAATATTTATGAATTTTCTCCTCAAAAAAAGAGAAAAGAATGGACAAATTATACAGAAAGCTTCAGTATTATAGGGTAGCAGTTGCTGGACCATAATTACAAAGGAATATTTCCCATAACAAACCCTGATAAAAAAACCCAAACAACTCCTAATAATGCTGAGAAAGAAACAGATTTTCTAATTTTTTAAATATATTCTTTCTCTCCAATACAATATTTTTGGTGATACCTATAATTATGTTATCCTGAAATGTTAACTGTCATTTTTGCTACTATTTTATATTTGTTTTGTTTGTAGTAGCTCTAAAACTGTTTAGCTTAGAAGATAATTATTTCTGTTACTTTCTTGGCTACTAAAAATAAATATTTTGAGAATATTTATGACATAAAGTTATATTAATACATTATCTATATATTTACAATAAGATTCATAGCATAAAGAAATGCATTTTCGAAATAAATTAGAGTGGGGGTAAAAAAACTAGTTAAAAAGAAAATTATAACGTTCAGAGAAAAATAATACTACTGTGAAACTGATAATTAAGAAAATGGAAATTGTATTTCAAGTTTTCTAGGAAGATGCAAAAACTGTTCAGACATTTTTGTGCATCTCCTTTAGATTTTGAAGTTTCAGAAAATCATTAGACAGTGGGATTCCAGAATATGATGCATTCAAAAGTAGATATGATCACACTCACAGTGACTACTTTTACCATAAGATACCATGAACTGAAATTCCTTAGATTAAATGGAACTGAAGGGACAGTGAACACTTCATAGAACATTAATCTTGGAGAGAAACCTGATGTATTGTCAAGGAGACTGACCAAGTGAGCAGGAGAGACCAGTTAGAAAGAGGGATGGGGAAAGATTCACCTGGGAAAAAAAGAGACCTAAAAGATACCTGTGGCCTGTCAAGAATGTCGGCCTGTCCTGTCTCTGAGAACTGGTTGACAGTCTTAATTTTAAAATAAATCTACTGACACCTTGTCTAGTATCATGCAGGTAGTATCAAGTTAGACTTTTTAGTGTCTTATCATGCAGGAAACACAAAGACTCAATGAGGGTCAGGGGAGCAATGATGTATAAGAAACCCCCATCACCTATGAGTAGAAAACCAGTCAGAGAAATCACTTGGAAAGGCTCTGAAAGGCCTTCATGCCAAATGGTGTATGGCACTTACTGTGGGATGCAGAGAGGAAAACCATTTTTTGTTTATGTAAGATATATTGCTGAAAGATGTTTTGAACATATTCTGTTGTTTCATGTAACTTTTCTTGGATGGTTTAGAGGAAGGACCACAGGTAGGAAAGAGAGTAAGGTATATTGAGAACAAGTGTGTGATATGAGTAGAGGATAAAAAGCAAAGGGACAGGGGGAAAAAGAGATAAAAGACTGCACAGTGTAGATAGACTCATGGTGAGTACTTTTGTCTGAGCCCTGTAGTCTGTCCCATTGTCTCATTAAAGGGCATTTATATTTAATGTGTGGCTGTGTTACCTATGCTAAGCAGGTGCTGGTGCATGCTAGAGAACTTCAAGCTGTTCTGGCTGACGAGTAGGATAAGATATCTGAGTTTTGACAATTGGTGTTGGCTGTGAACCTTACATGCCAATGACAAAAGCTGGGAAGAGCAGTGGACCTGGGTCCATATGCTAGGCTGAGTGTCTGCAGGCACCCATGTTTTGTGCATGTATATATATTTATATATATATTCCACTATCTGACTTCACCTTGATCAGTTTGAAAGGAGGAACTGGGTTGGGTGAGCTCTGCAGTTCATGTTTCTGCAAGCACTGTGAATCTGTATAGGTGACTGTGTGACTTGCCGTGTGTGTGTGTGTGTGCACTCATCTATCAGGTACGTGTGCTTAGTCTGGCTGCTGGCTGAACCTGGTGTACAGAACTACAGCATCTTCTCATCTATCTGGTTACTGGATTCAGCTGCATCGAGTGCAAGCAGAAGTCATGTTTCTGAACAAACAGCAAGAATATAGCTATTGAACCCAGATTGTTCAGTGTTTTAAAATACTTGCAAATATGAATTCATCCATGAAAAATATGACAAAATGTTTATTCAATAAAGGCATTTACAGGTTCTCTTTGTTCTTTCCCCATATGAAGAACAAATCTGTGACTGAAATAGATTGAAGAAACAAAAATACAAAATGGAAAATGTGGTACATAAATGACAATTTGGTTAAATTTCTATTCAGGAGCAGCTTATGTATATATCTATTCAATCATCTACCGATTCTACAAACTGATGGCAGGGTTTTGAACCATAGTGTATTTATAAACCAAACTAAACTGGGTTGTACTATTACTATATTTAGATAGTGGGGAATTTGGGGGTGAAGCTAGGTCACAAGGAACAGCAGAGGGTTAAGCTGGCAGCACCAGCTCAGCTGGAAGCTGTCCCCTATTATAGGAGGAGGCCTCCAGACAAGCCAGAGTAGAGATCCTGCATTTCTGACAAATGGAGTAGACTTCTCTGTGAGATCACCACCAAGAAACAATATGTGAGAGGTCTCTGCTATTGTCTCTCACATATCTGTGCTGACAGGCACTGTACAAACACGTTGACACAGAAAGGTTGGGCCAGAAGCCAAGTGAAAAAGAAAATGCAGGGACTTTCAATTATATGAAATGTATTTAGACTTGTTAAGTTTACCTTTTATATTTGAGAGATGTGAATTAAAATGTGTAAGTTCAGAACTCATTATTTTTGAATTAAAACAGCTTACAAAGGCACACTCTTTGTGCAGAAAAGCTTTTATACATTCATATTGCCAGTGTTCACATGACCTTGGATTTTCACATTTGGATATTCTGGATGATTCATTCTTCTGACGATAAGAGGTAGAAGCAAACTTGAAAACTAAAGAAATGAAACTACATAGTTATAGTGCCTGATCTTATCCTCATACCTGTCTGCTGGGGCAGCTGAAGCCTTTTAGGTAGCTTCTTACCTTGGTAGCTGATAATAATATGAGACAAAGACTGGTATGGTTTCATATATTTGAAACTTGAGTCTCTGCTGAATTCTCAAATGTGTCACATTCTGCTTGGCACCAGCCACTGGAGATGAAAACCTGGCATTAAAAGGAGTGAAAGTGCACAGCTGTTGTTTTTTTGACATAATGTCAAGATCAGGAAACCAAGAACGAATGTATTTGGGGATGCTGCAGAAGAAGAGAATTACTCTTTTTTTTTTAACATGGAGTCTCCATTCCCTCATGCTTTGAGAGTCTTGCAACAAAAAGTGTGCTACTCTGGCTGTCCTAGATGCTTTGAGATTAGTTCCAAGGGGTTGTTGAATAGCATTTACCTAAAAGACTGACAGAGCTTTGTTTTCTCCTCTGTGAAGTGGATTACTTTTATACTTACAGTCTTGGAGACCATGGACAACATGCAGATGAACGTTTTGCATTTTCAGCAGGTGTTCCATAGGGCAACAGCTCCTCTTGGTGTCACTGTGAGAACAGTGACGCGCTGTTTCTTGGGCAGAAAAGGTTTTATGGCTTTGATTACTGAGAGAGTGCTTTGATGCTGGATAAAGCTTGCAGTTCTAGGCTTTGATTTGAACACGTGGACATAAATATGGCTTTCAGTACATTTAAGGGCAAACAGTATTTCCCAAATACTTTATGGTCCTTGAATGAAAGACACATCCAAATTGTATTATATTCCTTTATTTATAGCTCTGTTTCTTCAAATCCTGCTCTCTTCTCAGCATGTAAAAAATTGGGGGTGGGGAAGGACTTTATTCTAGGTATTCAGTTGTATAAATTTTGTCAACTTTTTGCACTTTCTAAATTTCTGTTTTAATAGCAGGTTAAGCTTTGCCAAAGACTGACTTTTCTGCAGAAACTTGGTACTTTCTTTGAAGTTCTAATTCAATCTGTGCACAGCAATGCTCTTACATTCATCTAAGGGATGTCGTACTACTTGAGAGACCTTCTTTTCTCTGCTTCTGGTAGAGAAGACAGACTGATTTCTGAATTCGTGTTTCTTCACAGGAAAATAAGTGTAAACCAAGAATCAATAAAACTGTTTCTTAACAAATGTAGCAGTCATAAGTATTAGCATTATTTACTTTTTAAATTGGGAGTTGCAGTGCAATTTCATTAGAAAATTTCCAGGAGTCTGGAGAAGTGACATCAGTATGCTAGGAAACAGCCTCGAAGCAGTAACCTAACAAATATGATTATTTTTCTCTTGTTT
Source organism: Chloroceryle aenea (assembly GCA_013399075.1). NCBI lineage: Eukaryota > Metazoa > Chordata > Aves > Coraciiformes > Cerylidae > Chloroceryle > Chloroceryle aenea. The sequence goes on along the minus strand of VWZY01011724.1, from coordinate 122,706 downwards.
AATGTCTGTTTTAAAAGCATGTCATGCTTATTCCCATTTTTACTGAGTTTTTATGGGAAAGAGTTGTGAAGATAATTTCAGAGGAATCTTATTCATGTACAAATGTCATTCTTCTAATATCTATAAGTATTATAATTGTTGGATATCTGTGTTCATATCTACGTTTAATGAGTAACTGTGATAACAGAACATGAGAAATCACTATTCAGAAAAGAACATACAGAGTTTCCAAGAGGTAAATACCTAATCATTCAGAAACAAGACAGAAACTTTTAAAGGCTATTAACAATAAGAATCAGAAGAATCTAACTTAGCATTTGAAACTGAATGATAGGATTTGTCCTTCTCTAGCTCTGGTTGAGAACTAACTGTAGGTTGCAGTTGTGCTAATTCATCAAGCAGAGAGGAAACAAGGGACAAGCCATTCAGCATGTTCTTTGCTTCCAAAAGTGCTTTCAGTTTTAGTACTATAAAAAACGACAGATTTCATTTGCAAAAGAGATGATTTGGTGATAAAGATGTTCCAATATTTGATGACCTCCTGAGTCATCAGGATGTGGTAACACTCAGTTGTTCCTCCTGAATGCAGAACCCTGCAAAGGCACAGCTGCTTGGGCACTCACTGTTGCACAGAATGGTAGACTCGTTTGAAGGGCCTCTGGCTTCACTAAGTAAGCAATGTTTTCCATTCATTCTCATACCAACTATTTTTTTCTGTCCCTTTTATATAAATTCTTGGAAAAAGTATTTTCCTTCAGTGATTCCCCTCCACCTCCCACCAGTAAAATAAACCCTAGAAACAGATGTTCCATGAATAACAATCTATGCAGCTTTGCAGAAGAGGACCTGGGTGTCCTGGTGGAAATTAAGGTGAACATGAGCCATCAATGTGCCCTTACATCAAAGTATGCTAAGGACAACCTGTGCTGCATTGCACAAAGGATTGGCAGGAGATCAATGGAGGTGATCCTTCCTCTCTACTCAACACTGGTGAGGCCACTCCTGGAGTACAGTGCCTAGTTCTGGGCTCCCCAGAGCAAGAGATGATAAGGAACTGGAGCATCTCTCCTATGAACACAGGCTGAGAGATCTGGCACTGTTAAGCCTAGAGAAGAGAAGGAACAAAGGGGATCTCATTAATGTATATGTAGCTGAAGAGAGAGTGCAAAGAGGATGGAGACAGGCTCTTTTCACTGTGGCCTGGTGACAGAAGCAGGGGCAACAGGCATAAACTGAAACACAAAAGACTCCATCTGAACATTGGGAAACACTTTCACTGTGATGGTGACAGCCCTAGCACAGGTTGCTCAGAGAGGTTGTGGTGTCTCCATCCTTGCTGATATTCAAAAGCCATCTGGACATGTTCCTGGGAAAGGTGGCCCTGCTTGAGGAGGAGGTTTGAACTAGATGACCACCAGAGGTTCCATTTTGTCATTGTATGACTCTATAAACGAAAGAAATAGGAAGTCATATAAAACTGTTCAAAATTTATTTTTTTCCATTGAAGCCATAGTACTGTATTTCTGCTATTCTGTTATGTGGTGATAAATAAGGTATAAAATTTACTCTTCTTCATGACGATAGGTTCCTAAGAAAAAGCAAGTGCCATCATCTTCTGAATTATGAGGTGATAGTCCACCTAGAGGTGTTTCATGCTAAAATGTTATCTCCCCACTGCAGTGCGTACAAAACTAAGGGATTATCATCTATAAGGGTATATTCACACAGCTCTTAATATTTATGTCTCCTTTGAGAATACACATTGATCTGCTGCAGAGAAAACATTTAGTATCATTCTGTCATGTCACCATTTTAGCTCTTTATGACTCACTGGCCCAAAATTTCTTCACTAAAGATCTTAGGAAGATTCACTGAATTAAGTAGCTAGTTTAGCATTGAATTTATAATTAGTACTAAAGTATAAGATGTACTATTAAATTCTGACTAGTCGTAATCTATATTGCCCCCAGTTTATATACTCTGTGCAGTACAACGTTGCTTTTAACGATTCTCATCCTTTTTAACCACCTCTAACATTTTTACCTGCAATCCATATGTAAGTCCTATTCTCTGAAGAAGTTCACATACCAAATATTTTAATAAAAAGTTTTTTTTAAAAAATTGGGCTTTACTCGCATTTTTTTAAAATTTATCTGAAAAGAAGCTTTTATTTTTAACAATGTTTTGTGGGGAAGTTAGTTCATTTTATGCAATTTTGCTTTCCATGTTCTTGCCACTACAAATTCTTAATTAAGATTATTGTCATAATTTTGTACTAGGAAAGTGAGGTTTTATTAAAATGTGGAAATCAATGTCAGATAGATTGTAGCTCTCACAAAGGGAAGTCTTACTTAGTCTTAAAAAAAACCCAGAGATCATACAGAAAAATCAATAACATAAAAGTGTATGCATGCATATTTTTTCTATCTTACTCACAAAAGAAGCTTTAAGTTATTATAAGGATGAAAAAATTCAATTGACTTTCTAAAGGCTAATTTTATTTGATTTTTGTTGTCCAGAATATCAATAAAAGACTTTTCACACCAGTCTCTAGCTCCCTCTAACACAAGGAAAGTGTCATTCTAACACAGTTAGATTTTGACATTCTCTTTTGTCAAGTGTAGAGAAAAGGGGAAAGTTGGGATGGCAGCATGTACCACTTGTGTCAGAAGAAGATATAACATGAAAATTTTGGCTTCCAAGGTTGGAAGCAGGCACTAAAACAGAACAATATTTTCTGGTGTGACTAATTCAAACATATTAAAACAAGTATCTTGCAGAGCACTGATATTCAAATAGTACTGGAGGCTAGCGTGCAGTGGGTTATTTCATAGTATCATGCACTTAATTAGGTGACCCTTGAGGGAAGAAATTAGTGCTTATGTAATTCAATTGAGGTCAAAAGCAGTTTTCAAACTGGGTTGGCCCCCAGGGTGTGGAAGCAGGAGATAATTTCTAAGGCACAGAGGAAAATTCCAGCTGGCCACTTTTCCTGTCTCTTCCCCCACTCCTTCAGCATTGCCCCAGCACTAACAGCAATGTTGGCTCTGGAAACTTTGTTGAAAAGTCAGTCTGTGATTTCAGCTATCAGGGCCAGGGAGTGTGGAAGCCAGCCATCCCAGAATTTTTTTGGGAAAAAGAAAAAAAAAATAACCCACCAACAAAAACCAAAAAGGAACCTTACATAAAAAGCTTAAAAACTGCTATCCTGAACGAATGGTCCAGAAGCCACAGACTGCTGAGGGTATCAGACCCCACTACCAAAGACACATCACTGTGCAGCAGCAATTTTGGCTGCAGTAGGGTTTGCTGGCCTTCCTCCCTTGCAGCCCAATGCCTCAGGCATGTCCTCACACTACCCCACTGCTATTTAAAGGCTTTAAATTTTTTTTTGTGTGAAAGTTTTAAAGCTCACAAAGAGCCTTTGGAGCCACTGGCCAAGAGTACAAGTAGCTTATCGATAATGTAGTTTTGTTTTTCTCTTGAATGAATGCTTTTCTCTCCAGCTTTCAGGCATCCAAATAACTCTTAACAAAAGTTATTTGGACTGAAAAAAGGACTAAATTGTGTCTACAGAAACATGAAAGAACTAATTAATGAAGTCAACAAAAGTTTTCCCCTGAAATGTGATGAAGCATTTATAGAAAGTGGATATTTTTATCAGTGACCAAGTTTACTTATTAAAATTTAAAATATTGTGAAGAAAACACATGTATCAGACATACTTTTTTAATGTATAGCTTAGGAGGAGTTGGTAATAAAGTCATGTTCCCAACTCAACTTGTATGATGAGGGGAAACATATAAGAGATTTTTTTGTTTCCTGGTCGTTCTCCAGATTGTTTTCTGTAGTAAATGGCATAATACTATAACATAAATCAGTACAACCAACCGATCTCTGTTAATGCAAAACTTGCACTTTTTTCCTAATAATGCTCCTGAAAGAGTAAAAACTGAATTTGTTGTCATGTTGTACACTGAAAGAGTATGGTCTGCTGTGCTCCCCGATGAGTCATCATGTTTAACATCATACCCTATGAAAATCTGGTGTCACTACAGGCCATATGCAACAAGTATTAGATCCCTTGAAAATGAAGGTGAGATAAAGGGTAAGGTGAGGAGTCCAAAGACTTAATTAAATGAAAAGCATTGTTAGAGGCTCTGGCTGAATTCACAGGTATCATGGGTATCATTATTGTACTGTGCTTTCATTACATTTTATGCAGAAAAGATGTTGTTGTGCAGAAAACTGCAGAAATATGTTGTGTCTGGTGATCAATGCCAGTATCAACCGAGGTCTATTTGCCTTTCTCATCCCTGCTTGGAATGATACTTTTATGTACTAGATGAAGATGGTCTTCTCTGAACACCTTTGATGAGAGGAACTGCTTCTCCATGCAGAAAACAGGTTGGCTGCACTCTACAACAAAATTAAACAGGAGTTCCCTATTCAGGGGAGTGGTGAGGACTTTCCAAAGGGTACTTCTTACTAGACAGTGTGTCTTCAGTATAAACTATATACTATACTCACCTGAATTATCCTGCTGGTGAAGGGTACATATGGCAAAGCACTGAAGTGGACAAGTAACAGTCCCAGCTTCCCTCCTTCTGTCATGAGTAGGGATGATGAGGGATCCTACCTGGGGAGAACCTGGGGAGATCAACAATTACTCATTTTTATTCAATGCAGGAAAAAAAGCAGAGTTTCATAAGAATAACCCATCTGGTTCATTTTATAGTTCTATTTTATAAAGAAGTTATGTTTTGAGTGCCTTGTTTTCTAAGAAATTCCTTTAAATATAGATATCAATATAGTAAGTGCTGAAGTTCAGAGAAAATATTCTTTCTCTGTGTGAGTTATTCTTGTTTGCTTTCCCCCTTGTGTCTCCCCTTTTCCTCTTTGAGTTTCCTCTTCCTCCTCCTTCTGTTATTTTGTCCCTCACAAGTTACCTGCTAATTTAATTTCTTTTTCAGATGAATTTGATTTAAGTGGATTTTTTGTCTTAAATAAACATCCCCAAACATCTTCCTTATTTATTTATTTATTTATTATGACTTAGATCTCAGTTTTTTTCAGTGCTTGAAAATCTATTGAATTAAATAGGTGAATGAAAAGCCTCACTTATATGTAGGAAAAAGTCATAGATAATTTTACACTTCTAATCATTTGCAACTGGACAGATTAGACAACAATTAACTGACTAGCTTGTCAACCCTTCATATTACCATGTTCATAAAAACCAACCAACCAAAAGAAACCTCTTGAAAGTGTCACATAAGAAGAGAGTTAAGGCATAGTTAGTTTAGCCAATAGACTTGACCCAGTGCCATTTTTCTGAAGCAATCACAGCACATCATATAGACTGATTGAGAATAGACAGCATCTGAGATTAGACATCATGGGGAAGATATTTTTTTAATATTAAGATTCTTTATTTCCAATTTTGCTTGCCCCACAGGGACTTGACAGCTACAACAGAAATCTGTAAATCAGTAGATGGTCACTATTGCTGCTTTATGCATTTTTGAATTTAAAGGTCCTGCACAATTTTTCTATCAGATCATCACAGAATCACAGAATGTTAGGGATTGGAAGGGACCTTCGAAGACCATCGTGTCCAACCCTTCTGCCAGAGGAGGACCACACCTATGGCAGATCACTCAGAAATGCATGCAGTCAGGTCTCGGAAGTCTCCAGAGAAGGAGACTCCACAACCTTTCTGGGCAATCTGTTCCAGCACTCTGTGACCCTTACAGTAAAGAAGTTCTTCCTCAATTTAAGGTGAAACTTCCTGTGCTTGAGCCTGCATCCATTGCCCCTTGTCCTATCACAGGGCACAAGTGAAAAGAGGTTGTTCCCACCTTCTTGATGCCCAGTCGTCATGTGTTTATAGACATCAATTAGATCCTTTCTCAGTCTTCTCCACTCCAGACCAAAAAGTCCCAGCTCTCTCAGCCTTTCTTCTTAAGGCAGGTGTTCCAGTCCCTTCATCATCCTCGTAGCCTTCCATTGGACTCTCTCAAGCAGATCTCTGTCTTTCTTGAGCTGGGGAGACTCAGAACTGGATGTAATACTCCAGGTGAGGTCTCACTAAGGCACAGTGGAGATGGAGGAGAACCATCCTCCATCTGCTGGACACACTCTTCTTAATGCACCCTAGGATACCACTGGCTGAGAAGACACTCTGTCCCATCATCAAGGTCATTGATAAAGATGTTGAACAGGACTGGACCCAGCACTGATCCCTGGGGGAGACATTTGAATGTAACTGAATTCAGATGAAATGGACCTGTTATTGCTTTACTTATTTACCATTTGGTAACATGGTACAGGAATCTCTAAGTCACTGCTAGTTAATGGAAAAAACCTAACAGTAATATGATATTGGCAATCGCTAGCCTTCTTTGATGATTTTAATAAGTAGCTATCTGTATAAAAATGAAATAAATTTCACTCAGATTGATTCTTCTTTCTTCCCTTCCTAGATACAGAAGTTAGTAGCTTATCTGACTCTCTAGTATATTAACAACTATATATAAATAGTGAACATCATGCTGACTGTGAGACTTCTAGAAATTGATATCTCCTCATTTCTTTAGTTTGTTTTTCATGTAGAATTTACAATGGCTTTTAGTTTTATATGTTCTACATATTATAACACTATTATACACAATATTGAATATAACAGTAGGAATTAACATACATGTGGACTTTTTCTTTCCCAATATATTTTCATGTTGTGCAGGTGTATTGACACTTTTGTATTGGAATAACTGATATCACACTGGACTATGTACAACAGTATTAAAAACACCCAAACATCCAGAGTAACATACTGTATCAAAACCACCAAATTTTTTATATTACTGCCTGTGAATTTCTCATCTGTTCCTCTCTGTATTTTTTATTTAGTTTTAATTGTTTGCTTGCTATAATGACAAAGTATAAACTTTTTTTTTTTTTTTGCATAGTGACAGACCTACGAATGTATTAATTTCAAAATGTTTTTGGTACAATGATGACCAGTGTTTCTTTTCAATAGTTATTTTAGACCTTATTGAAGCATAAGGGATTAATCCATCCTTCATTTCTTCTCTCTTCTGCTTGTGTTTCACCAAGTTTAAACGAGATGTTATCCATGCAATCAATTCTTGATTGCAGTGAAACATCGGATAGAATGAAAAATACAGAGAAAAAAATCATGAAACCTCCTGAGAACTACAAAAAGGAAAAAATAAAGTATAAATCAGTTACAAGCTATTTTTATATACTTACCTTTAGAAAGAGAAGTGAGGTATATATTAATGCTGTAAACATTTTTCTGAAAAAAATATGATTAATCCATATTCCTTGTATTCTTCCATACTGGACAAAACCAGGCAAAAATTATTTTTTAGTGATGTGTGAAATTTGTCTTCACAGGCTGCTGTGAAAAGTTTTCCACTGTCTTATTTATTTGTCAAATTATTTTTCAACTCTTGATTCTAAGAGTGAATTAATGTTATATGTTACATTATTTAGTATTAGAAGAGAAGACTAATAACCTGGTTTTATGAAGCAGAAAGACAGTTTTGTCATATCTTTGTAAATCCAAAGGTTTTGGAAAACCCCAAACAAATGGCAACAAAATAATTTAATCTTACTAAAGCAAACTAATTCTCAAGATTTCTACTCCTACACTTCTACCTTCTGTAAGCTATTATTTGTATAAACATCTGTCTAAAGTTTGACAAGTTGATCGATGTCCATTCATGAATTCCAGTACTGANTATTTATTTATTTATTTATTATGACTTAGATCTCAGTTTTTTTCAGTGCTTGAAAATCTATTGAATTAAATAGGTGAATGAAAAGCCTCACTTATATGTAGGAAAAAGTCATAGATAATTTTACACTTCTAATCATTTGCAACTGGACAGATTAGACAACAATTAACTGACTAGCTTGTCAACCCTTCATATTACCATGTTCATAAAAACCAACCAACCAAAAGAAACCTCTTGAAAGTGTCACATAAGAAGAGAGTTAAGGCATAGTTAGTTTAGCCAATAGACTTGACCCAGTGCCATTTTTCTGAAGCAATCACAGCACATCATATAGACTGATTGAGAATAGACAGCATCTGAGATTAGACATCATGGGGAAGATATTTTTTTATATTAAGATTCTTTGTTTCCAATTTTGCTTGTCCCACAGGGCCTTGACAGCTACAACAGAAATCTGTAAATCAGTAGATGGTCACTATTGCTGCTTTATGCATTTTTGAATTTAAAGGTCCTGCACAATTTTTCTATCAGATCATCACAGAATCACAGAATGTTAGGGATTGGAAGGGACCTTCGAAGACCATCGTGTCCAACCCTTCTGCCAGAGGAGGACCACACCTATGGCAGATCACTCAGAAATGCATGCAGTCAGGTCTCGGAAGTCTCCAGAGAAGGAGACTCCACAACCTTTCTGGGCAATCTGTTCCAGCACTCTGTGACCCTTACAGTAAAGAAGTTCTTCCTCAATTTAAGGTGAAACTTCCTGTGCTTGAGCCTGCATCCATTGCCCCTTGTCCTATCACAGGGCACAAGTGAAAAGAGGTTGTT
>VWZY01011724.1:77960-113426 GCA_013399075.1 Chloroceryle aenea | reverse complement strand
ACAGGACAAGAGGCAATGGACACAAACTGAATTGCAATGAATTCCATTTAAAGATCAGATAAGTCTAAGAATGGTCAACACTGGAACGTGTTGCCCCTGAGTGTCCAACTTTGGGGCTACTCAAGGTCCAACTGAACATGGTTCTGGGAAACCCTACTTTGATCAGGGGTGATTGAACTAGATGATGTCCAGAGGTCCCTTCTGAACTCAACATTTTTTGGTTTATTACTGGTAAATTAACTCTTCATTTAACTAATTTAATTCTGTAGTGATTTACTTTCATTTTATATTTTACCCTCCTATGAACCGTCTCCAGTTGATTGAATCTTTTTTGAAGTCCAAAACTAGATGCAGTATTTCTACTCATTAAGTGGCAGGCTACTGTCTTGTCTCTGATATCTCTGTTTTTAGTCCAGGATTAGGTTTGCTGTTTTATTTTCGCCTTTTTTTTAAAAAAAAAAAAAAAAAAAAAAAAAAAAACTGTTGGTAATAAGATTTTCAGATGTCTGCTTTTATCATTTGTACTCCATGTGGAACCACTTCATAAGTGTTTGTATAGACAAGATCTCAGATTTATATTAATCAGTTGACATTCCGTATTTACATATCTATTTGTCATTCACAATTGTTGTCAACAGCTCATATTTTCTTCTCTGCTACTTGAATGACTCATAGTGATCAAAAGTGTATCCACTGCAATGTTCTCATAATCAAAATGCTTGATCAAAAGAAAAATACCTAGATGTGAAATATGTGCATTCTTGTTTTTCCAGATATGAAAAAATACTGAAAAGCTAACACCTTGCAAACATTTAGAGAATTTTACCTGTGCAGCCTGGTAGTCTGTAGATCTTTGGGCACTGTTGATTTCAGAGGTATTCTGTGATAAACTTCACAAGAATCTTTGTTTTGCTAGGCGTGAACAGCAACAGAGACAGATACTTTAGCAGGACAGTTCCACACTTTTGCACACAGTCTTTCCTTTAGGGGTTTTTAGTTGTCTTTTTTTTTTTTTTCCTTTGTGCAGAGATCTAGATGCATAAGGTGAGCTCTGCTACTAGACTAGATATATAAAACATAAGATGCATTCCTTTGTATTTTTTTCTACTTTGACTATATTCTCTTCAATTAAGAAAAAAACACGAAGTGCATCTGTCTATTTTCCAGCCTACATCTCATAGAAACAACATCCTGAAGTGGATGTCAGTTCAAACAGAGAAAAGGAACAGAGAAAGGAAACTTTTTTTTCTTCAAAATGTCAGGAGATTCTTCATATCAAAATCTCAGTTGAAGAAAATGTTTAATGTTATTGTTGGCAATTTTACTGTTAAAGCATGATTCACTGGATTACTTTATTTGTGAATTGGATAATATGAAGAATGAGGTTTTAAATAGCAACAACTACTGCAATATCTTGAGCTGATTAATGTGTAATAGTCATAAACCAGATTCAGATGCTAATAGTTATTTCAACTTTTAAGGTTTTTGAAAAGTGCTCTACATAATAAATTTAACTGTAAGAACAAAATATTGTAAATTGCTGTAATTCCATTTAATTGAGGGAGGATATAGTTGTAAATAGTATTTGACAACTATAATAAAAATAATAATTGATCTTATTTTACAAATTACTAACTTGGGTTGTGAATAAAGCAGAGTCTTCAGGGTGTTGCTATGACTTCTGGGTCACAGAACAAGGAAGGGATTTTGTAATGTGGCTGTATTCATGGTTCTTTAACCTACATTTTCTTGCTCTTCAACAAGATCTTTTGACTCATCTGTACTGTTGTTTTCTTTACAAGATTTTTCTGTACTTTAAGTTCTGCAAACTTAACCATGCTTTTCTGCATATGTAACCACATAGAGTTTTTCTCATCGTCATGCTGTCAGTCTATCACAAAGTAATGTGCATCTATGACAGCTGCAGATCAACTAACAAAGTAGGTATTGATGAACTGGTGAGGTGGATGTCATTTCAAGCAAAGAAGTTGGTAAAAAGCAGAAAACTCTTCTTATTTAAACAGACTCTTAGTCAATTTGCTAACAAGGAATTCAATACGTAAGATGCATTGTTACATAGAATGACTTATTAGTCAGTGCTCTGTATGCTTTTGCATGTCTGCTGTACAACCAAGAGGTTAAATAACATCAAGTAAGAAAAGGTGAACCATTGATTCAAGGGAACTGTGGGAAGCTGGGCATTAGAGCAATTACATCTGGGATAAAGAAGTCATTGAGAATTTAAGTCATTTATACACTTTTCTATCCTTTGGTCTACCATTATCACAGGATTCTATCACACATTGATTGTTATACTGTTTTTACTTTAATGTTTATAGACCAGTAGTATATAAATGACATGTTAGGATAAAGATGACTACATGGGTCTGTGTCAAACACTGTCATACATCCAGCCTCTTTCATAACATATGAGATAATTTTTATTTATCATTGATAACAGGTGGATAGATATTTCTGCAGCAACTTAGTCTTTTGGATGAGAAGGCGAAGTACATAGAATTCTAGTAAACCCTATTTCCCTGTTTCATAACCTGTATCCATAATCTGTGTGATGTTTATTGACTAAAATAAGCAGTTGTTGCAGATTTGAGTTTTTGTCTGGTACTGCTTTGAAGTGTAGCTGCTTGGTGATAAAGGGCGACAGTTTGGACCACACTGGAGAAAAAAAAGGAGAAAACCTGTTTAGAGCAATTGCTTTTAATAATGAATGTAACATTGGGTTTTGTTTAGGGTATAAAAGCTCATAGATTTTGTTTGTTTGTTTGTTTGTTTAATCTCATACCTCCAATAAGACCTATGGAAAGTTTTCTTACTTCTAACACTTTTTTTTCCTCTACAGTATATGCATGTTTGCTGAAGGGCTCTGCTGACTGCTACTTTTTTTGCTAGCTTAAGGGATTCACATATACTATATTCATCATACTCCTGTTATAATCCGCAAACCTCCATTTTCTTCTTCATTCCAACTTGGGGACTGTTTAATATTCTTTCTCTTCTTCTCTTCTGTGAGGGCATTATCTTGGTTTCCTTGTTCATACTATTTGTATTGCTCTGTCTTTTATATAATTCTTTTTGAGTTTTATTTCATTCCAACAACCTTGGTTGCTGAAACAGAGAACGAGATGAGTCAGATTGAAAGTGCATTTGGAGTCACAATAAGAAAATCTGTGTGACCAAAAGGCATTTGGATCTTTAGGTCCTTTTGATGATACTTTTGCCTTTTGAGAGAAAATTCTGCTAGGGAATGCAGCTGACAAAGTATCCACCCAAAATATTTCAGTATCTTAGATCTGACAGTTTAGAGCTTAATTACCTTAAAGCCGAGCCAGTTTATATTTTTATTTACAGGATGCTTATATCCATGTGACTTGAATCACAGACACACACAACTTTGACTCATTAAATACCAACAACCTCTTCAAAAAATGAATTTAAACATTCTGAGATATATCCAAAATATATCTTTGCTTACAGAACAGGAAGCCTAAGATGCATCTGATAAAGGATCTTTTGTTCCAATGGAAATTTGGATGTGCCTCAGAAGAAATTCTAGCTCTGGCAATTGACATTGCTGCTGTTGCAGAACAGAGCTCTTAGACCAAAACACAGATGAGAATTTTTTGCCAATTCCCTCTGAACACTGATGGAAAGCAAAAAAACCCAAACATGTATAACAGTTTTACTTAGCTTGCTTCTTCAGAGAATGAGATGACAGTTAAGTGGGTTTTGCGTTGTTTCTTTTTTTTCTCTCCCAGGTGTCTCCAGAGATTTTTCAATCATGAACACAACATAATGCTCAAACACATGGAAAGGAATAAAAGATATTTAAATATGCATATTAAATAGCCATTATCTCCCTAGCATTCAGTAATGAAACCCTCTCATCTAGTTAGTATACTTTTTACTCTCACAGCTTGATGGATTCTTTAGACCTGCTCCCTGTTTCCATGGGATTTGTATTTCAAGAACAGAGAAAGAGAATGTTTGGAAAATTTGGAAAAACTGACATAGGTGACTTTTTGTAATATTTTCAAACTATATAAGAATTAAATATTCCAAATCACAATTCTGTTTTCAAGCCACGTAATAAATAAATATATAGTAATCCAATTATGGAGGAATAATGTACAATAATGAACATGTGTTCATTGAAATACTGGATGATTTTAAGCTGCATGTAAGGTAAGAATGATGATCAGTTCCTAAATGCAGCGAAAGTGATACATGTTCAGTGGATGTGTTCTTTGCTTTGCGAAAAGTTTTAACAGTTTTATTTACTTTATACAGCCAGATTCTTGAACAGGGTAATAAATTATACTTACAGCTTCATTATAAGAGTGTCATTTTGTGTTTGTTTCCCTTACAAGTTCATGAATTAGCTGGAGAGCTAAGGATCATTCTGGTCCAAGAATTTACATTTCTAAGAATATTATACAATTTGATAGTTACTTATATATTTTTCAGGTTTGCATTTTCTCTAGAAAATTGGACTAAAGAGTTTGAATGAAGTTCCTTTTATTCTGTGTCCTTAAGCATTTCTTGAACAGCAAAAAGGAAACAGATATTAAGTAATGTAAACATTGTAGTTAAGGTCTGAGAAAGAAGTAGTATTATCATGAACATCTATAAAAGACACGGAAAATCCTATGTCTGATTTTCTATCTTTTGCTTGAAATGAAAATAATGACTTAAACCCAATGTCATATACATTGTCTTTTTTTTTTTTTTTTTCATGTTAGACTATTATTTCTATTTTTATTGCATTACAGAAACTCAACTTACTGTATGAAAGTGTCCATTGCCCTGACGGTGGGTGAAAATGACACTGGACTCTGCTACAATTCAAAGATGAAATATTTTGAAAAAGCTGAACTTAGCAAAAGCAAGGACATCTCATGCCCTGAAATTGAGGATTTTTTATTTCCTTTTAGGGAGCCTGAAATTCTGTGGTATAAGGTAAGGAATGCAAAAATTTTCACTTTCAACAAGCTATTATACAATGTTGTTATGATTTTCATGATCTAAATATGATATGAACCTAGAACTGGTTTACAGTTTATTAAAAAATGAACAAATAATCAAGGATAGAAAGGAATTAACTGAGAAAGAAATTAAAATGCATTCTTTGGTAAACTTCAGTGATGATATTTTCTTAATATCCATTTATGGATGTCACAAAGAATTGGCAGCTTTCTTCTTTCAAGAAGAATAAGATAGTAAAGTGTTACCAGTCTGGGCTGGTTTGATGTACTAAGGTGAAGCCATGGGAGATGCTTATACAGTGATAACTTGTTCTATACCAGACTGAAGAGTGTGTTTCTAAAATTTGACATAAAATCTATTTGGAAAAATATAAATAGGATAGCTATGCATGCTGTTTTCTGAGTGATTGGCTTAATTTTGCAGCATCAAATTCAGCTAAGACTTCCAAAATTTTGGTCTTAACATACTGGCTTTTACTTGCAAATATAATTTCACTGGTTTTATCAATTACTTTATTTTAATGTTCATTATTCTAGATCATTACTTAAGTGCCCTGTTCTTGCTTCCATGAACAGCTGCTTAAGTTCTGTGTTTCTTACCATCTTTAGGAAAGAGTCAATATTTCAGTATTGTAATGTACACAATTTAAAGTTCTCACAGAGTTCAGTAAATCTGAAATTCACATGATGTGTATATAAGAATTTCTAGTTTAAGTGGTGGTATTAATTCTAGGGGTTTTTTTTAAGTCTAATAATTTTTATCTGATAACATAAATGCTTTTAAATATGGTACACAAGACTATGTTATATAATGAGTAAAACTTGTGGCCTAGAAGGATTCTGACTGAATTACCTGACACCATGTCTAAGAGAGGAAGTATGCAACCAGTTATTTGCTTATAATCATCTTGGATTTTTTGTTTTCAATATAATATATACTTGAAGTTTTATCAAATTTAAAACTATGACTGCCTTCATAAACAAGAACCCAAAAGATTAACAATTTAAGAGTCGTTGACAGTATTCATGTGAATGAGCTCAAACTTTTTAAAAAGCCCTTAGTGTATAAGAAAAGATTATGCTAAGATAAACAAGTAAAATATTTTGTGACAGTTAATCAAAAGGCATTTTTCTTATGAAAAGCACCAAAACCTTTTTCTAATAATTTATAAATATACTGGCTTGCAATACAAGGAAAAAAAAAAAACAAAAAACAAACCAAACCCGAAAACCAAATAACCTAAAAAGACTAAAAATATTCAAAGTTGTTTCAAATGTTTTAGAAAGAAATACAAAACTTATCTTAATTTCTCCTCATTCTGATCTTCTGCTTCTCTAAATTTGTTAATTAAAATTTTTCTAAAATCAGATTGAAAAAAAAGACTCTTCTCTGCAACATTTAGGTGCTAGTAACAAAACAGTCTTGGATCAAATGGCAAATAAGTAAATGAAAGGAGTTCCTCAGCAAACCATGTCAAAAGAAAACCACCAAAGGAATCAACTCCTTTTTCTTGTCAGAGGACAAGTATTAAATCAGTTGATAAAATTCCATAGCCTTTTTTTTTCTTTTTCTTTTTAATCAATCAATAATTAACTGAAGTGGATTTGGAGATATTTAGTGTATGCAAAGTTCATAACTAGTCTGGACATTTGCCTAGCTGCCTTGGCTTTCAGCAGCATTGTCAACAGTGAGACAATTTAAGTATGAGAACATAGTCACTGAAGTGTTATATTATTTTTGAACAGGAATGCAAGTCAAAGACATGGAGATCAAGTATCGTGTTTAAAAAGGACACTCTTGTCATTCGGGAAGTTAGAGAGGATGACATTGGAAATTACACATGTGAGTTGAAATATGGATTCTTTGTTGTCAGAAGAACTACGGAATTAACAGTTACAGGTAATTACAGGCTCTTGCTATCTCTTATACTTAGAAGAAACATTGAATATTATGATCGAGTTGTGTGTATTTCAGTCATTATTCCTACGTAAGTCACAAAACCTTGCTATGTGCCTAGATATGAATGGTTGATACATTAAAGCTGTCCTCAATTCTTCACAGTAGTATGTGTAACACTTTGAACAAATTTGAATTTTGGACTACTGCAAAAGCTTGTGTTTTTAAATGGAAAATGGGTTGAGGAACAGGTAACTTCAGCAAGCTTTACCTCTAACAGAAAATAAGATCATTAAGTCTACCATGCTTCTTCATGTGGCTATGGACATGAGATTAGCTGCAGGTAAATCACAATAGCAATATCTCTAGTCCAGTGAGACCATTGCAGCTGGGTGACAGGTACGTATGGGGTAGTGCTTGGGTAGTGCATGACTGAACAATGGTAGCATTCTTCCTCCAGTGTTTTCTTCAGGCTTTCTGCAGTTTACAGTTCAAGATCTTCCTGATCTCAGTCATCATATGCTGTGGTTACCAAGTGACCTATTTTCCATTAGTCTTATTATTTTTTTTTAATCCATTTGTTCTTGCATTCAAAAACACTTTGAAGTATCAAGTTCCACAGAGTAATTATGTAACATATATAAACTCCGTAACTTAACAAACAGCAATTGAAAAAGTTGTATTTAATATAATCTGCATTTAAAACTACCATATCAATATGTGAAATCCATCATAGATTAAAATCAAATATATATTGTAATAATAATGTCCACAGCAGCAGAACAGTATGAAGAATGGTCCATTAAATTTTCATTTCCTCACCAGAACTCTAACCTTGTTTTACAGACAGGTAAAGCTATAGCTGAATATATGCCTAATGTAGATTAACCTCTAGAACTACAAGATGACATTGGGAGACAGGAGTACATCATGATCTATGTAGTGTAATGTAGTATATTCCCTAAAAAAATGCAGAAACAGGACTTTCCTGTCAAACTGGAGGTGAATTAGATCCATGTGGTTGACAAAAATGCTTATACCTTTAAAATGCCTAATAAACCAAGAAATTAATCTTAGAGAAGAAGTTCCTTTTTTGGCATCTAACATATAAAAGTTTTTCAGAACAACAATTAGTAATAGCACATGTTGTACACTAGACTGAATTGCAACAATTTCCTTTTACGTGGAAAAGTTTCCTTTTCAGTTTGATGTATATCATTTGTCCTCCGCATTATCAGAAATTATAGTAAATTATGTTTTGTGACTTTTACTAGTAGATTAGTCTGGAAAACAGGTTGTTCATGTTGTTTTGAGAGAATTCAAGTAATCAATCATTTATTTATTTAAGCTCAATAACCAGGATCCCTTAATATATTATCTTTTGTATGGAATTGATTTATTTGGCCAGTACAGACATGCAATTACTGTGTAGTGATTAACCTCACAGTAAACATCCATATATTTTGTTTGATGAATTCTCATATGAAGAAAGCAGAGACTAAGTCTTCAAGAATTTGATTTATACCAGAAGGAGGATGTCATTTATCTTTTGCAATACATGGCACGTGGATTCAAAGAGTGCATATTCCCTTAGTCCTCAGGTGATCTCTTCTGTCCCTATGGCTGGTGCTCCACGGTGCAGCTGTATTTCAAACACTCAGACTGATAAAAAGGAGAAAGAAAAAAGCATTTGAAGCAGATGCATGTTGCTATTTGTAGTAGTAGTTTAAAAAAATGTAATTCATCACTTATGGTGTAGGTAGGAGTTGAGTATTTGATGTTTAACTAGACAGAGACAGAAAGAGACTTGGCTGATTTTGATGTGCTAAAAATGAATGAATGCATACGGAGGGAATTATTCAGTTTCCACCTCTGCAAACCCCAGCAAATATAAGGACAACCTCCAAATTAGTAAACTACTTGGGTTGTACTCTAGGTCTTTATAACATCTTTATAATATTATGTGACTAAAGAGAACAAGCAGATTTAGTCATATTACTTCTAATTTTATGCTACATCTATATTGATGTCTTGGTAAGACTTAATCAATGCTTTATAGGAAGACATTCATGCTTTAGGTTTCTTTCTTATGCTTTCACTGTGAGCTGAAAGGCAGTTTGAGTTGCCTTAGACATACATTGAGGAATATATAAAATAAATGGGGGTTTGGAAGGAACGTTTTTTTGCTTTGAAAAGCAAATTAAACTTTGATTCAGGGTTTAAGAAATAAAAGTTGCAAATGTCAAATTAAAAATAGAAAATTAAATGGGTAGTTGATAGCTTTATTAATGAAAACAGTTAATTGAAACAAAGGAATGACATATCACCCTGATGTACAATATCCAATATCTCTCCGGGCAGTATCAATAAATGATGACATTTGTGTAAAGCACTGCTAAGAAAAAAAATCCATCAATAAATCATAGCTCCACAAAAAGTGAAAAAATATTTCTTATACATTTGAAATTTCTCTGTCAAACATGGTTTTTAGTTAGAATAAAAGAAATTCAAAAATATGAATAAGAATTACTAATTTCTCTTAGACTTATCAAAATATATTGGAAATTGTAATGTGTTTTTCAGCTTGTAATGTGTTTATTGAAATCAGATTTATTAAAAATAACTCCTTGTACCCATTATCATTACCTTGTGTGATAATGGTGAGTGTGCCACCACCACACACTTATTAGAAAACACAATCATTTATTTTTTTCCATGTACATTTTTAAGTAAGATTGGAATTTGGGCTTCCTAGATTTCTTTCTTTGCATATTCTACTTTTCCTCAAGAAACAGAAAATAACCCATGTCTGCTGCAAGAAATAAACAAGCCAGATGTTATAGATGTATACATTTGTAATATTCTATGGAAGCTGAAGATCTGCCTTTGTGCATTATTACATTTCTTAGTTAGAAATCATATGGTTAATCATTTTGCTAAGAAATCATAAGTACTTAGTTGTTGGCATACAGGATTGAGTATGTTAAGCAGAGAGTAGAACTTGATTAAAACAGCATCCTTGTCCTTCCTACTAACAGAAGCAAGGAGAAACAGGCAGAGAAGGAGAAACAGAGAGTAGAGTTACACAGTTATAGGGATACTCTCCAGTTACTTAAAACTTTCTTATTCCTTTGGCTCTTCAAAACTCAGATTGGAATAAGCAAGGTAAGAATGATAATTTTGGAAAGTAGCAGTAATTTGGTGGGTAGCCTATGCCTGAACAACTTTTAATGAAAACTTTCCTTCAGATTGGAAACTAAGTTTGGGACCAGGCAGTCATTTGTACAAACATCTCAAAGTTATTTATTTTAAACCATCATTTTCACAAATAATAATTTGTGTGTGTTCTATAATTGAAATCAAAAGAAAAAGATGTTAAGAATGATGTTTTGCTGAATTTATGGGATAGGAGAGATGCTAAACCTTTCTCTCACAGGCTTCTTGTGCTACTTTAGGCAAATAATATATCCAGTCATTGTTTCAACTATAAACAAGTTCGAATCTCCATTTCTCAAGTCATAGGCACCATAGATCCAACTAAATTAGAATGGCAGACCGAATACTGAGGTGACATATGCACATAACTACATAGGAGGAATGTATCCTGTAATTATGTTGAAAGTATACTGACATCCAATGTAACTTGAAGTTCCTGATGATTTTTAAGAGGTGTGCATTTCTCTCTTAATAAAAATGGCAGAATAACATCTAACTGAAGGAAAGCTGTCTTCAGGTAATATGAGAAAGGATAGAATCAGTTTTCTTTACCTTATAAACAGTCATATAAAGCTTTCTTTCTGGTATTACACATAGAAAGGCAGAACATCTTCACAAGAGTTTGCTGGAAAAACAAGGTCATATCTATAAGACAAATTAAATAGCATCTTCTTTATTATTATTTATTAAGGCAGGCAGCATGAGCCAGCTGACATTGGTGGGATGAGGCAGCAGCCTGCCTTCCTCACCTCTCTGTCTCTCCAGGCAACTGTGGAAGATCGCTGATTTCAGGGTCTCCTTTATATTCCACACAATGCAGTTTAGCAGCTTTCTGTCTCCTATAGGGATACCATTTGCTATTGAGGACTATTATTAAACTATGGATATAATTATATATGTATAGTATTTTCTATATTGATGTTGTATATACTTGTTATGGTGACCTCAGTGCTTTACACCCCACATACCTATGTGCCTCATAGTGAAATATGGAATGGCTAATATTCTGATTTAGAATTAAAGCAGGGAAAAAACGAAGGAGGAAATTCTCTCATTTTCAAAATGTCAATTAATTTTATAGCTGGAATCCATCTCATCTAATTATAGATGTAAAAATCCTTGAATTATTGAAAAATTTTCTACTCTTTTAAAGAATGAAAAAGCAAAATGCCCTTTTTTAGCTTAAATTCTAAGTACCAAATGCCAGCTTATCTACACTTTTAAAGCAACAATCTTATTTAGTGCTCACATTTTTGGTTTCATGAAAAACGTCTCATTAATCACGGCAGCATTGCACTAACTTCTGCAAATAATATATCTTTAAATGTTCTGTATATATTCTTTTCCAAGAACAAGTACATACTTTACTTTTTTCCAGAGTGTGATTTGTTCTTATAATATGGATGCGTCTTAAAGGTTTTTACTAGGATAATTTTTGCTTTGATTTTAAATTTGTTTGGAAGAACTTGTATTCCACACCAAAAAATACATTATAATCTGATTTGAGTCAATTCCTTTATTGTTCTGAGGTCTGACTTAGAAATTATCTGCTTTGCAAAATACAGGCTATACACTTATTATTCTAGCTTGTAACTAATGAAATATTCACATAAACAGTGTAATTGTTAGCTCTTGGTTTGTGACCATGTAATTATGCATTCTAAAAATTCCTGCAATGTACAAAGATATTTTTAGGCATTTATATCTTCAGATTGGTCAGATTAGCAGATTTTCTTTTATATGTGGAATTTTAATTAAGGCATACCTGCTCCCTGTGACATAGTTAATAAAGTGTGTGTTCAGGCTTGGGAAAGATTGCTATTGTAAGAGCATAATATTAATTCAGTCATAGTGCACAACATAGGTCAAAAATATTTTCCAGTAGTGATTTCTTTTAATTAAATATTAGGTTTCATAATATTCTTTTTGTTACTTATGTTACTAAGACATTTGCAAGCACAAATTCTTTCTGCTTTTGCAGAGTTTCACTCAGGTCAAATAAGTCCAGCTTGTATCTAAGAAAGAATATACATGTCCCCACTGCTCTATCAAATAGTTTTCTATGATGACCACCATAAAACAAACAGACCTCATTGGTCTTGCAGTTGCAGCATTAATTATCTATGGATTTTTTAGCTTTAAATATAAAAATATTTTTTCTACAATGTTACATATATATAGAACTTCACAGTTGGAATCGGAGCTAATCGGTAGATTCTTACCTCTGAAGCCTTTCCTTTTATTATCTTTCTTCATTGATTAGTCCCCTTAAAGTCTCCTTGAAAACGACTCTTCCTGGGATGAGAACAATTTCAGATTCAGAGATTTGAGCATGTTCACAATCAAACTCTAGCAGTATTTAACTTAACGTAAATTGATACAAGTACCAGCTTAGTCTCTTCCATCTGCTGTTGATGACATTTTTCATCTTCAAAATTGTTAGGAAAAAAATTAATATAATTTGTCTGTTTCACAGTTATATAGTAACTGACCCTCTTAGTATTGCTGGAATGTTGAGATTTGTTGACTAAGCTTTGTCTCTTTTGCTTTCTGACAGAATTACTATTTATTAGCATAGTAGAAAATTGTAAATGACTATTTAAAATACGTATTGTTTTTAGTGCTGAAAAGTCCACTGTGAAAACAAATAATATAAAGAAATAATTCTATTTAGATTATATACCTAACCTTACAGATACACTTGGATTTGGATCTCATATAGATAACCAGTCACCATATTTTGTGAAGAAAAAAAAAAAGGGGGGGAGGACACACAACGACACACAGTGACTTTGAAGGTTTTAACCTGCTTTCAGTGGTCTGTATTCTGTGTTAGAAAAAATGTGCACCTCTTTTTTCTCCAAAATGTTGACTTAAATTTTTTCTAGTTCTACCTCTCTTTCTCACTCAATGCTTTGGAAAGCAGAAAGGTGCTGCAATAAGCATGTACTTCTTTATTTTTAGCAGGTGCTAACTGAGAAAAGTGTTAAAGAACATAGGGCTGTTTTACAAGCATTTAGAGCTTGAGAACAGACTCTGCTTGGTTTTTGCAGTTAATGACAGGATGAACCATTTTGAATGCTACCAGACCCTCCTTGCTTCAGCTGATCCTAATAATTATCAGAGCTGATGCTCATTCCTTTTCTTCATCACGAATTTAATTCAACTCCAGAACATATTCAGAAAGAAATTTTATTTACCATTATTTCATACCAAGACTGATAAAATATAAACCAAATAATAGACTCATTATGAAAGCAGCATGTTCAAAATACCAACCTAGTAAAGCTTTATGTATTTTATTTCTAAATAAGTGTAAATGATGTCATGTACTGTACATTATGGGTTGAAATTATGAATTAGAAAAACAGCTTCATCAACTTAATGAAAGAATTGTTGCAAAAATTAAAGGGAGACAGATTCCTAGTTCTATTTTGAACTTGCTGCTGCAGTCCTTCTATCCTTTCCACCTTTGTGATATTCTAAATTGAGGTGCTCACAAAGGAATAATTGTAAATTATTCACATCCACAGTCACTGAAGAGAGATAAGATCCTCTAGACAGTAACACAGAGAAGTAGGCAGAGTTGGGTCATCAGTAATAATTTTGTAAGACAGTCTCTATGGGCTTCAGAAGGAGTAGAATTTCCTCTGGCTAAAATTAGATCTGATGAATAACTTTTCCTTTTGGGTGATAGGTTTACATGCTTGTCATTCTAGATGAAGTCTTAATTCATATATAATACACCTTCTAAAACATTCTCTCCTTCTTAGTCGCTATCTTTTTTTTCTGTCATTTATCAAAGAATCCTCCAGGACATGGACCCTGTTACTGACTTTTCTAATTTTACTAATGCTTTTTATAAAAGTACACCTTATTTTGCACTTGCCTTGCTATAAGCTAGGTGTCCCTCTCTAACCAAGTACCTTAAGAAGTGAAGTGATCAGTTTCTTGTGGCTAAATTAAATTTCGCTATTAACAACCTTATTTTAATCATTCTTTTCCACTGTGTGTCATGCCCATTAATGACTCTGCTTATATCATAAAATGTTAACAAATGTGAAACATATCTATGACTTGTGATATTTACTTGGGAGTTGCTATGAAACAGTGTAATTGATGGTGCAGTCATGACTTTTGCTGGAGTCCTGTACTCCCTGTCGACAATACAGTGTTGGTAAAAGCTGTGGAGGTGTTTTAACATGTGGTAATTGGAAGAAATCTTATTTCCTTAAAATGTGAAGAATACAACTTAAATAAGATATTATGTAACAAGCACAGCTTGTTGCAGTGTATACTGTTGTTAAAATTGTGACATTTTTGTTATTGCTATCCATAGTGTTCTTATTAGAGACTTAATGTTTTTTAAACTTATCTTAGAGTTTTTTGGTTTTTTTTCTCTGCATTTTTTTTTTTTTCAGTTGTGGCTTTCTGTGTAAGGTTAAAAAGTATCATTAAAAAGACCCAAAAAACCAGCTCCAACCAAATTTGGGTTTTATATCAGTTTAGGAAAAAATCAGGGAAATGCCATTTCCAAGTGTGATGGGAGTTATTTGTGTGAGTCAGTTACCCTTTCTTCATTGGTCATATTGAACTATAAACACTCTAAGTGGCTTTTACAACCATGGTGCTGCTTCCCATTCATTCATTTTAGTGTGGTGAAGTTGTTAAGATAAGCTCCGTTCTCCATAAAGAAAGAAACTGAAGAGAAAAATTCTTATCACAGAACTCTGTTAGTGATGACTAAAGACATAAAAGACTTATAAACCCTTAGTTCAATAAGATGATACCAAAAAAAAAAAATAATCTGTTCTTAAGGCACCCAAGATGCTTGTTAAGCAACCTTTTAAAATGCAGTTAAATGACATTCAATGTTAATGTTTCTCATTACTGCTATGGAATCAGAAGACTTAATTTTACTTTTACTTTCCCCTAGAGTATGATAAATTCAACAATATTGTCCTAACCAAGCATTTATCATTTCCCTAGCTTTTCTTTGGAAGCTTTAAATAATGTATGTGTACAGTGAAGACTTCCAGGATTGTATTTTAATAAACTATAGTATAAAATGTATGAATACAATAGCATATGGACCTTTAGATGTCTGAAACAATAGTTCTTCCTAATTTACTCACTCCATGAATAGTTTGATCCTGTTCTTACTGGAATCAGTATGGATAAAACACCTACTGGATTACTGGAAAAGGCTAAAATAAAGCAGTGAAGAGATCAATTTTTCTATTCTAGGTTACTTCATCTGAAAAGTTTCAAAAGAAATAGGAAATAATAAATCAAAATTATATCATAATTTAACTTTTGATGTTTTACTTATCTATGTGAAAGTTTAATATAGGAAAATAATTTCATCAAGGTTTTGTTGTTTTTTTTTTTGGTGGGAAGTTGATAACGCATAGTTATTGTTTGAATATGTGAAAGAAATTGGAACTAGCAATGACATTTTTTGTTTCCTTAATACGGCTTTTCCTTTCACTTTGGAGTATTATATTCACATTCAGAACTGCATTAATTTAAAGATATCAGATACGGCTTCATAGAATCAAGTTTGAGGAGTGATATAAATCAGTGGATTTCCTCCACATTCTTAAAACGAATTGGAGAGGGATGAACTAGAATAGAAAGATGCCTGTGAATTTTCTCCCCTTCTAAATCATCCTGTCTCTTCTCACTGCATCCTTCCTATGTTAAACAAGATGATGATATTTCTCTAGAAACAGGATATGACAAGAAACAGTCTCAGTCTTTAATAAGCCCTTTGTGGAGTCAGCAATCCCACAGCATAATTCTACTAAGTTATGCGAGGTTTATTTGTGGTGAGTATATAACCTGTTGTGTGTTTTTTCTCTAGGGGTAAAATTCCTCTCCCCTGACTTTAATACTTACACGCATCTGCATATGAGCAAGTTGCTCTTCATTGCAATTCCAGGGCATGACTTGTCTACTCCTAGAATGTGAAATGTCAGATTAATTGTCTTATACAAAAGCCCACTTCTATCTCTTGATTATCAAGGACAAACTCACATGTATACATATAATACAGGCATCTATATTATATAATTACTACTTTAATGTTTCACAGTTGTTATTTTTATAATTTTTGGAAATGGTAAGCTGACTCTACATAGTATTTTGTGGTACATGTCAAAAAAAAAAAAGGTTTTTTTGAAGCAGACAAAAACAAATACATAGTAGAGTTGTTTTGTTTTGTTTTTTTTTTTTTAGGCTGTATATTTAGAGATGTACAGTTGAAAAAAATAAGCAATCTTTTGTTGCACAAGGCTGTGTTCAGATCTCAGAGGCTTAATAGACCAGCTGGTCTAATAAAATATATTGCTTCTACCTTGTTTTGTCTAAGCCACCATGCCTACAACATTACTATAATTGTTTTTCATGGCATTTAAGTTTTCTTAGGATAGAATAACAGAATGCATTGCTTTAACCTACCTGCATTGTGCCAAGTATTGGGGTTTTTATTAAAATATTACTACTTTGATTCATTTTGTCAGCTAGAATGAACTGTACTTCTCATGTAACACAAAGTGTACCCTTTTCCATTCTCTGTTTTCTTTGAAAATGATTGTGACTGTGGTTGCAAGACACCTGAAAGTTTTCCTTTTATATTTCACTATCTGGAACACAACTCAAGCAAAACATAAAGAGAAATGAGTCTTCTCTGAAGACAAAGGTTTTAGTTTGAGAGCTGCAGTAAATAGAAGACATGTTTTATTAGCAAGCAGGTGGGTTATGATGTTGAAGTGTAAAGATGGTAAATTTATTTTGAATTTTTACTTCTGTTCACTACTTATATACATCTCCTGAATTCATCTTACATGTTGATATCAACTGATGTTAATGCACAGGTGGATAAAATAACTGAAGAGAGATTTGTGTTTTGTTTTGTTGTTATATAGCTTTGTCAGAAAACCTTGTGTCATCCGCACACAGCATTGGAGGCAGGCGTTACCATGAAAACCTCCTGCTTCCTCTGCAGCTTTGTGACTAGTGTTAGAGCCCAAGCACCAACTGGGTCCCATGCTGGACCTGTCCTAACAAACCTCCCCACCTGAATCTGTTTGTGTTTTCAACAGCAAAACCAGACATCTCTCACTTTGCCAAGATTGCCCTTTGAAAAGACTAGCAATGCTCTTTGAGTCTCGGTATTGCTTAAAAAATATGCTGCAGCAGCAGTGGGGACCTCTAAAGGGGCCACCCTGCTTCCTCACAAACACTGCTGTGGTTTTTCCTGTCCTCCTGAAAACTACTCATCTGCTCATCCTCCCCTGTGCAAAAATCAGACAGCAGAAGCAGACAAGCCAAGTCTTGGTAAGAAGGTAGCACAAAAATCACCCACTGTAGATGGAGATGACAGCAGCCACTGCTTCTGCAGGTATAAAGGGAGCTCTTACCCCCCCTCATCTGAGAATGACAGAAGCCACAGCCTCTGGCTGAGCAGCCACCTCTCCATGAAGTGACAGGGGGTTGCTAAAATCTTGGTTTGATTTTTCAGGTGTTTTGTTCCTTCAAAACAATTCCATCTGATTTTCAGAATTTTTGAGCTATCATTCAGAATTAAAAAAGTCATTCATGAGTAACTTGGTAAAGGGCAAAAATTGCATTGTAAAACGTTAATTTAAATAGAAATAAGTTCCTTCTTCTGTGTGGGTTGCCTATGCTTTTTAAAAAAACATAAAATCTAGATTTTTATAAGCCAATTCAGTTTTCTGAGGAGTTACTCCTACACCTTCATGAAAAGAAGAAAAATAAAATTAGGTCAACTGTTTGTCATTTTTTGTCAGCTAGCACTATCTAGACTTTTTGGCCACATTTGAGGAATGACAGTTTCTTAGGAATGAGAGGGCAGGAACTGAGATTAAGGAAGAAAAGTTACTTGCAAAATGTGGATAATGTGACATTTACTGGGAATTATATGATCATAACAGGGGAATCATTTATGTTTCTCTACTCCTGTGCACAAATCAAAAGCTGTACACTTAATGGGAAATAGTCCTATGCAGCTACTGTTCTGACAAAAACAGGCTCAAAAGATTGAAGGAGAAAATTGTTTGAAAGAGCTGTTCTGGCTTCTGAAATGTCAAGGACATTTCAAAATACTTTTGCATGAGCTCTGTAAAGCTTTATTCTAATATATTATAAATGTTACTTGGCAGATTACATCTCATATTTACAAAAGCTGTTCTAGTATAGGTGTCTTCTTGTCTACATGGTTCATGAACATCCTATGATCTTCCATAGTAGATTTGAAATGGACATAATGCTAAGGGAACAATGATTTATAAACTCCAATTAGATATACAGGTATATAGGCCTGCTATAGGTTGGACAGAATTCGTAAAGAACCGACTTTATGATGTACTTTATGTAGATTGAAAGAAAATATTATCTTTACATACAAATTCAGGGTCCTGCTACTACTTAATATTCTGTAAGGAACATTATAATTCCTTTTAGCTACCACTGTTATTTGGTTTTGGGTTTTTTTCTGACCTGTCTTTTTAAAAGAACAGTTATGAAAAAAGGTTACTTAATTCAGCAAATAAAAAAACAAATCCAAACAATATAAATGATGCTTTTATGTCTTACAGGACAAATTAAGACATTCATGATTTGAAAATTTTATTACCATTTCTGAATGTATATCAAAGAAACTCTTCCAAAAAAGCATTCCAACTGACCTAGTTTCCTTATTAAACTGAGTGCTTCATAGCATCAAAGGACAAAAAACTTTCATTAACATGATTAAATATACTATACTGAGTCAATAGAAAAAATGATGAATCTACTGTTGGGATTATAAAAGGTTTTTGTGAGCACAAAAGAGACTTTTTTAATAATTAAGTTGTCACAGAATGAATAGCTACATGTGTAGAAGGTCCTTCGAGTTCCTTCTCATATAGATTATGGAAGAGTAAATGAATTGTGTAGAGTACAGAATGCAGTTCTGACTCAAGAACTGAATTGGTAGGGGTCTTAATTCTTGTTTGTTTATGGCAGTTGATAACATCTGGTTAAATTAAATTATACACTGCTAAACTTTCAAGATATGCATTGTTTGTTTAACATGCATATAGGATATTTTGTTAGATGGCCTTCAGTGTTATTGGCATTTTAGGATGGAAAAGAAGTTATTTTCTGATAGTTCATCCATTAAAAGAAAAGCTAGGCCAGTGGTAGAGTAGGTCTATCATAGAACTAAAATACTAAAGTGGGTTTGCATTGACACTATTTACCTTTCCCTGCTTTATGTAGTCTGTAGAGGATTTTAAAAGCAAAAATAAAAATCTTTGCACTGCAGTGGTGGGCTATTATATTAAAAGATTTGAAAGAGCCTGAAAAGTACATTCATCTACAACTAAGAGACATTCAATGATATTTTATTTATTCAAATATAAAGCATAGTCACATGACTGTTTTAAAATCAGATTTATCTGTTGTACTTAAAAATATTTAAGTGTTTGGAATTAAACAGATGCACATACCTATTCACTAAATCTGAATGGACCTCACTGATTACTAGTTAACAGAAAACATTCCAAGTTTAAACAAAGTCTCTATTCCTTCTTCAAAATATTTGACAACTTTTTTATCTATGAATAGACGAAAGGAGAGGACAATAAGATACTAGTGTGTTTATTTGGTTTTCTAGGTAGAAAACATACTACATATTTTAGCTGTATTTAGCTGTATTTAACCTTTACCAAATTCGAGTAACACATCTTTGAACAAATATATAGGACTTTCTGCCCTGCACTTTTAACAGGAGAAAGTTCAGTTCAAAATCTTGCTTAGAATATATTATTAGAAAGCTCTTGTATGAGATAAGAGGCAGATTTTTCATGCTCATAATGATGTACCAACTTTTTTTTCATAAATAAGATGGCAGTTTTGCTGGGGGCAGGGAAAGCATTTCTACGAATTCAAAACAAGAAAGTAGTACAAGAGTGGATAAACTGAGTACTTGTCCAGAACAAACATATCTTACCATTTACCATGGAATGGGAGCTTGGGAAAACTTTAACAATGCACCCTGAAAGATTGAGTATGGGAGATAACAAATATGCAGAGACTGAGGCAGTAAGAAGCTTCCACCAGCAAAGAGGATAAAAACACAGAGAAACAATGTTTGGGGTTTTTTGCTAAAGAAGGCCTACTGTAAATGTTGTTTTCCCTACTGTGGGAATCAATGCCTTTTTTCAGAAGACAGTATTGACATTGACCACTGACTGTGGTGAGATAGTCAGAAGGCAGGATTAGATAGAAGTGAATACTATTGTATCTGCCTAGTAAATGTTTGCTGTAATTTGACAGCTTCTAAAACCCATTGCTGTTTTTAACAGTCCATGGCAAAATGGAGCTCTTCAGTGGTCTAGTTGACATTCTACTGAAGAAAACAATATAAGTTGAATGAATATCCTTAGATTTCTTTTTACCCTGTACAATTGATTTAGAAAATAAATAGCAGAAAGATAAACAAGAGGGAAAACCACTGTGAAAAGTAATTAAAGATATGAATAATTGGAAAGGGTAAACCACTGCTACAGCTGCACTAAAGACTATTTGGAGTTCTTTAAAGTATTACATGGATTTGGGGTTTTAATGTTGTATGAGATTTTGTTATGATTATCAGAGATATCACACTGAATTTTGATTCTAATTTATATTAAAAAAAATTATTTAAGATTTTTAATTTATTATTTATGTACCAACAATCTCAGTAAAAACTATTTTACAAGATTTGCTCAGTTGAATTGATTAATAGATTCTAAGAGAAGTTCAAAACTCATGGATATATAGGTTGTTTTTTTTTTTTCCTTATATATTTCTGCATTCATCTGATGAAGAATGTACCCTACCTGTATTTCACTGGAATAACATGTTCATGTAAGTTCACTTGCCCAAGGTTTGTATAGATTGATCTATGAAAATATCAACTGAAAGCAGAGCTAAGCATCATTTACTTATTTAATAAATTGTGTGGCTTTCCCCCCCCCCAAGGGTAGTTTCCACAATCATTTTAGAATTTATATGAAACACATTAAAGACTTCTGCCTTTACCTGTCAGCTTTGCCTTTACCTGTCATCATGAAATATTTCAACGGCATTATTCAGTCTTTTTCTGTTTAAAAAACTTTATAATTGTTGTCCTCTTTCTAAGTAACAAGTGAGAGGCACTGAATTGCCCTTGAAACTATTACCATGTCATGTACTGAATGATTTTTGTTTACTCAATTAGTTGCTTTTAATCTAGAAATGGCATTATAGCAAAACAAACAACATGAGTATGTTGAATATGAACCTATTTTTCTCCCGCCCAGAGGTTACGTTGGCTACCTATAAAGACAGCTGAGTTTGAGTTTGACTTTTACATCCAGATATCATATTGGTTTAAAATAACCTCGACTGGCCTTTTGAATGTCACACCACATGTGTGGTACTCCATTCAGGGATTGTTATAGAGGTTAGATCACAAGCTGCAAAAATTGTAAATGAGTCTGAAGCAGCCTGACAACTAGACAAGCACTTAGAATTCTTCTAATATTTTTCTCATATTTCATCCGTAAGAAAGTGAACGCTTACATTATATATCAGGCTCTTAAATATTGCTTACTAATGCCTTGTTTTCTTTATAGCAGATTTATTTCTGCATAACACCACAGGAAAAATATGTTAAAATTCTTTAGATTCTTTTTTTTTTTTTTCTCCCCAGAATCATGAATTTAGTCTTAATTGTCAATGAAATAGGAATGCAGAAGTAAATGACAAAAAAATATAACCGAAAGGTTAAACTGTGAGAAAGTGAGGAAAATTGGGAAGAGGTCATACATTAGAGAAGGCATATACTGCAGAAAATTAACCCTAAATATTCTTAGTAATACTACTGGTGATTAATTATTAGCATGTGCTGCTTGAAAGATCACACTATACACAAAGTCTCTTTTCAGAGTGACATAATCCTGTTGCTTGCATCAAATGGTGACTTTTGTGGCACTGCTATAGTTCATGAAATGTCACTCCTGTCTGGCAATCATTCTTGAAAAACAGCTTTTTTTCTTAACATAAAAACACAAGTAAATAACATATTCTAAGCAGCTGCTGTAATACTGTATTACAAGATCAGCAGTAGGCAGGAGATTTCTGAATGTGTCTAGACAGTTCCAGGTTTGGACAGAATTGTAAAAAATTTCTTTTACTACTGATGAATTCAAAGACTCAGTGCTCAAAAAAATCTCATCATCTGTAGTAAATTGATAAGGAGAGGGGAAAAAAACAATACATTTCTGTTTATAAATTAACAGACTTGTCTCATTGTGATTCCTGTCTGACAAATGTCTACATCACAGAAAATGCCATTACAATCAGCAATAATTGGCACCCTTAGTGGTATTCTAAGGAGAGAAGACAAGACTTGAACAGTATTGGAGGCTGTGCTACCAGCCTCACTCTTAGGCAAAGTCCCAAAAGTATGTTAGCTGAGGAAGGATGATGAAACCTTATCTCCTGCTCTGGTTTGTAGATTAAAAAAATAATTTGTTTCATGTTATTGTGATTGTTTGCTACCTAGGACAAATAACTTCATTCAAAATCAAATGGGCTGTATTCGGTTTCTAATTTATTTTTTTTTCCAGTAGTTTGCCTGTGGCTTTATAGAAATGGAAAAATAGCTCCTGAATGTCAAATCAAGATATTCATTAAAATGTTTCCTGGGTTGTCTTTTTTTTCACACAGAAGGAATAAAATAGTTTTGGTATTCCCTTATGTCATTACAAGATCCATTCACTCCAGATGTATTTTGCAGCCACCTAGTTCAGAAGATTACAGTAGCTATTAGTTTATGCACTAGCTCTTGACAGCAGCCTGAAGATCAGTCTTCACTGTTGTCCTGGTTTCACTGGGACAGAATCATAGGCCTGCCATAGACAGCAGGCCATTAGAAGTTTCAAGTGAGCTAGGGCAGCTGATCCAAGCTGGCTAACATGTATCCCATACCATAAACATCACACACATTATAAATGGCAAAGTTAACTGATGATGGATGGACTCTTGCTTAAGCAACTCCTCTTCCTTCACCTCCTCTGCCTTCTCCTCCTCCTTCTCTTTTAAACTGCTTTCCTATTTATTGTGACCCCTATACATTTTCTGTGCTGAATCTAACTTTGTATACTTTATATTGGCAATGGTATTAATTTGGCTGTTTCATTAAATCCATTTTCATTTCAATCTATGTGTCTCTATCCTTTCCTCAGTTCCGCCTCTCTACTCTGTCCCTAAGTGATAGAGCAACTGCTATAGGTTAGCCTTGGATACAGGCTAAATGTAGACAGCTGTTGGCATTGCAAACTCTTCATCACTATAATGAGGATCTTAAAGTTCACTTAGTATTCACAAAATAATTTTGCATATCTAAAATGAATTTAGGACAGTTATTATGAGACCATTGGGGGCATATATATATTTTTTAATGGCATTAAATTGGTTAAATAGTTAATCCTTTTACTCAACTTTAAGATAATTATTATCAAGTAGCAATTTGTAGGGTGAAAATCAGTATTAACATTCAGAAAGGCAGTATTAGTTCAAAACAAGCAAACAAACCCCCTCCAACTAACATAACTGTTAGTGACAGCCTGTCCTTCTTATTCTAAAATGTGAAGGGAAGACAGCTGTATTCTTCTGTCAATGTTCTGTCCAAATTTAAAGATGTTGCCCTTAAGTTTATGGTTACATTGCACTTCTACTGCTCCTATCTCATCAACACTACTGCAAAATGAAACACAAGTTCAGTATTTCATTTTGCTGAAATACACACTGAAATTTTCCAGAAAGGTCAGCTGAAATGCTGCTCTGCTGCTCAAAATCTTCCCCTCCACTGGATCTCAAGCTGTCCACAGCCCTGCTCCTTGGAGGCAATCTGTGCAAAATGCTTTCCAGCAGCACCCACTTGGCAATTGTTTCTCTGTCTAAGGGTGCCAGTGCTTCTAAACTCAGCAACATGTCAAACTGACAGTGAAAACTGCACAATACACAGTTGCCTACAACTGTCAGATTTTATGGTGTTTCAGAACTGCAGGAATACAAAAGGAAAGATATGAAATATGAACAGCTACAGGATAGTTACAACTTTATTTGCTTAGTAGGTATTGCCTACTGTGGATACAGGATACTAGTGCAGGCTACAGTTCCTTCCTGGATCATCATCCTTCATGGAGAACTTTCATGAGCTCCTCACTGACCCTCAGACCATTTCTACAGCTATATTCCCTTCCCCTCACATGGCAGTCAAAACATGGGTCAAACAGGACTTTTCTTCCCCATTCTGCCATCACTGCTGCTTTGAGGCAAGAATGTTTTTATTTCTTGTACCTAAACAAAAATTTTAACAAAATTAACTGTGAAAATATGAAGCAGAAGCAACAGCATGAAGATAGAAGGGATATTTGGTATTTAAAATAGGTTTTAGACTGGCAAACACTTTTCTAATATGACAGGCTAATTAGAAATATTAAACCAATACTGGAATTGTTATTTCTAAAAGTATTTATTAACACTGAAATTCCAAGAAAGTTACTGTTTTGTTGTCGTTGTTTGAGGCTATTTAATTTTTTTTAATAAAATAAATATTTTCTTTTTTTGGACTAATTTTTTTTTTTTTTTTTTTTTTTTTTAAAATATTAAATTTTTTCCATTTTTTTTTTATTAGAACACTATAAATTTTTCCAAGTTGTCTCTTTGCTGATTGCTTTGTTTCAGGTATAGATGTTAAAGAAGTAATTATAGAGGGGAAAAAAAGGAGCATGAATCTGTGTATAATCTTACCCACATTCTCAAAGAAGAAAAATTTGTGCTGACAAAAATAGGATGACAAAACCAGCATCTTCCTCACTATTACTACTTCACTGTATCTGAGAAATGATGGTTCTTTCCTCATAGTGAGAGATGGAAGTCAGTATGGTGTTTCCTCTCTGAATGGAATTGAAATATATTGCCTCTCAGATGAGTATATGTTATTTTAGTAGCATATTTAATGGAAGAAAAGTTAATTTTACATAGTAGATCCATGGTTTTGCAGGCCAAACTTCACTGCCGTGACTGATTGGCGGCTGCCTCCTTATAAGTTTTTTTACTATATTGTATGTGTCAGAATTATATTTCAAAATGTAAGACCTCTAGTCAGGCCCTGATTGTGATTTTAGATAAGGTTTAGCTGTAAGAAAGAAAAAAAAAATTTAAAAATTCTCATTTATTGCTTGTTTATGCTGATATCCATACTACAGTTACCAGCTTCCTTTATGATGCATTTATGTCCATCAGAAACTCCATACTCTGTTATTAGGGGAAAAAAAAAAAGAAAAAAAGTTT
This sequence comes from Chloroceryle aenea, assembly GCA_013399075.1. NCBI lineage: Eukaryota > Metazoa > Chordata > Aves > Coraciiformes > Cerylidae > Chloroceryle > Chloroceryle aenea. The sequence continues at coordinate 87,917 of VWZY01011724.1, read as the reverse complement.
AAAAAAATCTTTAAATGTTTGTACTGATATGAGACTGCTTTATTTGGTAGCTGGCACTGGAACTAACTGATATCTGCATCTACCACTTACTTTCAGCATAGCTTTATCATCTCTGGGGGTATAAATCTTTGATCCAACTGAGTAGAAGTTCCTGTTATCACAAAGCCTTCTATCAATAGCTGTATTGCCTGTGGAGCAACAGTATATATGAGTTGTATTGGATTAAATGTGTGTAAAACAAGATGACTAATCATCTGTCTTTCACCTTTTCTCTTAAACTTGTCCGTGAATATCCAAAGAACTTCAAAATCCAGAGTCTAAATACTCAGTTGTGAATAAAGGTAGTGGACAAAACATATATTGTATTCTAAGACATTAATTTTTCATTGAAATAATAAGGAAGGAGTTGCAATGTGTGTTTAAGTTAAGACAAAATGAGGTAGCTACTGAATTCTGCATTGAAGGCAAATGCCAAGAAATTTAAATAGGACACACATTCATACAGAATGTGTTTATACTTGGTTGAATATACAATTTAGTATTTAAAACTCATTTTATGATGTACTGTATCTCATGGAAGTAAACTTCCTTCTTTTTAGTCTTGGGAAAAGGTTTCTCATTCAGAAGATTTAGTTACAGAGCCTTTCAGAAGCTTCTCTTAAGGATACTAATTCTGTTCTGAATTAACCCGTATCTCCACATGTGGACTATAGCCATTTCATAAGGAGAAATGAAAGAACAGGGTAAGCATGACCATGATATTTCCTGAGAATATCTTCCAATTTTCTCTTGAAGTTCAGGTAATTCTTCCACTGCTGACTGTACTTAGAGGTCTTTTTTTTCTTGTAGGAGAGAATTCTGCTATTTTAACAAAGTATTGTGTGAAAAATTATGTTTTTGTTTCTTTAGAAACATTCTTCTGTTAGTTTTGTTTGATGCTTTTCAGTTTTTTATAATAAAAGATAGTGAATGGTCTTTCCCAGCTCTTCTCTTGATGTTATCATAGCCCTTTCTAATATCTTCCACTATGTACCTTTTTAATTTTTTTAAATTTTCTGTATTGCTTTATATTTTAGCAATCACATAAATACTTTGGTATTTCTGACCTATTTCTTAATGTATTTTTTCATGTTTTATGTGGTATGGGATTTTATGGTGGTGAAAAGAAATCACTGGAAAAACCTAAAACACTTACCATGAGAGATTCCAGCAGAGTATTCCATCTTTAGGATAGGATAGGAATGCTGTATATATAGATAGATTTATTTTTTTTTTCCAAAAGTGTCTATTCTGTCCAGATGAATATCTTGACAGGTCAGTTTTAGTACTCAAAGGCTAAGACAATTATTGAAAGCATGCTAGTGGTAAAATTCATATTTATGATCAGTACAAACCGTTCAGAGGAAATGTAATATTTGTCAGTGTTTGACCTTATTTTAATTTACATTGCTGAAAATCAGAAACAAAGTTGATTTAATGGTTTTAACAGGTTTCAGAGGTATGCAGCTGTCAAGCTACAGAATATTATGGTTCTCAAGTCTAAAAGTATATGATTTCAACTGTCTTCAATGTCTTCAGCTACATGTTAGCACAGAGCATGCTGAAACCAATGAAACTACTGTATCCTGGGTTTTTAAATGTGCTCAAGAAGGAGGTGAAGGCATTATTTGTTAGACTGGTTTGGATTTTTTAAATCGGTCAGTGTTTATTCCCCATTTTACTTAAAATTGTAGTTAATTTTAGAGCCTGAGAAGTTAAAGGGTATAGATAAAATAGTGATCCATTTAAAATGTCAGTAGTATAAGGCAGTCACCTAGATCTGGTCCCAAAGGCTGAAGTTATCTTGAAGACTTTCAGGAGAAATAAACTTCAAGTGCAACAGTATAGACAAAAATATATAATGCGTATGGTGGTAGTCAGTGTTTAGTTTTATATCACCTTTTTCTAGCCACTAGGCTAAAAAATCACTAGGTATTTAATATGAGATGGTCATCTAGGCTCTTGTCATAATCAGTAGAGAGCAACAAAGAATCATGTTTACTCCTTAATAGTCATCTGTTGACAACTGTGTACACATGAAAAAAATATTATCTAGTTATCACAAGTTTCTGTGGTTAACCCCTGAACACCTATTTCATATTTTCAGCTGTTATCTCCTGTAAAATCTACCTCTTGGAAGACTAAAGAGTGTCTATCTCTTTTGGATCAATCAATTTCCAAAAACTGAGTTCAGGTACTGACATGAATGTAGTGTCATGATTGTAACAAAAAGACTGTCTTAGAGCTTTTTAGCAACTGTCAGTCATTTGTTGAATTCCTTTGAAATCAGCTAAGTAGTATAAACATTTTTGTTTTCCAGTAAAATGCAAAACATTGTTAGATAAAAAAGTTTTTGAGGTCTCTTACTTGTTTTCACCGAGTAAAACTATTTTAAAACAATTATCAGACAATATCCCAGAGACAAAATAAATAGCTTACATGTTCCTAACTTATAAAACAATAACACCCCAATGGCAGAATCCCACATAACTCCTTGCTGGCTTCCCACACAAGTATGTTTCTGTGCAGTACCTCTTTAAAGTCACCATATCCATTGACATGCAGAAGCCTACAGGTGCTTGTAATCCAACATACATACTCCAGATATCCAGATATAGTGAGATATAGTGAGATTAGTAAGGTCTTGTAATCGTCTAGCTCCATACTTAAGGAAACAGAAAAGATATTCTGTATCTTCCTAGTACTTTTCACTGTCTATGTGGGTAGTTCTGACTGAACTGCAAAATACTGAGTGAAGAGTACATTTTCAGAATGTAAGAACCTGTGAAGGTTTTAAGTTCTGTCAAGATGGTCCTGTTTCTCAGAAATGCAAAAGTAGTTTGGGGTTGAGAGGCGTTCTTCTGTATACAAGACAAGAAAATGGGATTTGAGGGATACTGTTATGATATTTAATATACAATATGTTTAACATTGTTATGCTCCTATGTACAGCTTTCCTACTCTCATTAATTACTCAAATGAAATTTTAAGTAGAACTGTAATGAATTATGAATTATTTCCACTATTCTAATGCTGTTTTAAAGATGGTTTCAGTATTTTTCCTGACAGTTGATTTATCATTACGATTGCTGTTTATGTCCTGTTAACCTTCATGAGAAAGCTAAAATATCAGGTGACTGAAAGTATGATCAAATTATCAATACAAAATAGAATTGTATGGGATTTTCAGAGAAGGTAACAGTGAATCTGTATTAGAGTTATAGGAATCTATTGTAATACATGCTTAATAACATGAATTATATTGGCATTTTTAGATAGAATTTGTAACCCTTTTGTGATGATACTCTAGAACTATCTACGGAAAATGGGTTCTTATTTATACAGAGAAACATAACTGTTCCTGCTCTCACAGAGGGCATGCATTCTCCAGTAAGGGTCCATAACTGGTATGATGACTTGATAAATACTAGCAATAGCTCCCAGACAGTCATAAAACACAGCAGGGGTGAAATCCACCCGGAGCTCTCTGGAATATTTTTAAACTGTTTTCTGTCATTCTGAAACATTATATAAAGTCTTCAGCAGTCCTGTTTGAATGTACCATGTGAAAAAAATTTTACTGCAGCAAATAAATTATCCATAAATGTTACAGATGTGTTTAGCAGCAGAAGTCCTAATACTAGTTTTCAAACCCTTCATTTCTTTTTCCTTGCATGACTTTTTCCTTCCCCTCCTCCCCACTTTTTCTTCATCTTTTTCACTTAACTCCCTCATACAGTGGAAGTTCAGCCTGGAGCACATCTCCCAGAGTCTGATGACTGAACATGTCTAAAATCCTTCAATGGAACTGTCTTTCTTTATGCTTTGCCATACCAGTGATGGCATTTGTAAGGGCATAAAATGGACATTGTTGCTCCAGTTCTGCAACACTTATGAATACATTTCCATATGTAGGTCGAAGGTTTACATATATGGCATCACATACCCCTATATCTACTGTGTTTTCCAAAATACCCCTTGCTAGATTCATCCTATAATGGAAAGATTCACATAGTTGATTCAACTAACCACCCAGTTTCTTATAGGCATTTATGGTGATTCTTATTGATCATACAGTAATTAATTCTGCCAATGTTTTTTGAATAAACATGATGAAAAAGAGACATGACTGTCATTATAATGTTCTTACATATTTTAAAATGCATCAGTATTGTTGCTTTATAACAAGTGTTTCTATCTTTTTATCTCATTCCTTCCCCTATCTGTTTCTTCTGGAAACACTGAAACTACTGAGATTAAAGGCAAACCAAACATTGGGGCCTAGATGAGAAAATGATGTAGGTATTTTAGTGATTTTATGTATTGACTAGGAAATGCAAGCTCTAAACACTAAACTCTCAGGTATCACATAATCAATATATTTTTACAGTGACAAACCCATTCACTTTTTATTACAAACATTATTTTACCTCAGCAGCAAATAGAAGAAAAACTCATAGAAGCGTCACTGTTTAATATATCTTGAGACAGAATATCCTCAGAGAAGTTTGAATAACTTATCGCATATATAGTAGCATATACATAATCAACAGTACTACAAGTACCTTTTCCATTAAGGAGCAAACTAAAAGAAAGTTGAAAACTTAAAGGAATTTCACAGTAAAATGTGGAAAGCAAAAATAGAAACTTAAAGAACTTAGTTACGTAAAAAAAATTTGCTCACGAGCTTATTTAGAAATCTCCTTAGTAAAATATTATGGTGTTTTTACTGACAGTGAGAAGGAATTTCAAGTGTGTGATTGTTTAAAAAAAATCTTCCTCACTACACAGGTGGTAAAATACAGGTCCTGATTGCCCAGAGATGTTGTGGTGTCTCCATTCTTGGAGTTATTCAAAACTCAACTGGACATAGTCTTGAGCAGTCGGCTGTCATGGCCCCTGCTCCAAGCTGTGGCTTGAACCACATGATCTTCTCTTAGGCTCAGACAGTCTGTCATTATTTTAAATATATAATATAGATACATATTTGTTCATTATATACCAATGATCAAAACATGGGAAAATGAGTAGATGTGGATAAGAAGTGTTAAGTGATGAGGTCAACTGCAAGCAAATGCAAAAGGAGGTAGAAAAGCACAAGAGTTTTGACTTTAGGTTCTGTCTGAACTTCTTATGTTCCTTTTTCACTTGGTGAGTTCTTTACAGACATCAGGTAGCCATACACAGGACTAATAATATTTAAATGTCTTAACAAAAATAAACATCTGACAGTTGCATTCAAAAACTATCAGGTTAGACTTAGCTGTTAATATAAAAGCTTCCTGAATGTTGGTGACACCAGTCAGGAAAAGAGCAGGTTATGTCAGTTTTGGCTTTTTGTAACCTCATTGAAATTATCAATCAGATGGAATGTCTATTAACTGAAACACCTTTAATTGTGACATTTGTTTAGTTAGCTGATGCACAAAAAGGAAGTATGTGCCTGATAAAATAAAGAAACAATGTTTTACTATTGTGTGATAGAAGCTATCTCTTTTTGCTGTGCTGTCCTTGTGACAGGCTTCATTGACCAGGCTTTTATGGGGCTGTATCTAAGCTCACAAGTACCTGCCTGTGTGAAAGCCAGTGCTTAGCACAGTCACTCTGGGCACTGGATCTTTGGAGCCAGCTTTCAGACTGACTGGGCTGCTGGGTTGGACGCTGTGTTCTGGACAGATTCCAGTAGGGGAAATTACACTTAGCTGAATGTATACTTTATCTGCACTTTTAATTTGCTGTGGTATTCACTTCTGGTATAGTGCAGTTCTGTGAATTGCTATTAAATAATTCATTTTATTACAGAGAATTCTGTATTTTAGTAGAAAATTAAATGATTCTTCCCTCCCTTCTTCTCCCCTCTCTCTGGATGTACATGTGTGCATATCTGGCTACTCTTGTTACAAGCTATTGCTATAAAAAACTGTAATATAGCTTATAATTTATATATGATACATATTTTAATCATTTACAGATTCACTGCTTTCATAAGTATTTCAAAGAGAATTAGAGAACAGAAAGTAGAATAGCTAACAGCTCAGCTCTCCAGCAGTGGAAAGCATGGCATGTTTCAATTACATTCAGTGATAAGAGAGGTATACCTTAGCTGTGCCACAGCTATAAGAGCTTTGCTGAAAAATGCAAATAATGTGTTGCATCATCTGTGTATCTCACTGGGTACTTCAAAGCCTTTTAAGTCTGTGCTGATGAAACTGATATTTAAAGGGCACAACCTTAGCAATACTTCAGAAATCTCGAATTTCTCTGTACCTCTATAGAACAGTTTCAGACAAAGTTAATTTTTAATACCAGACAAAATTAAAGAAAAATAGCAGAGAGGACATACCTATCAACCACTGATTTGCAGGGATAAATGTAGGGGAGGTTGATGGAGAAAACTTATTTTCTTTTTAATTGAGATTGAAGCTACTTGCTTCCAACACACGTGAGTATAGAGAATATTTACTACATAACCTGAACCTTCAGGTCTGTTCTAAAATTTGCCTCTGTGTGTGCTTCCTCACAGATATATAAATCACTTACGGAAACCATGTGTTTTGGCTTGAGCTTGTGCATAAGTGCTGTCAATAGTCCATAAAGTACTGATACTGTAAAGTACTATACGTAAGGATACTGATTTTGATGGAAAAGATAATAGTATCTGTCACAATCCACAGTGGTTTTGTTTTTCCTTTATTCCTCTGAAATAGCTGTCTCTGACTAATGTTGTGAACCTCATTTGCTTTGTTATTGTTTACCATGACTCAGATCCTCAAAGATATTGAGATGCCTAACCTTCACTTCAGTCTAATTTTACAGTGAGTCAGTTGCTTAAACCAAGTTTTAATATTAGATACCTATTGCATTGGAAGATACGGGCCTAAATGGTTATATAAGAAATAAAACTTATAAATTATTATTTTGCTTTAAAATAAATAGCATATTTTAAAATAATTTGTATGCAAGTGACAATATCCAAAGTCTTTAAAAATGCAGGAACAACTTATTTCCCTACTCCTTCATAAAATAATCTCATTTGTCATAGATACAGATAAGTACTCTTGAATGCGTCTTTGAATTTACCCAGACATTTGCAGATCCTCTGTATTTTGTAAGCATCTTAATCAGAATGAAAATATAGAAAGAGATGCACCACTTTTCACTTCTCTTAAGGTTAAATTTAAACTTTTTAGCATAACTTTATTTCAGCAATAGCTATAAGTGTTCCTCACTTTCATATGCAGCATAAGTATGCAAGAGAGCTGAACACTATCTCATTTATGGTGCTAGAAAAAAGTGCCTGGAGCAGATTTTGCAGTATCAACCAGGCTGAAGGGATTACTTGATTTGAAGAGAGATGATAAAATTTGTAATGTCCTACTCATATCAATGAGAAATAACTATTAGATCTGAACTTCAATGTGATATAGATATATATGCTGCCATGCCATATTAGATATCACTAAATATTGTTCAAGATAACCATGAAGAAAATGGCAATAGGTTTTTAACTTTAAGTTGCATGTTGTTTTTAACGTCAAAATTTGTCTTAAATTTAACTTCAGAACATGAAGTACAATTATATAATTATCTCTTCTACTATTAAATGCTCACTTTCAACTCTCCTCAGATGATGTTTTATTGTTCTGTATCATTTCATAAAAAAAAAAAAATTTAGAAAACCCAAACCTGTGTAATGCAGGTAATACCATCTGATGTTGCACAAGTTCTGAGTATAACATTAGCAAACTAATGACCTTTATAAAAGTTATTGATAACATCTGGTGTCAGATTGTTTCCCATTACCTTCCTTAATGGGTAATCCAGGCACATCATGGAGGAAGATGTCATAATTTGAGTATAAAGTGAATGTTCACTGTCTGAATGTGTCTATTCCTCTCTGTCACAGGGATTTATCAAATTTCTGAGTACATGTCTTCTCATGACAAGTATTCAGAAAGCTCATTAACACTCATATTTATTTGATACATATTTAAGAAACTCCTCATTCTACAGTTCAGCATCGGTATATGAATTAGCATATGGAGATATGAGTAATTGTTTTAATGAAAATTTCACCTCTGAACCACTTTTCTCTGAGTTCATTGTGAATATAATTAGGTCTGCCATAGTCGTCTCCCTGTGAAACTGCAGATAAGGCACAGGAAAAAAAATAAAAAAATTCTTTGCTATAAATCCTTCTGCTTAAAGATGATAGGGAAGCACAGATTAATTTAATACCATTCATTTTCTCTGAACTAGAACCCTTTAAATAATGAAGTATCATATAATGTCTTTTTAAGAAACACTTGTGTTTTTAAACAAAAAATATGAATAAATCTTTTAAATAAATGCATAAAATAAATGGAGAAACATGTCCCATATTCTTCAGCCCAACACAAACAAGAATTTAGACATACACTTCATTTGATCTTTCCTTAGTAATGTCTGCAGGAATGTGTATTAATTCTCTGTATGCCAGTGTGGACACTTTGTGGTTTGTAAAATTAATTAATGTTACAGTAATCAATAAGAAAATATTTGTCTTTATGTGAGCCATTGCTGAAAGATCTTAACTTTGGAGTTAATTCAGGGATATATTCTATATAGATGAGGGATATATTAATGGATATATTCTGCTTATATCTATGTTTATAATACTGCATCCTGAAAAGTCTCCAAAGACTTGGGAAGGTGAAGCTGTTATTACCAGTTTTTAGCGCAGCTTAGTTAATGAATGCTAGAAGTGTTGAGCTTTGGCTGAAATCTGTAAATGTTCATCAATTTATCATGTAGATAAAATTATTTTCTCAATATTTCCATCTCTATCTTTATATATTGATGATGTAAATAGAATCAACTTTAATGGAAATTCAGTTTCAAGAGTATTGGAGACATCTTCCAAGCTGTAAGAAACTCTAGAAGACACTTATACTACTATAGAAGGCCTCTATTTTAACTGAGGGATTATTAAACTTTTGTGAAACTTCCCCAATACTAGAACTGATGAAACACAGAACAGAAAAAGAAAGGTTGACTGTGTGTCAAGATTTTGACTTTTATAGTTGTTTGCTGTGCACTAACTGAGTGTTTCATGCTTGTAAAGTACAGGCAGAGCAGAGGATACCAGAGGTACCTTGGTTGACTTTCAGAGCTGAAACAAGAACCAAAGCAATTAGAAATGAAGTGAGATTAAGATATAGACCTACGTTTTAGTTTTTCTTACAAAGTCGTATTAGGACAACCTGCATATTTGAAACACAGAAGAACACTAACTGTTTTTTTAAACATGAGCATCCTAATCCAAGATGACTGATCACCTGATATCACCACTTTTTCAGTAAGAAGGCAGACTACGTATTTCAGAAGGACTGAATGTCCCTGGTGGCTGAAAGGGCCAATTTCTGTCCATTTTATCCAATTAAAGAAATTGTATGTAGGAATATAGCAACTGGCATTTCAGAATGGTTGCTTATGCTGAAGTAGACTAATTCAAAATTAATTAATTCAAAATTAAGTTAATTATCACTTCATGTAACTCTTGAATAAAACACATAAAAAGAAATTTGGCAAGCTTATCAGCATGTCATAAAGCTCAAGTACTGAAATTTGATAAAGAAAGAGGATTCCAGAAGACAAGACAATTATAAGCTTTAGTCTTAGAAGAAAGGTAGCAGCATGGTGTTCTGAAATAATTGTTTGTATTAGTGGAAATTTCTGTGCTATACAACAGCCAAGGACTCTGGAATATAGAGATACTTTTGTAAAACTGATCTGGGAAAGCTCATTTGGATGTGTAGCATAGTGAGGCATTGAAGGGATAGTTATAAGAAGCCTGGTAAATGAAAATAGGTGATGGGAAATATGTAGAATCACCTAGATTTTTGTTTGTGTATACAAACCTACTAGTGATATTTTAGG
>VWZY01011724.1:42495-77933 GCA_013399075.1 Chloroceryle aenea | reverse complement strand
TTTTTTTTAGAGAATACTCAGTAGGCAAAATTACATAAAATGTGTTACTTTGATTTCCTTTAATCACTAAAACTGTACAGAACCCCAAAATACTTTGTAATACATCAATCTTGTTTCTGCTTTCAAGTTGGACAGGTTACCTAATGCCATTATGGAGCTATACTTTAAATGAACCTTGATTTTGAAGCCTACCTTTTAAGAGGGATATTACACTGGCACGGCTTGCATCAACAGTCTGCTGATCACCGTGTCAATAGCTTGGCCCTGCAAGGCCCATCAGAGTGTTTTGTCATGTCAGCAATGTCCGTCTGGTGACCTTCCTTCCCAAGGGCCCCTCATATGTGGATCCTGGCCAAGCAACCACCCTCTCACTCTGCTCTGTGTCCTGTTTTTGCAGGGACTCCCATTTGTAGTGTAGCAGACAAAAAGCACAAATCAGTCCCACTCTTTGTGGGTATTTTCATAACTCCATGTAACCAGAAGATTTGGCATGAAGATGATCAGGGGCTGGAGCCTTTTTAAGTCCTGAAAGTTATTACACTGGAAAAGTCTTTATGATAAAAGAAAAGCTCATACAAAAAACCTTTCTCCTCAAAAGGTTCTTAAGCTTGAAGCTCTTTCTGAAATCACTATATTAATATTTTATTAATACAGTGATTATTAATTTATTAATACAGTGAATTATATTAATAATCATAAACATCCTTGTATTTTCAACACTGTTTTTAGCACAAATCCAAAACATGTGCCAGTACCAGCTGCTATGAAGAAAACTAGCCCTACCCCAGTCAAAAAACATTAAAGTAGGAAACTTATACTACAGAGGTTTTGATCCACATATGGGTTTCTGTTACTTTTATTCCACACTTTTCATCTTCTCTGAAGTTATTACACCCATGTCAGAACCTAAGACTCCTTTAATTTTGTGCTTCTTCATGCAAACTGTCTTTCTGACCCTCAAGTTCCAGACATCTCTTAATAATGTGTGGTTTTCTTTTCTAGACCTCAAACTGAGTTAAATACTCCTACAGTGCTTTTGATCAACTAGGGATTAGCATGCCCAATGTCATGATGTAAAGCACAGACCCTTCACAATTAATTTGTTTCATTTCCCATACTTCCTTTGGAGGAGCAAAGCAGAAATGCTATAAGCTTTATGCTTATACAATAAAAAAACAAAACAAAACAAAACACTACCACAAAACACACTTCCCCCCACTCCCCTAAACCAAACCAACCAACCAATCAACAAAACACACACAAAAAAAAACCCAAACCCCCAAACAAGGAAACAAAACAACTGGAAAATAATGATAAAAAAACATACCCAAATAATTGTTGTCATTCAGGTTGACCAGATGTTGAATTGAAAGAATGGTTCATTTTCTCTAATTCCTGGTTCAAACAAAAGGCAGATAAAGAACTGCATCATGAAAATTAAAGAATTTTTTTTGAGATGCTAAAAAAGAAATGAGGATTCATTGAAGTAATGAAAGAAAATATTCAATTCTTCTGGATGTCTCATCAACAGCCAAAAGGAATTGACAAGTTACATAATATATTTCATACAGGATAAAGCAACACAATACATTTGTATTGTTGCTCTAATTTGGTAATTAATTAACTGGAAAGGAAAAACTAACAAATTAAAACAACAAACAGAACTGAAATTCATGTGTCTTATCAAACATGAATATAACTCAATAATGCAATATCTTGTATATATGTATTTATTGGTATATTCTATATTCAATACAAGTAAAAATGAGATTGGATGAGTCTGTAAATCAAATAATGTCACAAGAAAGCTAGTAAAATAAAGAAAGAAATTTGGCCACTGCTCTTAATATTAGAATATACAGAAGATATTAAGGACCATGATAAGGTTCTTGTGGCAGGTAGGATAAATAAAACACATCTTGATAAATAAAACACATCTTGAGGTCAAAGAAACATGGTAAACATGAATCAGAGGTTATAACGAAAAGTGGGAAACAGAGAAGAAACAAGTTTCAAGGATGGTAACTAGCAGAAAGATAGGAAAGGAGAGATTCTGATTGACATGACTAGTAATCATAATGACAGCTGATATAAATATATATGCACTATATAGTTGTATGCACACAGTTGTATTATAACAGTTTAACTGCCTTTTGAACTGGGTACACTTTCTTAGTCTTGTGGCTCTGTGAGGACCATAATAAGCACCAAGCTATTAGCTTGTCTCAACTGCCTTCCCTCTTTGTTTTACAGAAATAATCATAATTAATAAAAATATAATAATAATTATTCACTTTTAAAAATATAATTTTCTAATGTATCATCAAAATAAGAAGGATGAGTATTAGTACATCACCTTTCTGAAATGCAGTTTGATACAGTTGATGGGCTGACTTGGTCTGGATGTAGTGCAATCCAGTCTACAATACTAAATTTCTACACATAGAAGGGACCTCTAGATGTCATTTAATCCAACCCCCCCCATACCAATCTCGTAAAACCCAGCTATTTTATAACCTTTTTCATGACCATATTTTATTGATTTTGCTGTTAGAAAATGTTAAAAAATAAAAAGGTTATAACATTTTACTTTGTCAGATCAGAAGCAATATGATTTACAGTGATTGAATGTTAGTTATTTCTAAGTCCCTTTTAAAAATATATCTACTAAATAGAGCATGAACCCATATAAATTTCATTTTGTTTCCCGTCTTCAGATGCACTAAAGAAAGAACAGTGTATTCTCTCACTCTCTCTATCAGTCTTATTTGGAGTATAAGCATCCTGTCAAACAGATAACACCTGCTGGTGGATGAACTGTTGTAACCCTGAATGGAGGCTCTGTTACCTTTAATGTTAAAATTCCAAATGCTCATATTTAAGGCAGGGATGGTTTTTTTGGTTTTTTTTTTTTTTTTCCTAGAACAATTTCTATACAATGCTTTGTAAAACTATTGTTTCAAAAAAATATATATTTGCAATATGTGCAGATTTTTTGGTGATTTTTTAATGAACTGTTGTATTTGTCTGGATATGGATTCCTAAATGTGTACGTAAATAGACATTTTCTCTGAATCATATTGAAACTGTGATGTCGTTGCTTAGAAATTTTTTAAGTTTTAGAGTATTTAGTTTTTCCATCCTTGAAATATGAATGTATTGTACAGCATAATGCCTGAATGCCTTATTAAATAATTTGTTAAATAATTAGCCTTGAAAATTCTGAGGGAGTCATGAGCACTGCAGTCAATGAAAGGCTTTATTCTTTAGACTGTGAACAAGAAAACCCACTAAATAATGTTACTTCTTAGCACCCCTGCCCCCACTGCCATTTCAGCATTACACATCTGCTCTTGGCCAAGTGCTTTATTTCAGCCAGGAAACTGCAAAGAAGCTCATCCAAGTTCATGAAGTTTGAATGTTAGTTTCTACTGTACTTGAAGTCTTGAAATGTGCACTTCAATTTTCATTCTGTTTCTGCAAAACTAAATATATAGTTTTTCATAACTTATGGGGAGAATATTTTTAGCTAAATAGTTGAAGTTAACATTCAGTATAAACATTTAGTCATTATAAGAAAAATACTTTGAGTTTGTAAAATACAATTATCATTGCTTTTCTGATTTTCCTAGGTACTGATGCACAGTGCTTGTCAAGCAGTTCAGACTGAAGGTTGTAGCTGTCTGCAATAACCTTAAGAAATTGCAGCAAGAATAATTTTGGAGTATGCTGCTAACATATTGAGATTCTTGAGATGTCAGAATTATCAGCTGCTGAATAAATCCAATCTGGAACACATTATAAGTAGTCATTTCTGTGACAATACAGCTTGGAATGAGATAAGATCATCACATTTGCATTTTGGCATAAATTATTTATTTTATATAGTCATTAGTAGAAAATAAAATCCAATCCACATTATTCCCCAAATGACAGATTAATATGATCAAATTTAATTTAAATAAGTTATCTGAAATAATATTTTAGTGATATTTAGTAGTAATAACAGTCAAAGCCAGGGACAATGAGTGAATAAGCCAGTGAACATAATTAAATTTTAAAACTTGAATTATAGAATATATTGTAAGAGGAAACTCAATATACCTTCTTTCAGTAGCATTTGGAGAAGATTCATTGATTAGAAATACTGCTTTCAGGTATATTTGTCCTGTTTAATGTGCATGTATTGGAAGATTTTTTCAATCGAATGCTTAGATGCATGGACACTTGTCTGCATCTTTCCAGTAGTTTTAGCTATGTGTTCAGAAAACTATTTGGTTGTGGGGAGCTAATGTTATAACAATCATGCCTACAGCGTAACGTTCACTACATAGTTCTGCTGACTGTATTTATGATAGAAGTATCTCTAACCTATAAAAGTAGCTTTATTAGTTCATTGTTTGATCTTTTATGTAAGGGAAGATGGATGAGGCTGGGGTTTATTCTATGTAAAGTTTTTTTAAGGACATTTGCATTTTGGAATTACTGAATTTTGGGTTCTGGAAGTTGTGCTACTTGGTGTCCTCCTTGTATTTTAGCAACAGATATTTCATATTCTGCTCCATCTGAAATATAAAGGTTGCCCCCTGCACTCATGGGGCTTTGTGTGAGTCAAGAGTTTGATAATTATGTCAGAATGCAATACAAGGTTACAAGGGGAGATATTATAGCTGCTACAGGAAGGCAACTGCTACAGATGGCTTTAGATACCAGAACAGATAGCTTGAGCTGATCTCTCAGTTCATCTGGGAGAAAGTGTATAGAAGATGGGATAATGTGTTCTCACAGTTTCTAAGCAGATGGCCTTTCACATTTTGTCCTAATTATAGATTTCCTTTTAGATGGCTGCTATTGTACCTGGGTGTGCTGAGGTGGAGAAATCAAGCCTTTTGGCACAAAATACGTGGTCTGCTCAGGAATTAGATATGAGCAGGTGTGAACTCTTGGCTGGGCCTGTGCTGTTGCTTTGCTCTCTTTGATACCCGAGCATCTTTTACCAGTGCAGAACTGAGAAGCAAATCCCACAACTTAACCTGAAGGTGTCACAGGG
This sequence comes from Chloroceryle aenea, assembly GCA_013399075.1. Classification (NCBI taxonomy): domain Eukaryota; kingdom Metazoa; phylum Chordata; class Aves; order Coraciiformes; family Cerylidae; genus Chloroceryle; species Chloroceryle aenea. The sequence continues at coordinate 72,883 of VWZY01011724.1, read as the reverse complement.
CAGATGTAGACATACTTCAAAAGCTAGGCCATTACCATAGTCTTACAAGATGCTTCCTAATCTTTCTATGAATATCTAAACAACCTCAACTGGCTGAACTTTTAGCAAGTGTTCTTCTGGTTATTAATTGTCTAGAGTTGCATTATAAACTGAGATGAAGATAAAGGTGTAATTTTGTACAAGATAATAAGTAGATACAAATCTCTATGGGATCTGCATACTCTAACATGTTATCTTGTTTCTCTATGCACCTTTCTGAATATTGGTTTGAGCTAGCACACTTTTTTATTGAGTCAGTAAACACTAATTTATATCCTCTGAAGATATTTATCAGTCAACTATTTTATCTATTTTATGGGGAGGAGTTTTTGCTTTTTTAAAAAAATTATTTCAGATGTGTAAAGAATTTTCTGTGCTTTCAGAAATTTGTTTGGGCTCAGTCAAAAGAAACATATTCTCTTGAACAACATATTTTTGTAACAGTGGTCTGATCCCAAAATATTATCTTTAAAAACTCAAACCAACCAAACAAAAAAACACAGTGAAAGCTTAATATGTTTTTTTTTATCTTTATGTCAATTTTAAATCTACAAAGTTTAACTTTATTTATAAAGGCACTGCATCAAGAGGTTTAAAAGGCTTCTGAATCATATTTTGAGATCATATGTGATAAATTGGGAGTAAATTAAAATTATAGCAGCTGTTGTACATGCCAAACCAGAGGGAAAATAGCCCCATTACTGTATTTAGTGTTGACTCTTTTGTAGACATTTAAAACTTTATAAGCAACTTTGTACCAATATATAAATTTTTATTTTTTTAATTAAGTCTAAGGTGGGGAAATGAATCTTCTGCTTTAATGTTGTAATTTTAATATTTACTAGTTTATTTGAAAGGTAATATTTCTTCTTATTTTCTCAACACACAAGATAGAAGGAGGCTGTTAGTGTAGCCGGGTTTGTCAACATTTCTGTCAAAGTTATAGGTTGTGTTTCAGAAAAATATTTTCCTGAGTTTTCTGCCAAATCAGCAAAACTTTGGTCTTGCGTTGCTATGGAGTCTCTTCTTATAAGGAAGCAGGAACTCTAATAAAATCTTTAACTATAGTACAATTGTCTCTATCAAAACTTAGTTTATTCTTTAGCCAGTTTTTTTCCTCTGTTTCATCATGTGTGTACTAATGAAAAAGAATGTGATGAGTTTAAGTATGTAACAATCTAACCATGTGTGCATGATATATAATCAATACATAGATAATTCTCTAAATAACATAATCTGTAAAAAAAAAAAAAAAGGATGCTAATTCCTGTTAAATAGACTTTTAAACTAATATAAAGTATTTCAGTCTTCTTTAAGCTTGCTTGGAGTACTTGATTTTTTCCATTAGCTCATAAGAATGTTGGTAAGGTACCTGATATACTGATTTGTTGGAAAACCATTTATAGCCCCTCCTTAGGATATTCTTCCCCCTCACATTACTAGCTGCTCTCCTCAGCTGCTGTATCAGGACAAAGCTCTACAGGTGAGTCTACTTGACTTCCTTTGAGTCCTCCCTGCCAAGGGGACCCCAGCTTCACCCTGCAGGCCTCTGGCTCTTTGATACTGTGATGACTTGCCTTCATTTGGGTTTCTCACTAGGGTTTTGGAGCTGTGTCTTTTATTGTTAGGAATTTACAGAACTTCAGAACTTTCATTTCATGGCATATAGAATTTGGCAGCACTTTTTAAATTCTCAAAACATTTTAGGGCTGGTATGGAGTCCACACAACTTTTTAATGCATATTTAGTGATGTCTGATATTTTACATGATTCTTGCACCTTTTAATTTTCACAATTTAATTTAATCACAATATAATTTTTTAAAGTAAATAGATATGATATACTTCTCTATCTTCTGGGTTTTTTTCTATCTTATATGTCTATATTCTGTTTGTGGATATCACTGGTGGCATAGTGAGACTAGAAAGCATGCTATATCTCCAGTAGCCCTTCATACAAGCTATGGAGGGCAACAAGATCCTGGCTTTCATTGTCATCTTCAGGGGTTTTATATGCCAGCTTCATATGACCAAATGAGGTGCTACTGTTTTACAACTGAAAACCTTAAGGAACTGATTGCAAAGAGAAAGCTTTATGCATGGATAAATTGAATTGCTGTATTCTGCTTTCAGTACGAAAATAAGGATTAGTGGCAGAAAAGATGAGCGTAGAGTAGAAATCTGTAGAAAGGATTAGCAGAATTTTGAAAATAATATAAAAGTCTGTGTCACTCAAATTCACACCAGACTGGTGGGAAAGGGAGGATCGGAGTAATGAAATACAGACTTTTGGCATCCAGAGTTGAGACTGATGTGGCTAATAGCTTATTCTCAGGACTCCGTGTTCCTGGATGCTTGTTAAATCCAGACAGTGGAACATTTCTGGACAATATAGCAATGTTCTGGAAGTTAATAGGATGGTGAAGAGCAGTTACTGTTATGTCTACAGGCAGGATTGCCTGGACAGGAGTGCCTACAGATAGACTGCTGCCTGAAGTGACAAAAATTCTTTCCTTCCTGATAACTTTTCCAGTTCTGGTTTTGATCTTTCTGGTTTTAACCGCAGCTGTTTTTTCTTTGATATTATCCTGAAAAAAATATTTTGACGTAGAAGCATTAGATGGTAGAGAGAAACCAAAACACAAACTGGAAGGCAAACCAGCATATGAAGAATCTTTAGAAGAAGTGAGGGTCAATTCAGTTTTGGTTGTCCCTTGGCTTCCTTATCTTACCTTAACATATACACCCTTGAATCACTGTAACATTCAGTAATGAATAACGGAGACAGAGGGGTATCCGCGCTAACAGAACAGCATGTTCAAGATTGTGCTGCTTAAATATGTGGACATGTGAAAATTACCATTGAAAATACTTCCACTGTCAAAAAACTTCATAATCTGTCTGACTATCACCTAGTTAGGCAAGAAGCTACATGCTTTTGTGGATTACTGTCTCATGGTCATCATGAACAACAGAAACAGCCACAGAAGCTCAGAGATATTACAGATTTCTGATGTATAACTTTAGGATCACACTTCTCTTTACCAGACAGATAGGAAATCTAACAGATAATTGATTCCCATGTGATACCTTTGTGATTGTTAGATAAAATGTTTCTGTGAATGTCAGTCTCTTTTTCCCAGGAAACAAGTGACAGGATGAGAGGAAATGGTCTCAAGTTGTGACAGGGGTAATTTAGGTGGGATATTAGGAATAATTTCTTCACTGAAAGAGTTGTCAAGCACTGGAACAGGCTGCCCAGGAAAGTGACTGAGTCACCATCCCTGGAGGTGTTTAAAAGACACGTAGATGTGGAGCTAAGTGACATGGTGTAGCAGTGGACTTGGCAGTGCTGGGTTAAAGACTGAACGATCTTTTCCAAACTAAGTGATTCTATGATTCTATGAAATCTCTTCTTTTTCTTGCTATATTGGTTTGTTCTCTCTGGTTTAAGACCAAGTTATATGAAAGCATTTGAAAAAAATCTACATTTTAGCCTAGTTTTAGTATCATTTTCACAGTTTTTCAGTAATGTGCACAGTATTTTAGATTCATACTTTTTTTACTGTTATGGTTTGGTTTTCTCCAGATCAACATACTTGATGTATTTAGTTTAATTCTAAAATAATGCAACTTGTTTTATTTGTTGTGTACATCTCTATTTCTTTTTTTTTCCTTATCAAACAGCCACTGTATCACTATATCTGATTCTGATCGCCACATTTTAGGTGTGCATAAAAAGGGGAGCTGAGCAACAAAATGGTTGAACATCTTATCAAAGGAAAAAAAACACCTATTGGGGACAGTTAAAGGAACTGATTTCCTCCAGGGATGGGATGCCTAAGGGATTCTTGAAAAAATGGGAGAGGGATCAGTCTAATTTTCTACTGAATACATTGAAGCATCTGCAGCTCAAACATTAGATTTAATATTAAGAATGTCTTCATAACAATGAGAACACTTCAGCAATAGATCATGTTGCCCAGGGAGGATATATTGCTAAAATTATCACTAGCTGAATACAATGGAAATGAATCCTGATAACAGATTACCAGGAAGAAGCCTCTTTGTACACAAATATTTCTGCCATTGGTATTGTGTGTGAAGAGTCAACACTGCAAGACTACCAGTAAGGAGCTTTGTAATCCTAATAAGACTTTATCTAGAGCTAGTCTCCTCCCAAGTAGACAGGGTACATATTTTTCTTCATGTGAAATGGAAGGTAAATTTTTTAAGTCCAGTGTGGAAAATCCTTCTGTAAGCATATAGTTTCTTTGTAAACTATCTGTATGTTCAGCTTCAGTTCACTGAAAAGCAAAATACTTTCTGAAGGCAAAAACAGTGAACTCATCAACTCACAGAAAAGCCTCTTTACTGTGAAAGATCTGGTTGTTCTGGAGTTATATGGGCTACCATCATCTGTGACAGCAGAGATTTTGAGAGATAGTCAAATATTGTGTTCCTGAATTACTACTGTACATAAACCTTGAGATTTCCCATGGAAGCTTCTGATTCACAGCAGTGACTTTTTCACTTATTTGCTAATCACTCCAGATTTTCTTATGATACAACACACATTCTGAGGCTGTTTAGAGACATCAGGACATAGGAGCTTTAATAGTTTTTGAACAATTATTTCATATTCAGAAAAGATCTTCTTTGGATCAGGGACAGTAACTCAGGCTTTCTCTAGAATCTGTAATATAAAGGATTTTTTATTTTGTATTAGTCTGATATGTATTAAGAGATGTTTGAGAGTCTAATATTTTAATACATTTGAGTAGTCTTAAGGACTATGATTTTGTGATGGACTTGAACACACAAAATGTGGTGTTTAAGTCCTGCAATATTCACAAGAGGCAGATAGGCATCGTGATTTTAGAATTTAAGATTCTAGGAACTCCAGAAGAAACTAATCTGATTATATTAAGCTAGTTGCTTGCCTTTAATATCCCTGAAGCTGAAAGGCACAAAAGGCTGCGTTAACTGTAGGGCTTTTGCTACAGCTTTAGAATTCTTTGTCCAGCAACAGGGACAACCTAATTTTTTTCTATCTGTATCACTTGTACACTGAATATATACGAAAAAAAAAAAAGGGATTTTCATTTGTTCATCCAGACTTTCTAGCATATATATGAAATTGCACAGAAGTAGGAAAAATTAGGAAACCCCACCCTATTGACACAGTTATATACGCTATGACGTTGGTAGTGAGATGCATTATGAGAAGGATGATATCGAAAGCCTGAACTGGTTATGATTTTGGCTTTCTCATTTGAAGTCTAAAAAGAAATTTTCTATTCTTAGAATGTTTTTTAATGCCTATGATAACTTTTCACCTAAAAATTTTCTCTGTTCAGTAGCCATTTTCAGAATCAGCCTGGACCCACCACTGTAATACCAGTATTACAGCTCTTACTGGAAAAAATGCTGTCCTCATGCAGTTCTAAAGGCCCATAGAGCTTTGTTAAAACAAACAAATATTATGTGTTAATCTTTATTAGACTGTGAACTTAATCATGCATAACCAGGAAGAGTTTTTCTTTTTAATTAAATTGCCCCCTATTCATTATTTATGTTATCCCCAAAGGAATATCAGTGAAAAGGGTCAAAGTCTGCTGGACCTCTTTCTGTTCATTTAAATTAACACATCTTCTAATCACAAGTGTACATATTGTGCTAAATGTGAAGATTTCTACATATTACAAAAATGGGAGTTCTTTCTGAATGACAGAATGAGATCAGGTTTTCTGGAAAAACTGCCTACAGATTGTGTTTTTGAGTAACATGCCCATTATTTTATAGTAGCTGGCATCTATGAAAACTCTGGAACAATAAAATGTCCGTTGCAAATTGCTTTTAAAAATTATACAGGCTATTTTAATATGTGAAGAAAAATGTGTCTTCTTTTATTAGATTGTCTATGGCAAACAAATAACTGTTCAAAAACAGTTTTGGAGAGAGAAATAGAAGGGAAGACTTTACCTCATTATTCATATACCCATTATATTAATAAAAATCACTATTTGAGAAGCTACAAACTTTTCTTCAATTCACATAACATTTACTTATCCCAGGGGCTAGCTGAACTATATATGAGAAAAACAATTATTCCAAGTAAGTATTATTGGATTTCCTGTTGTCTCTTTCCATATTGAAGGGCTTTTTTTCTGTGCCTTGTAACTTCCTAAAAAGTGTAAACCAGTTTTTATCTTCAGGTGTTTATTATGGCTTCTTTACTGAAGCTGAGAAAAGAATACCATAAATAATTACAAGTTTGTGGGTTTTGTACCATGAAACAGATATTCATAAACAAAATCTCATCAGTGGACAGTTTCTTTTCAGAATATAGAGGCAAAGATAAACAATGATTTTGACCTGCATATCTACAAAAGAATTTGCTGTCATGTTGCATTATTTCACAATGCACTAAAATTATCAACTACCTCAATGACTGCAGAAGGTCAGGGATTTTTCCAAAATCACTGCAACTACACAGCCACCCTATTAAATTTCCATGCAACAATGGTTTTGCTCTGATTATCTACAGTGTTTGATACTTTGTTAGTGTTGCACAATTTCCTTCATATTGCTGTTTTCCATTGCTTCCGATTTGGCTGTATAAAGTCAGAAGGGCTGAGATGCCCAGAATAAATGGGTAGGTGTAATCCAGTGCCATCCCAAGCAAGCTGTCACAGAATCACAGCCTGGACCCCAAAGGCCTTTTTCACTACAGGGTGATGGTATGACCTGGGCTGTGAGACAAATGGCAGGCCCACCCAACCTTGTTCTATACACAGTCAGGTGCAGCTTGTGATCTATACCAAACCAAATTGCCTTTGTGGCCAGGTTTGTATTTCTACTGGTAAAACAATGTTTATTGAGTGCTGCAGAAGTTAGCTGATCACTGATTGATCAAGCTAATTTTGCCCCTCTTAATTATACCAAAAGTACAATAATTTCCCCCCTAAATAACTTATAGTTCCCTCTTCTGAGGATTCTGTGTCCTGCAAAATGTCACTACTTCCAGCCCTATTCTATGTAGAAAGGAGTGTGTTTCCGCTGTGCATCACATATAAAGACCATATAGTGACAGCTGTACCTGTCCCATATCTATATTGTAATGAATTAATATATATAGCTAGTTGACATCTGCACTGTTCCATGGAACTAACTGAGATTATATAACATTTTCATGCAAATGAGCATCTGAAATAGAATTTGCTGCTTGCTATATATTCATAAACCCTCATCAAAGTTGTATAAAGAGTTATCATCCTTCTTATAAATGATGGAAGGCATCTTTGTCCAGCTAAATATCATGCTGGAATTATTTGTCATGCTAGTATAGAGATATTTACTGATGGAAAACCAGACATATTTCTTCACAACTTCCTTACAGTTAGTTCTGTTTTTTTGGCAGTCTCAATTATGCCTGTAGCCTGAGGCAGTCAAGAGATAAAACCCAACAACTACAGAGCCAACTTCCAGTTAATAAATTACAGACCATCACAGGGGACAAGTTAGTAATCCTTTCTGACCCGAATGAAAACAAAAAACATATTTTAAAGAATTTGTCAGTGACATCATTTAAAAAGACCTCCTGTCAGGTACACAAAATGGAAACATCTGTTACTTGTCCCAGTAGTTCATTTATACTCCTTTTCTTACAAGTTGTAATCTTGCCAAATATTTACTTTTGTGTTTTTCTTGCTAATTAACTGCCATTGCTGTGAATAGTGTATTTAGTATAAAGAGAATTACATATTCTGTTTCTTATTAGTGTGCTTTAAAGCCACACCAAAAATATACTGATACTTGGATACTGCTTTGTAGTCCTTCAGAAGTATTAGTTAGCAGCTTGATTGATTAGTTTCCACCCCTATTAAAGAGAAGCAGCTGCAACTCTGAATAAAATTGTTCTAATGAAGCTTTCAAAGTGGTGATCAAAAGCAGACTGTTCTTTCAATTGTACACTTTTCTGAAGATAACTAATTGTGCTGTTTCAGCAAAATATGCATATCAAAGCAGCTGAATCATACATTTCAGTGGGAACTTTAGAGCACGTTTAACACATTATGATGGCTAATCTTTGTCACATTTGGTCTGTCAGTTGCAGAAGAGTAAAAAGTGATTAACTGTATTTTTAGCACTGCTTCATGTAGTCAATCAAGATTCTGAATATGAAGAATATTCTATATTTGCTCAGAGACAGCTATATTTACATGGCTGTGAAGATGCACATGTCTAGATCACTGCTACCTTATGCAATAGTTTTGATAAAATGTACAAACACTATAACTTCAAGAAGAATTTCAGTCTGCTGGACAGACAAGGCAAAGTTGTGTGAGGGGTTTGGGCGCTATGCCATCATCTGCCACAAGCTTTCTGTCAGATGTCCTGAAACAATCTGATAAGATTGAATTTTTAACATTTTTTGGCATCTAAAAGACAAAGCAATGTACCATCAGAAAATTCGCTTTGTATGTTCAAGAAAAGGCAAATTGTTCCCACCTCAGTTAAAACTCCTTGTACCTCTACTAATTTCAGAAGACAAATGTTGCTGCCCATAGTGAGTTCTGTACAGCTATTTTTAGACTGCTGTAGCACTGAAGCCAGCTATCTCTTGCTAGTTCCACCACTTACTGAAACACATTTCAATCCTTTGCACACTGTAGGAAAACCCTCATGCAGCAGAGGCATGATTTGTCATGCTAGATACTGTCAACAAAATAAAAGATAAACACAAATCAAAACCATAAACATAAACCAAACTGTCTGAAAGATATTTAAAAAAAAGCCAACCAACACATAGGGTGAACATCTGAACAGAATTACTATATAATGATACTTTATCTAATTTTTAAAATTATTTTTAAACTTTAAAGTCATGCCAAAGCATGTTTTAGGAGATATGGCAGACACCCTATGACACAGCCACCCAGTTCTCCTGATACAAAACTTCTGTCTTGTCTTTTGAACAGTTGTCAGTTGCTTTGTAGTTATGGGTTTTGCCAATTTAATACAAACTGACTGCAGAATGAGTCCAAAGACTTTGTTGTGGATTTCAGGTTTAAATTGCTTTGGTACATACAGCAAACTTAACAACCAGCTTTCTGGGTGGTATATCTACATAGTAAAGTCATAGGAATACTTTGAATTATATTGAATCATGTAGCTTCTCTGGATGGCAAGGTTTTTCTTTTAACTCAATGCACTAGATGTCATTACATTATCTACCTTACTATATCTTTATTCTTGATATTCAAATTGTAATAATAATTACATATCTGTGGTGCAGTATTTGGCCACTAGGCTCATCAAAGACATCTTAGGATACCTCAGACAAGATATGTTATTCTAAATGTTTTAAAATGTTTTAAATGTTAACTCTTGAGAAAGCAACATGCCAAATAATATTTTGTTGGTTTGTATTAGTAAAGGATAACTTGGATGTTATACAGAAATATTCTGACCTTTCTAAATGTTTATTAGCTTTGGTAGTTAGTTTATAACATATTGTCTTAATTTCACCAAAATGCTGTATTTCATTTAACAGGATTTAGGAAAGTTGAAGGCAAACACCAACAAACCAACGTAACAAGAAAGCTGATGAGTGCTTACTGTACTAATAAAGTCTTTGTAGCAATTATGTAAATCTTATAAAGTATTTTCATGTTTTACTCTAAATACAGTAATAGTGAAATGGCATGTGCAAACCAGCATCTCTTCTGTTACTATCTTTCTACTATGTAAAATATAGATTCTGTCCTTGTAAAATAGTATTTAACTGCTACTGTCTCAAGACCATTCATGTTTAATGCTAATGAATCAATAAGTGTGAAGGATAAATGAGCCATTTATTCCTCTATGTTTATTGCAAAGAAACGGGGGGACTGAGTAGGGAAAACACTGACAGTCTTTCAAAGTTAGTTTCTGAAAGCTCCAAACTGTCAGCATAACATTATATATTTTCTTGTGTTTTGTACTTTATCTTTACTCCCTACAAGAACAACACCCCATAGTTTGCAATTATCTTTTAACACCTGATACAATTAGATTTATTATATTTTTTCCTATGGAATGTATATGCAAATAGCATTCTAATTGGCATATTAACATTTTCCTAATTAGTTTATTCCTATAAAACATCAAGCTAATGGGATAAGTGTAAAATTTTATCTCCTGAAGACAGTTTTCTAATTTTGAACCTGTTAGCTAGATAAACATCTTCATTGTTACCATGGTTATATATGGGTATGTAACTAACTTTTCAACAAGATCCATCAAATCTAAGTGTTTGAAGGCATTGTGAGTTTCCACTGAGGACATAACAATGTCACTATCTTGTAGGAGAATTTAATGGTTGTTACTTCCCAGAGTAATGTATAATTATCACAAGATAAATTAGACTAGAACTTGAAAAATTACAGTTCATGTCAAAAAACTGTGAGAATTATGTCTTGAAATTCCCCTTGTGTGTAGTGCAAAAATCCTTCAGTGACATTTCTATTCTCCTTAATTATTCAGAAATCTTGTTTTGGAATATTTTGTGTATATGGCCTTAAATTCTACTTCCCTTTCATGTGTTTCCAAACAAACCATTATTTAAGAGAGAGTTATCCTGCTGGTACATTGAAAGAGATTCATTTTAATATTTGTGGGCAGCAGATATTTGATAAGTATAAAACTTTGAGAAATTAAATCCATATAATTTAGTGTATGCTGTTCTCCCTGTATTAAGTCCTGCCTTTCTTTTTTTTGCCTCTCCTTTGTAATTCGGAGCAGACTAATACTTTGTTTTAGTTTTCCCTGACTTTCATGTTACATACAAACAGACTAAAGCATGAAATTAGGAAAACTATTCTGTTGCTATTTTTTTTTTTGTTCTGATTAGTTAGGGGTGAGCACACTTAAATTTTCTGTCCTGAGGAAGAGAAGCAGACATGTTCCAGATATTATTGAGCAGCAATCCCATTTTCATGCCACTTTAGACTTGTCTCTCCTGAGACAAGATACTTCAAAACACACACCACTGAAACATGCTTAAATGTAGTGACTTAGGGTTCTTCCCATGAGGAATTGCACTGAGAGAATTCTCAGAAGAATTCTTATTTCCAGGCCATGTCTTATTTGACAGCTGCAAAAAAGTGACATAGATTTTAAAAGTATAAATATATGAAGTTAACTCCAAGAGATGAGTGCAAAAATCTAGTTATTGAAGTGGAGGAGTAAATCTAATTATAAATAAAGTGTGAGACTGTTCATCAATACATATCAAATTTAAGGAGGGGAAAAAAAAAAAAAAAGCAACCAACGAGTAACTCAACCTTTCTTAAAGGACAGTCATTTAGATAATCTGAATTTATAAGTGCCCTTGTTATTCCACTTAAAATGTGTTGTTTATTCTTTGCTTTATTTTACATTTTAAATTTGTATTTTATTGCTAAACTTCTTTTGTAATACAGCTTCCCAAAGTGCACAATTGCAAAGGAAAAAAAGATTAAAAGTTCTAAACAAATGCAAAATTTCTTCATCTACATGAGTCTGCATGTTAAATGATTGAATACTGTAGCACATACTGATCTCACCACTCTGCCAAGCCAGAAATTTGATCTTGGTGGACACACTCTGAGTTGATGTGGGCACCCCAATCTATTCATGTGGGATATTTTTTTGTGTCTCTTATAACTCCGTTCATGAGAGTGTAACAGAATGTATTAAGCATGGACTCCATAATTAGTTGTATCTGATGGTATACATATCATAATAATTTCAGCAGGAAATGATGAATCTTGCTTCTAAGAAATCACTAAGATCATAGAATCATAGAACAGTAGGAGTTGGAAGGGACCTCTGGAGATCATTGAGTCCAGCACCCCTGAAAGTGCAGGATCATCTAGGGCAGGCCACAGAGGGGGGTTTTGAAAGTCTGTAGAGGAGACTCTACAACTTTTCTAGGCAGCCTGCTCCAGTGTTCCATCCAGTGCATAAAGTGTGTGGCCAGTAGATCGAGGGAGGTTCTCCTCCTCCTCTACTCTGTCCTATTGAGACCACATCTAAAGTATTGTGTCCAGTTTTGGGCTCCCCAGTTTGAGAGAGACAGGGAAATACTGAAGAGATCCAATGGAGAGATATGAGGATGATTAAGAGACTGGAATATCGCTTGTATGAGGAAAGGCTGAGAGCCCTGGGACTGTTTAGCCTGGAAAAGAGAAGACTGAGAGGGGATCTTATTAATACACAATTGTATATAACTAGTATTTGATGCAATGAAATTACTTCCTATTTAAATCTGACTTTAGGTATGAAGAAAATATTCTTGATCTTGTTCTTAATCTTTATTTTCCTCTTATTTTTAGTGAATTTTCTCACACAATTTGATCTCTAAGCAAAATAAATTTGTTTGATCCTAGTTATCATTCTTGCAATTATCTTTCAACCTGAGAATGTAAATTAAGGATTGGTTTCAGGGTTTTAATTTTATTACAGCTCGCATGGCTGGGTCTTTCAATTATACTTTACCTCTTTAGGTTGGCTTAATATCTTTTTCATGTAGGAACTTCTATTACGATCCCTTTTTAACTTCCTTGCAGGCTGGCATAGTATGAGTGTGAAAATACAATCTCTACTTTTTCTGGTATCTGTTTGATTTTTCATGCTGGACATCTTATAAAAAGAAAGCATCCCACTAAAACATAGGAATGTTTTGTAATGCTAAGTTCTGGCAGTAATGAATGTAGGCTGAAAGAAGGCTATTGTGTTTAAGAAAAAAAAAAACGACTATTTTTTTGTACAAAATGTTTTTTTCTAGGTTATGAAATTGTGATAGAAAATCCACATATTGTATATAAGATAGGAAAAAGAACAATACGGTCTAATGAATACTCAGATCTGGTAAACACGGAGCAACATATGCTGAAAACAATAGGTTGGCAATCATCCAAGTGGTGCTTTCTTGTTGCTAGTTTCATGGTATTTGAGCATGTTGCTGTCTTGGAGCAGAGGAATATTTGGTTGTACTGAACAAAGCCAAAAGATATGCAAGTGAGGTCTCTATCCTCTTATTCACTGTAGCATTGCAATGGTGTAACACACGCAGTGAGTATGTCTGTAGAATAGTATAATGTTTATTTAAAGGTGCAGTCCAATCTGTCCTATCAGACTATGCCTTTTCATTTATGAAAACTTTTGTGTGCAGATGCTTCCAAGCACCTTCATCATGACTAGAAATGAAATGAAGAAACACTTGCAGTGTGAATATGTAATTCATTAGTCATGGTTTTGTCAGTAAAACTTGTATTAGGAGTAAAATCTTATTTTATTAAATGAAAAAGAATTACTATCCTGTACATCTATTTTTTTTTTTCACTTTTAGCTTGATTTTGTGCTGAATATGTAGCTTTCTCTGTTCTACTAACTTTATTTTTCTCAGGTTTAAATAAAGGGCTTCATGATTAAAATAGACAACTTTCATTTTCTTTGATTGGGACAGAATTTTCATCAGGAATTAAGTGGGTTTTGTTCTTTCTAATTTAGTTCTTTCTATTCTGCATCAAGAATTTATTCACATACAAATTAAAAAATTGAAAAGACCTAACAACTGAAGAAATGCAATATGCCAGCTTCACTCATCAGCTTTCTTGTTACACTGGTTTGTTGGTGTTTGCCTTCAACTTTCCTAAATCCTGTTAAATGAAATACAGCATTTTGGTGAAATTAAGACAATATGTTATAAACTAACTACCAAAGTATGATTTATCTTTGCTTCTGGGTTTGTTTGTTTGTTTGTTTGTTTTTTCTTTAAACCTTTACTTGATATTTCCTTATCAGAGAAAATGAGTGTCAAGTGTTCTTCACAGTTGCTATAGGAATAGATTTATTATGAATACTATAGGAACAAAGGAGTTTGTCAGTTTCTTGTGAAACCTGGATATCTATCCTCTAGAGTTTGTAATGTACATGGTAATCTTAGCCTCTGGATTATGGTAAAAAATAGTGAAGTTTTTCAGCAATTAGTCCAACAAAAGGGGATTTTCTCATTAAGTATATACCTACAAGGATTTTACAGTTTATCTCTGGTTCTGAATACGCAATTATTTTTATTTGCCTTCTTCCAGGCATTCTCAAAACACCTCAATTTCTATTGTCAAATATAAGATGGCAGTATCAGTGCCTTAATCAGAAATTCCATTAGTTCATCCAAGAAAAACTAAATCAATGTTCTTATTGCACCTTATTGTATTCCATACCCGCAGCTCAAGCGGAAAGAGAAATTTCCTTTTTATCCCATTGTAGCTAGCAACCCATTACTCTCAGTCAAAGTGTTATGATTTCCATATCATTCTTAATATTAAGTTTCCTGAAACAATTTGCTCATTAAATAAAAAAACCCTGAAGATTTTATTTCAAATTTCACATTTATTCATTCTGAAATGCATGTCCTGATGTCTGTTTCAATTAATACTTTAAGCATAAAACAAGCAAATATGGTTAAGTATTAGTTGCATTTAAAGACAATGTGTGACAGACAAATCTTCAAATATTCTGTCTATTTATTAAAAAAATTGTTCAATATAATAGCAATGACTTCACTCCTCCCAAATGTTGTTACACTACTAAATGTCACTTGGGCACTTGTGAAATAATGAAAATATTTTCTAGTTTTCAATGTAAATCTACAGTACACACTAAATTGTTTTCAATAGCAATTTCCCCATATTGAGGGGCAAATCTTCCTTCAATTTAAACTCATAGTGTCTCAAATGCAGAGTTGTTGTTACAGTTAGTGGCCAGTATATTAATGTGACAAGGTTTGGGATCCTGATACGTTCCAGCCCACACCAGATGTTTCAGGCACTGTATTTGAAATCCTTCTCATCCCCCCACTTTCTTTATGACTGCTGTGACTATTAGGGTGAACAGCATCTCCATCTCTTTCATTTTATGGATGGAACTGCTCATGAATGAAAAGAGAAACCCATAAAGCAGTTATTAGTAGAACTCTACTTGTAAATTGAGAAATCTATTGCTTAGATTAAGTGAAAAAAAAATTCCAATCTATGTGAAGGAAAGGAGATGTATTTAACTTCTGTCCTGCAGTGATGCCATCAGAGAGGAAAAAATAAAGTCATTAAAGATAAATTTAATAAATCAAGGGCATTTGTTTATGCAGTAATCATATTTTTGTATTTATTTGATGTTCACATTAAAAAGAGGAAGTAATGCATCTGTCAACCTCACATGCTATATTTTATGATACACTAGGTACTTGTATAACATTTATGCTTATTTATGTCACTAGGGAGTTTCAAACGTGTAGCATGAGTTGTGTAAGTAGAAACAGAGTGTTGTTACTTTTATTCATAAGTTCATAAGTTATCCAAATGTATGTGAGTAATTTTATTAAGGAGAGAATTGAAGAACTGATTTTGTTACTCAAGTTTCTGCAAAATACAGAATTCATGTCTTCTCAGGTTCTTTTAAAATTTTTTTTTTAAACTCGTGTAAACCCATGTTCTGCATTCCTCTCTGAGGAAAAGAATGTTATAACATTTTGTTTGCTTTTTCATGTCACTGAAAATGATATAAACCTTTATGCTACTCTTAATTATTTTAATTTTCTCAGATAACTTGTACCAGTTTAATTTATTACTCAAACTGAATTAATAGCTTATTGTGATTTCAAAGAGAAGCTACAATACTGTATCTGGACTCATCTTTCTTCTCTGATGATTAGCACACAAGCTAGCATGTGGACAGTCATTGATTCTGCTATGGAGGTTGCATACTCTTTATCTCATTATGTTTCCATCAATACCTTAATGAAGCACCCTTACTGGACACATAAGACTGTTGTTTTCAGCATACACTACAATTTTTCTGGTTTCAAACTACAACGGAGAACATAATCAAGTGCCACTTTGGCCCTAGGTGTCAATGCATGATGTTGGATAACACTATTCTATTTTGCCTACTTTTAGGAGATAACACATGGTGCAGAACCATCTGGTTCTGACAGTCCCATAGTGTATGCCTCCATAAGCTTGATTCTTTTGCAAATATGCAGATAGAAAATTTCTTAAACTTCCAGCAAATGAAAAACCAGAAAATATCATTTCTACATGATTTCATTAAGCCCATTGCAACAGAAATGAAGGGCAGTCCCTTTACTGTGTAGGACAATTTGTCTCTCCCCATGTGATAATTTGATGTCCCCAGCTGTTCTACAGACTCAGGAGTATACCCCTCAGTCTTTGATTTACTCTCTCCACAGTTCTTTTCAGCCTCTCCTGCTCTTCTCTGTACTGCAGTAGGCACTTTAAATTCTTGGTAAAATGATTTTTAAACACCCCAGAAACCAATAACCCAAAAAAATACCCGTTGTGTGTGTATTATGACACTTCTTGGTAACAACTTTGTTTTCTGTAATAGAGAAACCCTAGTAGGATACTGCACACACACACACACACCCCCGCCATTTCCATTCTGATCACATTCAGGTCTTGCAACTACTTTAACCTGAATGAAAAGCTTTGGTAACTGCCCTTAAGTATCCTGACAGTGTAATTGTCTTCAGGGATGAAACAAAGAAAGCAGGCATAATAACTTTGTTTAATAGCAGCACATCATAGCAAACTGTATTACAGTACAACATAGCAGTGGGATTTTATTAATGATGTGGTAATGCAACTTGAAAAGGATGTATTTTGTACATGTATTTCTTAAGACATTATCCGAAGACTCTGTTTACTAATATCTGAAGGGTGGGTGTCAGGTAGAAGGGCCCAGTCTCATTCAGTGGTGCTCTGCGATAGGATGAGAGGTAATGATCAAAAGTTGGAACACAGGATGTTCCAGCTCAACATTTTTTCTGTGAGCATGACAGCGTATTGGAACAGGCTGCCTAGAGAGGTTGTGGAGTCTCCTTCTCTGGAGACTTTCAAGACCTGCTTGAATCTGTTCCTGTGTTGCCTGCCCTAGGAGATCCTGCATTGGCAGGCAGGTTGGACTTAATGATCTCAAGAGGTCCCTTCCAACCCCCATCTTTTTATGGTTCTATGATTTTTAAATGCTTCTCTTCTCCAGTTACATATGATAGTTAATGAATATTCAAGGACCCAATTTATACTATACTAATGTTACATAACAGTAATTTTTTATGAGCAAAATACAGGAAATCTCTAGATATGATTGCCATGCTAGATGGTGTGATTTTAACTTACTACTCTTTAAATGAATCATAATTTTGTAATACTTCAGCATTTCATTATGGTTTTAAGCATATTATTTTAGAGCATGAGTGTTCAACTGTTTATCTTAAAAGCCCTCAAATCCACTTCATTTAAATAGCTCTTATTTTTAACCTACATGAAGAACTTGAAGTGGAGGAAGAGAGCAATTAAAGGATTTTTCCCTGTATCAACTCTTCTAACACTGTTGACTGACAGTGTTGACTATAAAAAAAGAAAAGTTCTGTATTCATCTGCACGCTGTAGGTTATTGCTTACCTAGAAATTATTTCTAGGATGCTTTTCACAGAGTTCAAATACCTTTCTGATTCAATACACATCTAAAATAATGAATATTTATTGGATGTTACTCTAAACCACTGCTTTTGCATGATGACTGTGGAAATGCTTGAGGAACAGTTTTCTTTCACTACTTATTAGACTGGGACAAGGAGAAGTGGGACAAGAAAGAACTAGAAGGACGGGAGGAATTCTCAGCAATCTTGCTGATGATACAAAACTGGGAGGGTTGGCTGATACACCCAAAGGCTGTGCAGCCATTCAGCATGATTTGTACAGAATGGAGAGCTAGGAAAAGAGGAACATAGTGAGGTTCATCAAGAATAAGTGCAGAATCCTGCACCTGGGAGGGAGTAATAAAATAGACCAGTACAGGTTAGGAGGTGATCTGCTGGAGAGCAGCTGCATGGAGAAGGACCTAGGAGTCCTGGTGGATAAGTTATCCATGGGACAGCATGGTGCCCTTGTGGCCAAGAAAGCCAATGATCTCTGGGGTGCATTAAGAACAGTGTGTCCAGCAGGTTGAGGGAGGTCCTCCTCCCCCTCTGCTCTGCCCTTGTGAGACCTCACCTGGAGTATTTCATTCACTTCTGGGATCCCCAGGTCAAAAGGGACTGGGATCTTTTCAACAGAGTCCAACAGAGGGCTACAAGGACAATGAAAGGATTGCAGCACCTGCCTTATGAGGAAAGGTTGAGAGGCTGGGGTTTTTTTAGTCTGTAGAAGAGAAGACTGAAAGGGCATCTAATTAATGTATTTAAATATCTGAGGGCTGGGTGTCAAGAAGAAAGGGGTAGCCTCTTTTCACTTGTGCCCTGTGACAGGACAAGGGGCAATGGATTCAAGCTCGAGCACAGGAAATTTCACCTCAACATGAGGAGGAACTTCTTTACTGTAAGGGTTACAGAGCACTGGAACAGGTTCCCCAGAGAGGTTGTGGAGTCTCCTTCTCTGGAGACTTTCAAGACCCATCTGGATGCATTCCTGTGTAACCACCCTAGATTCTATGGTCCTGCATTGTCAGGGGTTGGACACAATGATATCCTGAGGTCCCTTCCAATCACTAACACTCTGTGATTCTATGACTTTTAAAAATTCTGTTGAATCATTTTTAGTATTGGTTGGTCATTCAAGGGGAATTCTACCTTTTGTTTTATTCACTTTTCTTACCTATGCATAATAACAATGCATTTTATGGGTACTTGATAAGTTAATCTATACTGCACAACACTGAATTTTTTATTGGAGTTATTTGAACTCTAATATAAATTATCATGTCATGATGCTTAAAATTTTGAAAAAATATATTCCATTTAGGACTATGCAGTAATAATGTTTTATGGGATATAAATATAATGCATACAAAGTATTCCACATGCTTTACAGTATATGTGTTATTACAGCTGTAAGCATGATATATAAGAAATGAAAGGTCAGTTTTAGCTAAAATACTCAGCTTTATATATAATGTATATATATTGGTTATTTTTTTTTTTAAAAAAGCTTTATGAATTCTAGAATATTTATTAGAACAACGCATGGAGGAGAAAAGAATTCATGAAAATATATCTATAGCTTACAAGTTCTCTGAAATTAAATAGAGCCTGGAACCAGTCTATTCCTCTGTTTATCATAGGTGAGATTCTGAAATTGATCCAATAGGAAATATTAAATAATTAATTTTATGATTTACATTTTCTTCCTCCCAACTGGAGTCACAATATGCAGCAAAGTGATGGAAATCTAAGTGTTTTCAGCAAAGACATACATCTTCATCCCATTTGTTTTGGTGCTGCATGCCTAAATAATTTTTGATAACCTAAAAAAACCCACAGGCTACTGATGTAATTGCTGACAAACAGTACAACCATTTAACTCAAATAATATTTCATAAAGTATGTATTGTTAATATTGTTAATATGTATTATTGCCTGTGACCCATAATGAAAGACAGCTTTCAGCTAATTATAAGTACTTCCTTATTGGACTACATGAGATAATCAAATTTCTACCTTCTTGTTTTTCAAAATCTAGGCTTCTTTCAAAGAAGAATTTACTTACCTACCTACTTCAGAAATAAATAGATGGATATAATTAACTTTTCCAGACAGTTTAATATTTTAATATATTTATAAATATATAGACATACATATAAAACTCCTGGTTTAGACCTGATTGAGTTTTGGGGAAAAAAAAGTGAAAATACAAAGTTGTTTTCCTGAAATTCTCATATGAAAATTCTTATAAGCTCTCTGAAGCTTTTTTTGGTTACCATGGCAATCATTATCAGTTGGACTGTAATTTAGGACATAGTAGTGTTACAACTGTAGAAATCCAGTCTCCACAGAAAACTTTATAACCTGATGCTCTTTTAGATGTTCTTAACCATTCCAAGGAGCTCTATTAAAGACACATTTCACTAACAAATACATTTTTAATAATTTATAACCTGTGGCAAAGATTGAAAGCAAAGATTGATTCTGGCATCTAAGTAGCTGATTAATGAGTGTGATCTCTGTGTAGTATTTGGCATTAAATTTGAAAGCAATGAAGGAAGCTATATTCAAGACATTTGCTATTGTCTCCATCACAACCTGTTCATAAATTAGTAACAGTATAACGCTGCCTGATTTTTGGATGAGGACATAATGATCTGAAGAGTGTCTCATCAAGTTAAAGCTACTCAAGTACATCCGTTTAACCTGTTAGAAGTATAATACTGTGTGACCGTGATTAGAAATCAATCTTCTGACTAAGGTAGGACCTGACAATTCAACCTGATCAACAGGACACTGTTGTGGCCACCATCTTCAGACAGACCTGCTCAAATCTGGAAAGGCAGATGACCTTTTCACATGCACATGTACAGTTTGCAGTCCCTGGGCAGAGAGGGCTGTGGGATTCAAGTGCCGTGGGTCTCTTATAAATCTTGGAGCAAGCTTCCTTTGCCCAGAACATATTTCATTCCTGTTTATACAGGTTGGCTGGTGGTCAGTTTGTGGGTAGTGAACCATTTAAGATGTTGCTGCTCTAGAGACTTACTCTCTCGACCCTGGGAGGAGCAAGGTGAACCTCAGTTTATAAGTTTCTAGTACTCAGTTACAAACAACTACCCAGGTTCAATGCCTAAGAAATTTCTGTCAGGTTTATTAACCACCGACATTCTCATAGCATTTAGCTGTAGTTTAAGGAGTAGAGAAGAAAACTAAGTTTCATTAGCTTAGCATCAGTTAAGCTGCAATGGGGGACACAAGGGACACTTGGCAGCTGAGATGACATTTTAAGATTATAGAATAGAGTATGCTTTTAGTTGAGGCTATCTTAGGTGAAATAGTAGCATGTTTAATATTTGAATGACCTTTTTCAGATTCCTTGTAAAATTTATTGTGATGAATAAGAAAATGTAGTACTTTCAGCATTTGTGATTTCAGGCTGCTAGAGGTATGACTGCTTTTGTTGCTCTGTTTGCTTCTGAGTCATATGATATGTTATTTGAGAATTGCAAGAGAGATAATCTTTCTCTCCTAAAAGAAATATTGCACTTCAGGAGCAAGTTTATTTCAAGGGATGGTGACACATGAAGAAAATTTGTAAAAACATATGTGTTGAATGAACCTTGTGCCAGGTATGCCAGCCTTAATTCTATAACCTTCTATGGAAAGAAAATTCATATTTTAAAAATGAGCTTCTTTTTTTTTCCACAAGGTCACAAAACTGGACTTGTTCCAGTGCTCAGATAGTTCCTGTAAATATCTGTATTGACTGCATTTCAAAATCTAGGGCCATTGACAGAACACAACATTAGTTTTAGAGCTTGTATTCAACCATCTTTCAGAACCTGACAGCATCCCACCCTTAAAATATCTGATTTAGTAGCTGATGTGTGTGCTTACATATTTCATTACTCTTATTTCTGGTCTTTGCTCCTTCACCAGTCTAGGGTAAGGTTGCTCCAAGCATTGGTGCTAAAAGTATTTGGGCTTATTTGGACTTCTCTGAAGTTTTCATGTTCTCTCAGTTAATGTATCCTTAAAGGAAAACAGGAATTACATTCAGACAATAGAGCAGGTGAAAAACTATTTTAAAATATATGTTTTTTGGGTTTTTTTATTATTATCCAGTAGTAAAATAAATGAAGTACTAAAAATATGACCCTCCAAAATGCTTGCGGCATGGCACATAATGGTAGTTGTCTACACTAAGGATTCATGTGTCCTTTCCATTGTATAATCACATGGTAATTACTAAGTAGATAAAAGCTTCTACAGCTTTTATAGCAAGTTTTTCATGTGCCCCAATAACGTGTTTGTACATGTGCTGATAATAATTTCCAGCACTGTCATGACTATAAATTGCAACACTAGTATGGAGCTTGAATACTGTAGGGAACAGAATGTGTATTAGGATTTTTTTTGTCCTCTTTTTGCTGTTCTGTTGTTTACTTGCTTTGATTTACTTTACATTTACATTTGACATTTCTGTCCATGATATCTATGAAAATAAGTTAAAAGTTTTAATACTGATAAGCAGTTCTCTGATAAGCTTTGACATTTTAGTGTTAGAAACAACTTAGGAGTTTTTTGCTATTTATTTTTTTCCCCAAGAAAAAAAACCAAAACCAAACAAAAACTCAAACTAAAATTAAAAAAAAAAAGCCAACAACAACAAACTGCTGAGTGGAAGTTTTGTCTTTCTCTGAGCAACAGAAGAAGCGAAACTTCATGCTTGAGACCATAAACTGAGTACTTAGAAAGTGAGGTCATTCTGATAATATTTATTGTGTTTATTTTTTTTCACCAAAAGAGAAACCATACATTTTCAGTATGCATCTATATAACAGCACTTTTTTGTTATCAGGTTGCAATGACTTCTTTAAATCATGCATATTACTTGACTTCCTATAAATCAATAGGGAAAAATCCCAAGCAATGAAAGCATCTTATAGGAAGTCTGTAGTTTACTACGGAGTTGTCAAAGCCTCTTACAAATAACCATTATATACCCTAGTAGGGATGCTTCATTGATTTGATACCATTTTATCTTTGGATAAATTATCTTATTGGATTTGGTAAATTTATGGTTGTTGATTCATGATGTGAACCAGGAACTTTGTGCATTGCCATTTACTGCATGTTTTTCAAAAAGAAGCCAGCATAGTTTCTATTTCCTTCTTGAGGAACATGATGCTTAAAAATAATTTTCATAATGATCTAGTTCAAGTTTTCTCTCAAGTCTATACTGTTCCCCTTCCTCTCTCCCTAAATGCTGTTTGACAACCTGCTGGCAGAAAATGTTAAAGTGACTAAGTTACATCCTCTACAGCTGTACTGTGTTACAGTGCAGGCTAGAAAACTGCTTTCTGGCAAAGATTCCTGGCTTCAAGAACCAGGTCACTAATACGCAGTGCCTGGATGGAGGAAGAGCACTGGTGCTTGATTGATACAGTGTGAACTGTACTGAAAACAGTCTCCACATCCTTTCAGGAAAAGGCTCTATGCAAGTAGCTTTCAGCAAAATGCAAGTGAATTTATCAAGAGACCGTGGGGGTAAACTTGAAGATGTAATTTTGAAAGGGTCATTAAAAGTTTGTAGCAATTCACAGAGTTAAGGAATCATCATGCTTGTAGCATGACTATTGGATAAAACTGGCATATTTTATTCAGAAATATGCCTATAGGTAAGGTTATAAACAGCTTAAGTACAAAAATAAAAAACAGTTTAAAAGTTTAATCCATCATTTCCATCAAGATAATATATTCTAAATTTTCACTGTTAAAATATTCAGATGCACATGCAGTTAGTTCTAAAGTTAAATTACTAAATAATGATTGTTAAAAACATGCTTTCATTGTTAGAGCTTGTGCAGTGACAAGACTATTTCAGACAAATGCAAGACATCAGACTGTGACCTTTTTCCAAACAAGTACTTCTGATAATTGTAATTGCCTTGGGCTAGTGAGAGCAACTATTACACTCATTTTCACAATAATTGTACATGTCTTTGAAAAGATGTGTCATACATCTTTGATGCCCAACTTACAATACTTTGCTATGATTACAACTAATTAAATCAGATGGGAAAACTGTACTTAATCATGTTAATTGCTTGAATGAAAAGATCCAGAAATTTGTAGATAAGACCTAGAAAGCATTTCCCATATTGTCTATGTGAGTCCAAGCTGGGAAACTTTTTTACTTTTCTTTTTTTTAAGTTTTGCACTCAGCGCTGTTTTCAGACTTTGGATATGTGGATCTCTTGATAGTTCTTCTCCATTCTGAATTTTAGTTAGTGTTTTGACTTTTTATTTATTATCTTGTTTCTTGGGTTGTTGGGTTTTGTTTGTTTGTTTGTTTGTTTTCCAATGCCTAAGCCAATGATGTCTAGAGGAAAAAGAAAAAAAAGGCCAATTTCAGGTAGTCACTTCTGATATCACTAAGGTAACTTAAAGACTTTTCTCCTCCTCCATCCATCCCTTCACCTGTCACGCTTGCAGTATAGCTAGGAAAATAACTTTTTAGTGTGCATCTATATGTCTTAATATTTATCTCACTTTTTGTTTTGTTACGGGACCTTGGACTTCCATTCCTAGTGAAACGGCCAACTTATTTAAGAGGAGCTCCATGCTGATCAGTTAGTTTGCTCAGTGGACCTGTTCCTTACAGGTAACACAGAGGAAGACCACAGCACTGGGTTTACACAAGCTGACACATTGTGAGAATGGTCTCAGACTGGACCTACTGGCCCGAAGGCAGAGCTTGCTCTCTGGAAATCAGTAGGGCAGTTGTAAGTGTGCTCATGATAGTCCTCTAGGTCTGTTTAAAGAACCACCGGTGGGACTATGGGTCCTGCATACAGATCCACTTGAAAATCTGTAGAAATTATTTCTGCTGAGAAGTTCAGTGTGGAATGTTATGAATATTTATAAGGCTGAATATAAAATAGAGACAAAAGTGCTGAGCAGCAGGAAAATCTTTAAGAAAAATGACTATATTTAAGTAGCTACCTTATGACAGGGTAGTTTCATATTTCTATAAGCAAATAATTATCAGATAGAAGGACAATGGGGATTTTGCACATTTTAATTTTCACTTCTGAAAAACAACTATTCTTTCTGCTAATAGACAGAAGCTATTAGACAATCTATTTTATTTCCTTGAATCTCCTAGTTTCATTAGACAGTAGGATTTGTTTGCTAATTGTTCCCACTGCTATCCATTCTAGGATTACCAAAATGTAGCATTGTAATTGTTAACCCTATCTGACCATTTTTATTTATTTTAACAGTTTATTATTTATTTTATTATTAGACATCTTTTCTGTGTTCAACTCCTCTCTCTTTCCATTTGTGAAAAATGCACATTATATCTACTTAACTATCTGGGGAGGATGGGGAATGGAGAAGCTAAAACATATCTGCAGACTGTGAATACAACTGTTTATACAGAAGAGTACAGAAGTGGAAATGCTTATTAATGAGGTAAATCCATTTTCCTAAGTGGATGTTAAGGTGCACTTACAGTAATAAAAATGCTAAAATGCATGCAAATGATCACAGAATGTCTGATTGTTCTCAACTTCAGAGTACCTTTTTCTGACATTGATTCATAAAATTAGGAAAGTCTATTGTATGAAGTAATTATTGAGATTAAAGACATATTTCAGATGTTCCTAAGTCTGCTGCCAATGCTCAGCCATTAACAACTTGGCTATAACTTACAAGTAGCATTTAGTTAGTCTGTGTTTTTAAAAACTTACAACACTTGGCAGAGAAATTGGCCCTTATTTTCTTTGTAAAAAGTTTATCAGTCAAAAAAAAAAAGCCCGTTGTAGTAAAGTTTGAAAGAGTCATGTGCTTATGTGAGCTTTTATGTCAGGACTCCAGTGTGAGGTTGTTATGTGATGGACAAAGTAGAGGTGGATGGGAAGGAAACTGCCTCCCTTCTTCATCTCAGATATAGTTATTATAGAAAATTGAGCAAAATGATTAGGAGGATTAAAAAAAAAATAACACAAACAATTAATCCAACAAAGATCTTTTTCTTTAAAGTCCCTGAAACATGAGTTGGTTATTTTACCCTGCGCTGAGAACAGTTTTCAGACTAGATGACTTCCAGGTTGAGGTCTTTTCCGGTCTTAACCATTCTGTGACTGTTTTTTCACACAATGAATATACTCTTAGAAGTTCTCTTTGAAATAACCTTATATTGATGAAGCATTACGAATAAGGCACCAAATACTTGCAAAAGTCTTTCAGCAACACCTTCTGTTCAAATAGATTTATTGAAGTCTGCTTTTAATATCTTTACAATATTTTGTAATAAATATGTTTTTTGAAATCTATCCAACATCACACATGATCATTTTTTAACAATGCATACGCATACTTTTTTTTTTTCCTTGTTTTTCCCTGCTTTTCCCTGCATAGTATTTTTTGCTCTCTGGTTTATATGTTACCTTTTTGTTTGAAGTATGTTTGGAGCTAAATCTCCAAATGTCAGCTAGAAGTTTGATGTCTTCTCCCTAAAAGCTAGTAGTCTGTCATCTCCCAATTACAGTGTCTGAAAATGAAACAATCCAACATCATCTACAGTATTCACCAGCAATGGTGCTTTTTAACAACTTGTTTGTAATAAAAAGAAACAGGTTTTTTGTTGTTTAGTTTGCTCTGGTTTGTTGTTTTGGTTGTTGTTGGTTTGGTTTGGTGTTTTAATTATGCAACAAGTAGGATTTTCAACGTGATTTTCTGGTTTTTGGAGTTTGCTTCACAGACATTTTTGTATATAATTATGTACATGTTTTTTACACCAGGCATTAAATTATGGTTGTATAACTACCAGCTCTGGTAATATTTCTGCAGACCAAATGTTTATGATGTCTCATCTCTGTTTGTTGCCAAGTAACCGTATGATATGTGCTAGTATAACATCTGCCATACTGAGTTTGTCTAACCAGCTTTATTTAAAACTTCATATATCAAATGGGCAATAAGTCCTAGATATTATTGCTCTCAGGCATGTTCCTCTCTCTCCCCTTATATGGACTGTGGAACTTTTTTAGATGATAGATCTTTTTTTGTTCTTACTATGTAACAAACCGGAAAAGTTGTGGAAACTAAAACTTCTGGACTTAGACTTAAGGCAAGATTTGTATAGAGATAATACAAACATGAAGTCCACTGGGATAGGATGTCTGCTGTTACAATGGGTGGATCTGTACACACAGCATAGAACCAGACAGAATCATCTGTATGATAAATTATAGAGTTGTACAGTGCAATTTGAACAGCATATCCCCCAGCTCCACCTTCATCCTGTCTGCTGCATAGTCACAAGCTACTCAAGACACCCTGGGAATTCTCCAGACTTTCTAAACCTGATCGTTAGTGTGAATATTTGCTAAAAATCAAAAAGCAGGTGGAGACCTGCTGGCAATTTTTTGGTCCAATCCCCTGATCAGAGCAGGGCAAGTGAGTGTGGTTGATGGGGATCATGTATCTCCCAAGGATCAAGACCCTGCAACATCTTGTGTTACTATCCTTGTAGTTAACATTTTTTAAATTTCTTTTAGTTTATTATTTTAAACATAATAATAATATTTAAGTACAATTTCTTGTCTTTCAATTTGTGCCATTTTCTCTTGTCCTTTCCCTTAGCACTGCTGAGAAGAGTCTGACTCTGTTGTAGTCTTACAGTCCAAAATATCTCAATTTAAAAGCAAAAAAGACCACTTGAATGGAGCAGATCAAAAATAGCTGCCTGAGAGGAGAGGAAAAGTTAATGTGCACTCAAAGAGAAGTATAGAAAACATAAAAAAGCCCTTACACTGTCTGTGAAAGCAGAAATTGTGCATTTTATTCTCTTAATATTTGAGTCACAAGAAATGATAGTATATCTAAATTTGTAGCAGAAAAAAACCCGACAGATTCAGAAAAACTAAATCACTGAAATGACTCGAAGAAAAAATGAAAGAGGGGTACAGGTCTATGACAGAACTGGAACAGAGAGAATGAGAGCAAGTTACCTTTTAAATGAGATGATTTTCAAATTGGACAACAGAATTAAAAGGTTAACTACAAATCCTGAAAGAGGAAACTCTATGCAATATTTAAAAATTTTAATTGTAAGGCCTTTAAATGTCAGCTCTTTGGAAACATTGAAGTGGTCAGGGTGCATAGGGTCGTATTCCCTTTACAAGGCCTCCTCAGAGGCTGAGAAATCTTATTTTCAAATGTCAGCATTATCAGCAGAAAGATTTAATTATGAAAAACAACACAGAGTATCTAGAATTTCTGTTTAAAGGTCATGAGCTAGAGTATTTCCAAAACTATCTGCCCCAACTCTCTCAAAAAAAACCCCAAACAAGATAATAATAAAAGCAAGACAGGTACAGATTCATATATAAGGTTCATTCAGTTCCCCAAATCAGTGTCCTACAATAAATTTATATGAGGGAATATACACCCCAGCTGCTTACTTTTGAAATCTAAATTTGAGATGGGATATGCAAAATAATAGGTAAAAAATGGAAACTAATGATAAATTTCAGGGGAAAATTTTAATGGTTGTGGAAAGATTAAGGAAAAGAAATAATAGTGAATACTAAAATACAACTGAATGTGAGGCTGAACAATAAAATGAAGGTATCCCTAATTAATCAGACAAAATAAATGAGATTGTTCTGGGTGTCATCAGGTAAGAATAATAGAGTAATTGATGACAAAATCTGTATTTGGTACAGTTACAGAGAACATAACCTTATGATACTTTCCCTCCCTATATTTTCTATATTTTATTTAACCTTGAAAAAAAAAAAAAAAAAAAGAAGGGGAATAGATGAAGGAATTGATGTGAAAAGGGAATGTATGATGATGCGCAAAGAAATTTTAATAGCATGTATTTCAGAATACATGATTGATGTAAAATGTGTGAGTTTGGCTTTTCTTACTTGTTTGCCTAAACCTCATGAATTATATAGCTCTCTGTTTTGCTTCATGAATACATAAACTATTCAGGTAGCCCATTTGTTAAGAATACTGCATGTGTTTCTATTTGTTTCACAATCCTTATACATGATTTATAGAACACATCACTTTGCTGAAGACTCTTAAGGCCTAATCTAACATGCAGATGTAGGAGCAAAAAAATACTCCTACAGGTTCTAAGTGCAGGTAGTCACAGTAAGGGTCATGGTCCATATAAATCCCTCCAAAAATCATTAGTATGGACTTCCAGACATAAAAAGTGCTAGGAAAGAGCCTCCCAAACCTTTTCATTTGTCTTGGAATGGAAACAATGACAGAAACTGCAGCATATACTGTTTAACTGAGGTGAACTGGATTTGCTTAATCTTGTTTTCATGCAGTAGTAAAAACACATATATGTTAGGGAAAGCTCCATGTAGATAAGATTGGAGAATACGATGGACTCAGAATGGGAACATAGTACATGAGTACTAAAACATGCCAGTTGCATGAATGACATTCTTTTGAGCTTCACCATTCAGCTGAAACTTCAGAGAGTCTCCTAGTCAAAGTGCCCCTTTCTATCTTTTGTGAACAACTTTTTTTTTTTTTTTAATTAATTGATCATGTATAGCAACAACAGCAGCAGCTATCTTGTTCACCATTTCCCAGGTTTTTTCAGGTGATCTGATGGCTCTTAAATGGAAGTGGACAGACAAATTTAACAGACTAATGCAAACAGACCAGGCTTTAACATGAACATCCTTTAGACATCCTACACAGAAAAATCTCATTTCCAGTATTTTTCTTTGAGTATTAGTTTTGTACAGAAACAGTGGTGTAATTCCGAGAAACTTTGTGCAAGAGAGAAGAAATATACTTTGGATATTTCAGATCCTTTAATACATTTGTATTTTGGGTCACTTCTTTTTTTTTTTTTGGTGGGGGCAGAGGAAACTTGTCGCTATAATAAAACGTCTTTTAGTATCAAAGCCTTGTTTTATTCCTTCCTTTCCTTTTTGTAAGATCAAAATATAAATTCTAAACTGCCACACAAAGAGACTGATACTATCATGATGTTAGGGTGATATTTCACTCAATAGTTTTAATTGTATATAGTCTTTCTTTATGTTCTATTACAAGACTGTATTAGCATCTGTAATGACAGCTTTTTGGTTTCTTGTACTTTTTCCTTGGAGACCACTGGGAAATGTCACTGTGTGTTCAAGAAAACTATCAGGGAAAAAAAGAACAACATGCAATATATACATTTTCTCTGAAGTTGTAGGGATAGCAGAAGTGTCAAATCAGATTCAATTAGATATGAGCAACTTATGAAAACCCAACATCTGGCTGCATTTGCTCTTTTCCTCCAGTATTCAAACTCTTGTTAATCACAGGGGACTCACAAACTTAAAACATTTCCAAATGCTTCTTAAAAATATTTTTCCCATCTTCTAAGATTTCTTTTTTTGTCAATGACCTGGACATGGGGATTGAGAGCACCCTCAGTAAGTTTACAGACAAGACCAAATTATGTGGGAGTATTGATCTGAGGAACCTGAACAGGTTGAATTGATGGACCGAGACCAATTGTATGAGGTACAACAAGGCCAGGTGCTGGGTCCTGCATTTCGGTCACAACCCTAGGGTTGGGGGTGAGTGGCTTGAAAGCTGCCAGGCAGAAAAGAACATGGGGGTGCTGGTGGACAGCTGGCTTAATATGAGTCAGCAGTGTGCCCAAGGGGCCAAGAAGGCCAGCAGGATCCTGGCTTGTATCAGGAATAGTGTGGTCAGCAAGAGAAGGGAAGTGTTTTTGTTTTTGAAGTCATGTTTGACCAGGGTTATTTAGGTGTTT
>VWZY01011724.1:0-37686 GCA_013399075.1 Chloroceryle aenea | reverse complement strand
GAGTTCATAATGGACCCATTCTGCAATCGCTACAAAGCTGAAATTAATACTTTAGATTTTAAAGAGCATTGATAATCTAATCAAAGAGCAGAGGAAACACAGTAAAGAGAATGCAACTACTCCTCTCCTGCAATTCAATTCACAGGAGATGACTGTGTGGAGATTGAACTTATACATATGTGGATGGATGGATGGATGTCAGTAAGAAAGGCAACAGTGATTTTGACAAGCTAGAGTGAACATATATTATAGAGTGATACCAAAATGTCAAATGTACTTTAAATCTCTGACAGCCCATAATCTGTGTTAAAGGCTGAATTATGAAGTAATGTTTAAAACCAAAATATCAAAATGCTACAGGTGATTAAAAAATCTGGAGATTTCAAATGGACATTTACTATCAATTAAAAAAAAAAAGGAAGTAAATTCTTTTTTTCATATAGCATGCACTCATGTCAGAGATCAGTAGAGAGTACACTAGTCAACAACAACAAAGTATTAATCAGCATCACTTCTAAGAATTAAGTATAACTACACTATTTAGCTGCATAATTTGAAAGCACTTTAACAACCTTCAGAACATTTTTGATCACTACAAAACTCTTCCTATTCCATGTAATTTTCCTAAGTCTAATAATATTATTTCAGGGTAGATCTAAATGAAGGAGGCAACTCATCAGGAATCTTGACATTACTCCACTGTACCCATCCCTGGGAACCTGAAAAATAAGCCTTTTCCTAGCGCTCCACTTTCAAAAGTCTCAGTGATGGCAATATCTTTTTAAATAAATTTTCATCAAATATTCAAAATTGCTTTAGAGTAACTTAGTTTCATTATATATCCCTGTTAATGACTATATTAAATAGAAAGGTAAACAAATATTATAACAAACTATGAAATGCTGGGTAATTTTTGTGAAAATACAAAGCTGTACCAGGTCAGTGCATGGTTTTTGTGAGGGTTTAAAGAAATGTCATTTTTTAACACAAGTTCCTTCAATACATTACCATGTGAAAGGTTCTAAATTTTGGTGCTATATTTACTATATAAGCAAAACCATTTACAGATATTGAAGGCATGAACACTATTTAAATAAAATAAAAAGTGAAGCATTCCTGAAACAATAGGTATAAAATCAAGTCTTGTTCTACACAGCAATAATCAGAAATCTATATATGTGAATTTCTTTCTTTTCTAGCACCACTAACAGATAAGCCACCAAAGCTTTTATACCCCTTGGAGAGTAAGCTAACAATTCAGGAGACCCAGTTAGGTAAGTCGCAAACAATTTTTATTCAAATTGTATGAAGCTATTTGATGTGTTAATGCTTGATAGAAATGTGATGGTATGCTTAATAATTTAATTGAAAATGCATTAAAATACTATTTTTTTTTCTATGCAGAGATAAGTCATATACCATCTAAAAGATAACTGTTCACAAAAAAAAGGGTAGCAATTAATGCTGAGTACTACACTCTCGGTCTTCTAAGTGTACCTGAATTTCTCTTTCTAAGTTTACTATTTTCTGCAGGTTTATATATATTTACCATGGGATTCAGTGGTTTAAATTCTGCTTGAAAGACTTGTTGCTCTGTCAGTTATTGATGGAATTGCAAAGATGTTCTGTTATTATAAAAGTTGTGCTGATCTAAAATCATCCAGCAAAGAGTGAGGAGTTAACAGTGTCTGATTATTCTGAATGTACGAATATATCTGTAAAGATGAATGGAGAACCTAATGCATGAAGAAACCATTTTGTTGCACTTTTTCTAGATTAGGGGATGGTGTGTATGTTTTGTCACTTGGGTCTCCTACTGCCATACAGGTAATTAAGGCTCCAAAGCTAAGTGTATGAAATACTACAGTTTGCAGGATAGAGCAATCCATCTCCTTTGTGGATCGACACAAAGGGCAGCTTGTAAGAAATAGTCCTCAGTAGGTTACACTGGAATTATGCTTTGGTATCAGAACAGTAACCTATTGATAAATCTTCTAACATGTTTGCTACAGAAATAAATGGACACAAGTCTGCTGTTTGTCTAAATCTCAGTTTAAAAAAAAAAAATAAAAAAATTCTGCAGCTCACCAGCAGAAAAACAAAAAAAGGGCAGAAGCTTTGCAAATTATTTCTGACAGTCATAGACAGAACATTTTATGGAGCTTGCCATCTTATGGCTAAATGGCCAGGGTATTGTAAGTCATCTTTGTTTTGATATTCATACAATATTAATACAGTATTACTTATTATGATTCATGATATTCAGATATTATTCTAAGATGCAAATATACATGTTTTCAGAAACAATTACATAGAAAAGCGGAGATGTAATGTGTGTTCTTCTAGACCTAGGTTCTGTTGTTGTGAAGGTATTGTTTCTCATGTATCAACTTAGAAAACTTTTCCTATATGATGATACTAGAGGATTTTACCTTCTCTTTTGAACCCAGGACTACAGAATGGAAAAAAAAAAGTGACTCTACACATTTTTTTCCTAGCTAATGCTGCTTTTACTGAGCTATTTTTGCTGGGGAAAAAAAAAAAAAAAGCCCAACCAAAAAAGAACCAACCAAAGGCAGAACCTTTCATAGCTTTGCTGTTGTCTTGCTAAATATACTATATGGGTGAGACTATTTCAATAACAGTATAATTATTAATGTAATGGATAGCTAAGGGCTTTTTATCTATGATTTTTTTATCTTTGATTTCTCATAGTTCTAAGAAAAATTATCTGAGAAGTTTTGGGTTTGGAAAAGACTTTTTCCAGAAAACTAAATAGCTGTTGATAAATACTTAATTTGAAAATGTCATTTTCAGACACAGATGGGAAAGTCTGACAGTAAATTAATGTGAAACTACAATACTTAGCCTTATATTGAGAAGCTACAAGAATGTATTAATTAGTTGCTTAAAAGCTTGTGAATAAGCCTGTGAGAACTGGAGCAAGTGCAAAATTGATAGTTCCCTGACACAAAAAGTACATTTTTCCACTCTTGTCTTGATTCTGCTGGATAATGTTTGAAAGTTCTACATTTCACTTTCACAGAGGAAGTCTAGAATTTATTTCGGGTGGACAGTTTATACCTTGCAAAAAATACAAAATAATTTAATGTGGAAGTAATGTCAAGATTCATGTAGTCAAATCTTAGATAAACCTTAGCAAGCAGACTGCTACCCATCTGAGGCTTGGGGTGGCCACGTGTTGCAGACTGATCTAGACACTGCCAGAAAAGTATATTAGTCCTCTAGAATGTGTTTAGGATGGTATGCTTTTCCCTTATTTGAAAAATAAATTTAATAGTAGAAGATGGAAAAGTTAAATGTGAGGTGCAGAAAAGGGAGAGGTAGGAAATAGGAACCTGTGGTAGTCCAGGTTTCATTACCAGGTCACCAATCACTGAAGTGGGCAGATGGGGCAATCCTCGCTCTCCCCTCATTTTTCTGTGCTTCTCACCTCACATTCCTCCACATGGAGTTGAAAATGAAGCAGGTTACAAGGGTCAAGGCAGGCACCAAGGTGAGCATATATCATTTACAGGGATGTGTGTACTACTTCAGCTGCACGTAGTGTGCTGAAAAGTGAATAGAGATTGTTCATGTCACAATCTTCTCTTGCTGTCAGGCCTCTGGGGGGCAGAGGACACGCTTCTGGACACACTTTTGAGGAAGCCCTCAGTAACCCTAGTGTGTTTGCTGCTCAAGGAGCTACTGTAGTTCAGTTTTTAAACAAAGCACCTCCATGCAGTGTCTAAATCAAGGAGGGAAGTCTCCAGACATATCAATTGGCTCCAGCACTGCTGAGTGACAGAGGTATTGGACATTTACTGCTGAGGTATATTGACCTTTTCTATACATCAGCAATTAAAAATAATGTCATGGGACCACAGACCTGTTGTATTAATGTTTTGCATATCTTCTGTAAAGATGAAAAGGTGATTGCACATGAAGGAAGGAGTTTCTCTAAGGGGTCACTGATAAAGTGTCATGGCATAAGCTAACCTACAGTTTGATTTATAAGACAAAAGGAAAGAAACTGTGTGGAGAATCTGCACACCTCAATCCTACAAACCTGCAGACTCCCATCACTCTAAAGCTCTCTGCAGGTTGTTTGTGGTCCTGCTATTCACCTGATGTTTGAGAGAGTGCCAAGCATGGCTTCCAGAAATGAGCAATCTTAGATAGTCACAGGAATCTTGAGACCTCATCTGAAACATCTTTCATTACACTGAATAGTAACCAGAAAAGCACAAAATAGAAGCAAGGAAGAAGGAATTAATTTCTCAATGGATTTTCTTATAAGACAGTAATGAGACAGCTAAAAGATGAAGCAGAGAAATCCTAGATGAAGCAAGTTGAGTTCCAAACTTATCCTGTTATGCATTTCATATTTTTTCTTTGTAACTTCACTTCCAATCTTGTAATCTGTAATTTAATCCTTTTACAAGGGTAAAAATACTGTTTTCTTAACTCTGGTAACCCCAGTATAAACTGCTTCTCTGGAAACAATGAGTCCAGAAAAAATATTATGTCAAAGAATCATCAAAAATATGGCAAGATGATGACTATTTCCCACCCAACTCTGAGCCACTCTGTGGGCTGACAGCAGCATATGCTAGGGAGGGGAGAAGAGCGGACAATGAATAGGAGCCAAGGGGAGGCAAGGAACCGTTAATGAAGAACCTCATAGCGAGGTTCTTCCTCTTACCTTCAACAGGCTAACAAAATCAAATGAACAAATCACAAATAAAAAAAAAAAAAAAAAATCAAAATGCAAACCTTTCCCTTCAGACCTGTTCAGAAAGGAATTAATTTCTTACATATGAAAAATTCCTAAAAATTGAGATAACTGTATTTTTAATTCCAGAGTTTATATACTTAAGATATAGATAAAACATGTCCATGGTATGCATATTTATGTATAAAATATGTCATTTTTTTCTATACTGGTAAATTCTGAGTCTTTCAGTTTCTCCTGTTTTCATTGGGTTTTTTTCCCACCAGCACTGTCAAATATCTGTTGTCCTCAAGGAAACAGGATAGTTTTAGTCTGACTTGAGAAAATCAGATTTTAGTATTCAGTTGGTCCATCATGTTGCTAAGGAAGAAAGGTGTGTCTCCCTAACAGGCAGTAATGAATCCAAATTTAAAAAATGCAAGACAGAGATAATTTTTAAACCCTTCACAAAGCTAGTTAGCCTGTGTCCTCCCCATTATTCATTGTGTTTCCTTTTTCTGTACGAGGCTGTAATTTGAAATGCCATAATTCACCTAGAAAAATAAAGCAATTGTTGAATTATTCTTAGTTAGTCTTGATGTTACATAAAAGAAAAAAAAGAATAAAGGATTTCCTGTACTATATAAATGGACCCAAAAGATAAGTTTGGCCAGGCACCTAAACACTTCTGCTGTCATCTGAATGAAATGAGCTTTCCTGAATTTCATCCAACACTAAAGAATTACTTTTATGACAAAATACAGAGTGAATGTTTTTCCTGTTTGATTTTAGGGCATAATTTTAATAAAATCAGATTTACTATTACCTAGTGAATTGGGGCTTGCTTCTTTCCCCTACTTCCCCACACATATTCAAGAAAAAATGACAATAAAAGTGCTTTTAATATATTAATTCCAAGATAAGAATGCAAAGAAGTTTCAGAGGTATTTCATCAGGGAAATGAGAATGCTTCTTCATTTATTGAACTGTGTTTTCATAAAAATCTTCCGCTCAAATTGGCCTTGTTAATGGTAGAAACCTTAACTAGCTTAATCAGCAGCTATATAAATAAATTAACTAAACTGATATGACATAACTAACAAAATGTGCCTCCTTTCAGGATGAAAATGAAAGAATATTTAAAGTTATAATTTTTTATCTCTGCACATTGGATCTAAATACTATATTTACTCTTAACAGGAACAGATTTTTTTTCCTTATGATAAAGGGGTTTTTAAGTTCATCTGCTTAATTACACCAACATTTTTTAAACCATCTAAATCTTTTTTTTAATCATGTGATTCAATTAGACACTGATTCTTTGATATAGTCTATGATTAGATAAAAAGAATATGGTCAACAGTATTAAAAGTAATTAAAAGAGAATTTTCATTGAGAAATTCCTGTTGTCATGGTTCTAAATGTTTTGGTTTAGTATCATATTGTGATTCATGGGCTAAAGTTCAGTTTCATATACACACCTAGTCAAATAGTAGGACCTTCAGTGGAAAAAGCTTTATGTAAAGAGTCACTTGTAGTTATTGATTTAACTGCACACTGGTTCATGAAAACTCAAATGTTTGAAATGTGTTGTAAATGGATGAAAAACATGTTCATTCTCAGCACCTGGTAAAATGACCAAGTGGATTTGATCACTTTTCCCTGCAGATATATACATCACAATGTAAACCAACCATTTAGGTTTTTAGTCAGTTTAAGTAAGTTTTGTAAGTAAATTTCTTTTTTTCTCTCCATCTGTGTGTGCATCTGAGAATAAATATATACATACATACCTAATCTGTCCCTACATACATTATATACATAGAGACAAAACTTGACAATGCATTTGACACGTATCTGATTTATTGATGGAATAATAACATGTGTTTAGTCATGTTAGTTTTCTGTGTTAAATATCCAAATAGAATTCAGTGCAGCAGAAAATGTTCAGTATCTCTGCAACTACGTAATGTAATTCTTTATTTATATATTAGGTACTTGAGAATTTTCTATTTATGATTGTTTGTGCAATTTTTCACTTTTCCTATTAAAAAGTAAATGTCCAGTTTATTTGTATAATATGAGAGAATACTGTGGTACCTCAGAATATTTTCCATATCAGTTAGGTATCAAATGTCTGGTTTCTTATTTAAGACTTTCTTAAACGATCAAAACTCATATGTCTTTTACTAGCAGAATAAAATCAGATACAGCCAAACTTTTAGAAGAGTTCTCTCTGGGAGACATCAGGGTATAACATTGTAACCAAAATCATAATAAATACAGAATACCATATTCCAGGAAATGCAATTTAGAAATAGGAACATACTGTACATGATTTCCACCCTGTGAAGTTATAGTTATATATATAGTTATAGTTTCAGTCTAAAAAGACTGTAATTTTGTAAATTTGAAACATCAGGCATTACATTGGTCTACAATCATTTTTGATAGATTTTTGTCTTCAAACTATACTGTGTGTTTCTAAAGTATATGTAAACACTTTATCACCTTAATGTTGAAAAACACACAAGTGTTCCTCTGCATAGAGAAAAATAAATCACTTAATGTTACTTCGTATGCCAAAGCATTAAATTTTTAAGTAGTAAATGTCAAAATTTAATACTGTGTCATATGTTCTTATAATTTATAACTATTTAAAATTAATGAAGTCCTCCAGAATATTCTGCTCTAGAGATACAAACGTCTTGTGAGCTGCAGTAATAGTCATATGTAAACCTGATCTCAGTAAGGCTGTCTTCATGCTGTCAGTGGAATGACAAACAATAGTACATTTTTTTTCTCTCAGGAATTAGTCTTCTTTTCAATTCTAGAATAAAAGTTTTCCTGCATTATTGGTGAAGTCAGTATGTACTCATGCAGTTTTACAAGGACGTTTTTGTCTTAGCTGTACTGTGGATTTGTAGATTGTGTTTAGTCCTATACACAGGTTTCATTCTGAAAAATCCATCACAATCTTCATGCAGTCCTACTAGCAATAGTTAGTGGGGATTTGACAGTTTCTCATGTCAATATAACATTGACAGCTTTTTGGAGGAATAGTGAGGGGCTGAAGGGCTTAAATGATTGTGATAAACTTTTACAGCTTAGAATATCATAGTACTATGAGTATTTTTAAACAATCCATTGGACAGGATCTTTTTAAATATTTGTTAACAGGTGTGAGACATGGAAAGTTCAGATTGTGCATATTGAGGTGCTATTCTTGTCCGTTTGCACAACATAATATGAATAAATATGTTATAATATCCCTAGATACAATCAACATACATTTGTTATAAATGTCCAATTCACTAGCTACTTAATTTAATAGGACATTTAATATCTGAGGATCTTTTGAATAAAAAAGACTCCTGGAAACTCAGTTTGATGCTACATAGCACAATGGATTTAAAATAAATAATTACAACAATATTTATTTATGGCATGTATTGTAAACATTCATATAACACTTTGGTAGTAATGAATGCATGATGAAGAACTGTAGGTCAGTGAACATCTTTGCTTTGGGTCAGTCTTGAGGTTGATAGGTGGCTATTAGTCCAGATTTCATATTTGACAACAAATTACCAGGCATGTGTTCAACATTCATATGGCAATCATAATTTGTGCACCATAGCCCTCTCAGAATGCTCTAGAAAGCTCTAAGAAAAAGATAACAGAGAAGTATTTTCCACAGTCTGTCCTCTTAATTCCTTATCCTTTTCCTAAGGTAAAATTCTTATAATGGATGAATTAGTTACTTTTTCTTGTTTCCATA
Source organism: Chloroceryle aenea (assembly GCA_013399075.1). NCBI lineage: Eukaryota > Metazoa > Chordata > Aves > Coraciiformes > Cerylidae > Chloroceryle > Chloroceryle aenea. Next base: position 29,191 of record VWZY01011724.1, on the reverse strand, counting down.
TATTTCCTGAAACAAGAGATTTATTCAGCACTTAATTTTCATGCCAATCTAAAAGAATATACACACACACACACACAAAAAAAAAAAAAACAAAAAAAAAACCCCAAACCCAAAACAACAACAATAAAACAAAAGTAAAAAGGTCAAAATATGAAGAATGTGGTGTTAAACACTTGTTTCACTGAACTCAGAGGTAACTCTTGAAAAACATGGAACTGGGCAGTTTAAAGACAGAGAAGGCATCCAGTTTAGTAAAACCAGAATTTAAATGTACATCTCAGGTTATAGTTATTTGCAAGGCCTGTCTTGGGTATCAAATTCTGCAGAAAATGTGACCTATGTATCAGTCATTTTAACTCCTTGAAGTAGCCTTTAAATAGATATGTACTATATTATTTTAAATGAATATGTGCTATATATACTTGTCTCATTCCAATAACTAGTGTATAATAACTGAAAATACTTATTGGTAAGGAATTATTAGAAAAATATCTTACTTACCAAGAAACAAAACATATCCAGTCAGTATTCATATTTGCTAGAGGAAAAAAATGAAGCACATACTGCAGTTAGCCCACATTAGAGTTAGTAAGAAAAAATTTTAACAAGCATCACAAAATTACCTCTCTCTACACTAATGTAATGGATATATGGGAGATGTGAGGCTGTAGGGTCATACATTTTGTTTCTTTCACAGCTTTCTTGGCAATTCATTTGAAGCAATAAATGCTTGTATTTTTAATGACTCTTTTACAATCACATTTTTCCTGGGATTTCTAAAATCATGCATGGTACATTTCTGCTCATTAAAAATCACAGGAGGACTAGCTTCTTGGTGCTGATTTTATAATAGTTTTAGAAATTGATCCTAAAAATACATACATATTTGCTATAGTTTAAATATTAGTAGAGATCTTTGTAGGTTTTTGGGTTTTTTTTTGTTTTTTTTTTTTTATCTGTGTTTTTTATTCTCATGACTTTCTTTTAATAAGAACATTCATCTCACTTAAAATTAGAGGATTTCTTGTGGAAGGTATTTTCATCTTTCAATATAGAGAGATTCAATTCCCATAAGAATAAGGACGATTTACACATAAAGAAACCAATAATGTATTTTTTTTCCCTCTTATCAAGTGATAATCTAAGTAAAAAAAGGATATTTTTTCATAGCTACAATATCTAAGGTGCCATTTTATTTTCCTAATAATTCTTTCCTTTGGAAAGATCAGGCATTTTTAAAAGCTTATAGACATGAATGCTTCCTGTCATGTGACTACTCAAATCAGTGAGATTTTTCTTCTTTGTAAAAGTAAATAAATAATTACAATAATTAAAAAAAAAAAACAAAATCAAAAAAAGAGTTACACTTATAACAGTGAAATCTAAGAATTAAATTATTCGGAATTACTATTAGGGAATAAATTATCTCTAGTTTGTCCAGGGTGTTTCTACGAATAATTCACTTAATACAGTAGATGCTAATATATTACCACCAGTAACAGTTCAACCTAGTTCAGGTAAAAAATTCAAGTGAGAACTAAAATGCTATTGTACTATATATAACACAGTGTATTTGAATACTTTTCTAAAAGCACTGATACCTCTTACAATTCCCTGACTGCTGTTTTAGTTTTATGAATACTTGCATCCCTTTTCAGAGTTGTTTACTTTGGGGAATTCCCTGTATCTGTCTTTCCTTGAGGTAAGAAGAGCAAGGTAGGTAGAAAATAGAGTTTGTTTTCCAGAACAGACTGAGTCAGCCCACCAGCAGTTCAAGAAAAAAGGGACTGTACAATCTCCACATAGGGTTGGTGTAGATCAAGAGAGACCCGTGTGGCGTAAATCATATCAGATCAGAGTGGAACTACTCTGAGAAGCTGGACATGAGCAGCCAGTGGGTGCTTGCAGCCCAGAAGGCAAATGGCATACTGGGCTGCATCAAAAGAAGTGTGGCCAGCAGATTGAGAGAGGTGATTCTGCTGCTCTCCTCTGCTCTGGTCAGACCTCACCTGGAATACTGCATACAGCTCTGGAGCCCTCAGCACAGGAAGGACATGGACCTGACAGAGCAGGTCCAGAGGGGGGCCACAAAGATGATCAGGGGGCTGGAGCACCTCTCCTACAAGAACAGAATGAGGAAGCTGAGATTGTTCAGCCTGGAGAAGAGAAGGCTCTAGGGAGACCTAAGAGCCACCTTCCAGTACCTGAAGGGAGCTTACAAAAAGCCTGGAGAGGGTCTGTTTACAAAGGCCTGGAGTGAAAGGACAAGGGGCAATGTTTTTAAATTAGAAAGGAGTGGATTTAGATCAGAAATAAGGAAGAAGTTCTTTACCATGAGGGTGGTGGAGCACTGGAACAGGTTGCCCAGGGAGGTGGTTGAGGCCCCAGCCCTGGAGACATTCAAGGTGGGGCTTGCAAGGCTCTTAGCAATCTATTCTAGTTGAGGATGTCCTTGCTCTCAGCAGGGGCTTGGACTACATGACCTCTAGAGGTCCCTTCCAACCCAGACATTTCTATGTTTCTATGTTATCTATGATACTCTTATCTATGATACTATGTTATTCTATGATACTCTTCAGTTATTTGTATCTTCCTATCAAGGTATCTTTTTCTCTGGCCTTTGGCACACTGGCAACTCACTCTATTCACTTTATAATATTGTAGATGCTTTGTGTAGACATATCTGGGATGACATATCTGAAGTTGGAGTGTGTGAACATCTTCCTTCAAGATACCTGTAGACAGCAGGTGAATGCCAGGCTTTCAAAAATATTTAAAATATATCTTTCAAAAACATTTTACACTGAATCATTTAACACCATAAATTTTATATCAGGAAATGCCATAGATATGGCATATAATAGAAATTTATAGCCCAGGTCTTCTAATGTGTTTATTTTTTTTACTATTAAATTCATTGAAAGGTAGCTCCATAAACTGAGATGTGTTAATGATTTACTATGACCAATAAGTCAGGACAAGAGATAATTCCATCATTATTTTTTAGTTATTTAAAGCTATACATGAATCACACTATTCCTTAATAGTCTACCTGGCATCCAGTTACAGAAACTTGAGAGCAATGAATACATTTTACTGTGAGAAAAGAAAAAAGTGTGTCAGTCATATCAACTCTTTAATTAGACATTCAGTTAATTTTGTTTATCTGTTCTTGCTTCATCTCCTTTGTATTCATTTATATGAGTAAAAAACATGCTGGTTGATGGTTCTTTTCAGTAGAAATATACATGATAAATTAGTGATACTGAGAACAATATAACAAATATTTTTTTATGGGTTGATTTTAGTCATACAGCTCATCAGAATGCAAAGACAATTTTAATTTTTGCAGATGATATTTTCATTGGTAAATTTTCACTCTTTTAGTATTGTGATATCAGAAGATTTATTTTCCAGGCTTTTTTAGTTGCTTCTCTTAGTGGCATGGAAAAAAAATCCTGCTTTTGAATTTTTTTTTTTTTAATTGAAAAAATATACTGACTTTCATACAAGTTACCCAAGTAAGATTATTGACTCTACTTTATCTGTACAATACACAGAAAAGGTATTATGTGACTGATTTTAGGACTGTGGGTTAACTTATTTTTACTTCAGTCTGACTGTTATCAATCAGTGTAATAATCGATGAAAATGGTTCAGTTAATAATTATAAAAGGAAATCACTTTGCTTATGAAATTTTTCTCTTTTTGTTTCTTCACACTGGAAACCAGTGGGTTTTTCTGTAAGAATAGTGAGCTACCACATTCTGCTTCATGCCAAGCTACCAAATCCCCCACTCTTACTGTATTCAGCAAGGGTCTGAACACGTCCTTTTCTCAATTCCATTTTGCTTAAGCTTTTTATGTAATTAGAAATACAGTTCCAGCCTGAAGTAGATCAAAAGAGAAGATTGCACCAAGAGAAGTCAGTATCTCTCAGAGCTTGAGCATCTCCTCCTTTGAACTTTGCCTGTCATTTAGAAGTGTTATCCTTATTATTGCAAGATGGTGTCACTGATTGATTTATCACATACTACTGTGCAGTATCCCTGCCCCATCTCCTGTTTTGCTTTGGGGCAAATCTGTTAACAAGTGTGGGTGTGGATCAACTCTTCTGAGCTGTCATAACATCCCAGGGCATGAAATGTAATTCATGAGTTTTTGTGTCCTAAATTCAGTATGCTTTATTCAGAATTAGCCTAATGGATGAGGAGATTCCCATGGGTGATTTGGCAGTCACCCCACTGGGCGGATATTTCATGGCTGAGGCTGTGTCTGGAGGTAAATCTGAACCACCACGGGAGGTTCCTCTAAATCTAAGCATGGTTTATATAAGAAGTGGTATTAGTCTGGAGGCTGGATTACCCTCCAGATGGCAGCCTGTGCTTTGGGGCTGAAATGAATATAACTCTTCTTGGAAAAAAGAGAATTTAATACAGCCTACTCCTAGGTCTGTGTTTTGGCATGTTTGAACTTTTCAAGGAGTTGTCTAAATCCTCAGGACAGTAGAGTTCTCAGGCAGATGGAGAAGAGGGTATAAAAAAAAAGGTGAGAGAGACTGTGGACCAATATAATAAGATATAAGGAAAAGCCTACCAGACTGCTCATGAGTCTAAAATTCCTTAATAATCTTGTTCCCAGGTAGCTGCAGGTAAGGGACATGCAAAAGAAATTTGGGAATGGAGCTGATGCCACTTCAGTACAAATGCCTGGTATGTTAGGTGCTACTTCTACAGCTCCTCAACCCACATACAAGAGAAAAAGTGTTGAACTGCCAGTAGCACTTTACAAGCAATCCACAGATGGAAGGAGGACTTCACTATTTAGAGATGACTGAAGAAGGAAACTGTGGTGCATATATAATTGCTGGTTATTTCCAAGTCACTTAAATGGGACCTTGAGAGTGACTGAGTTTTTATAGATCAGATGAGCCTAACTGGCCCCTAGCAGCATTTCCTAAAATATGTGTCCAATGTACTGTAAATGCAAGGTAAAGCATTGCTGAAGTTTAAGACAGCAGGATTTTCTTTGCTTGTCAAACGAGTAACAGTACATGTTATCACTTACTGTGGCACAGAAGATGTTACGCAGTTTCTTAAACTGTGATAACACATTGCTGAGTTAAAGAACAATGCTGAATCCTTACTAATACATCTATCTAATATCTGTTTTGTCCATTCAGAATGGAGTGGCTCCTTCACAATTAGTAATGATAAATTAGTTAAAATTACTGTCTGGACCACTTTAACTTCTATTGGAAAGCACAAAATATTAAGTGCATGCACACAACCTTGTATGTCCAAAGTTTTATTCTAATTCAAAATCTCAGAATCTGTCCTGTATTTATACTTCTGTTACCTGTTAAGAGGTAGAGCATTTCATCATACATGAGTGCCATTTCTAGGAAAATTATTTTTTTTTCTTCTTATCTCTTCCTAAATCAGGGACATAAAATAGAATCATAGAATAGTTTTGGTTGTAAGGGACCTTGAAGATCATCAAGGGCAACCATTAAGCCAGCACTGCCATGTCACCACTAGTGTCACAAATCACCAGACATACATGTCTTTTAAATGTCTCCAGGGATGGTGACTCATCCACTTCTCTGGACAGCCTGTTTCAGTGTATGACAACCCTTCTGTAAAGAATTTTTTCCTAATATACAATTTAAGTTTCTTCTGATGCAGTTTAAGGCTGTTTTCTCTTATCCTTTGGCTGACTACAATGGAGAAAAGACTAACCCTTTTCTCACTTCAGGTCATTGCAGAAAGCAATAAGGTCTCCCCTGAACCTCCTTTCCTCTAGGATAAATAATTCCATTTCCCTCAGCTGCTCCTCATAAGACTTGTTCTCTAGACCCCTCTTTGAACATTCTCCAGCACCTCAATGGCCTTGTAGTGAGGGGACCAAAACTGAACACAGTACTTGAGCTGCGGTCTTAGCAGTGCTGAGTACAGGGCGATGATCACTTCCTTAGTCCTGATGCTACACTCTGATACAGGCCAGGAAGCTGTTGGCCTTCTTGACTACGTGGGCACACTGCTGCCTCATATTCATCTGGCTGTCAAACATCACTCCAGGTCCTTTTCTGACAGGCAACTTTTCAGCTACTCTTTCCTAAGCCTGGGGTTGTTGTGGCCCAAATGCAGGACCTGGTACTTGGCCTTGTTGAACCTCATACTACTGGCCTTGACCCATCAAACCAACCTCTCCAGGTACCTCTGTAGATCCTCATACCATTAAGTCTTTCTAATAAACATTCACTAAAGTAGACTGTTTTTATCTAGTTTTTATGACCTTTGCATACAGAATTATCTTGTATGTCAGATTTGAAAGGTATAAGTCATAAATTAGACATTTATAATTTACATAAACTGTGTACATAAATTTACTTTATTTTGAAACTACTACATGCTATTGTATTTTTACTAAACTTCTGTGTTTATTTTCACACTAATTAGAAAAAACAACAACAAAATACTATCATCTGAAAAATAATACCAGCTGTTTTTACAGCTTATATTTTTCAGCACTGAAATATATTTAGCTAGGTCAGAAGACAAAAGTAACAAAATCTGAACAAAAGTAAAACTGATTTTTTTGTTATAATTTTACAGTTCAAACTAGAGGAAATGTAAAACTCTACAGTCTAAGTAATGAAAAGACAACATGATATGTAAGTATCATCAGTTTTATTCCTTAGTAAATTTAATGAAGGATAAATTTAATGAAGGATATATTGTAGCTTTTTAAAGGAAAAATATTGGATTATGACATCCACATGTTGCTTTTATAGATTACAGGCACACGTAGGACCAGATTACAGTAATTATAGATTTTACAGACTGTGTAGAATAACAATAAATCCATAAACCCAAGACAAAAAAAACACATCCTGCATCATTGTCCTTATGGTACTAAGGCATAAAAGCGTTTTAAGAGACAAAGACAAGCTGAGGTTCATTTATTGACTGCCTTCTATAAATAAGAAGAAAAAAAAAAAGAGTTAAATTTGGAGTTTAGTGTAGGAACATAAAATAGGGAAAGACAAGAAAAGACAATTCATTCTTCCTTTGCATCTGTGTTACTAAGTTCTGCTTACTTAAAACACTAATCCAAACAATATTTATTTTGCTCTAAGCAAAGATTAAAGTAATAAAAAAGAAACAGTTAATCAGTAGTAAAGGTCAAGGTTTGTAAAGGTCTGTGCTGCCTCTTTAAAAACATAAGACAATAACAGAGCTAAGCTGGAAATAGTTGGCTTGAGGGAGAATCTCTAACATGTAGCTAAGGGAAATTTTGTTGCATTACTGTTAGGGTTTTTTTTTTTTCAAATAATATTATTAAGGATGTTTAAATTATATATGTTTCTTTTAAAACTTCTCTTCTTAAAAATGTACTGCTTGGAGTAGTAAGTAAATTAAATAAAATAGAGAGGAAGTAGTCTGACATAGTTAAGTAATCACAGAATCATAGAATGGTTGGGGTTTGAAGGGACCTCTAGACATCATTGAATGATAAAACTAATTCCAGAAGTATGGCATTGAAAGGAACCCTAACAGTATCTCCAGTCCCAAACTTTTTCTGGTATTCCTTAGGCAATAATTTTCAGATGTCTTTGCAATTTATAGCTTTTCTAGTTGCATAAGATAAATAGTGATTCAAGATTTTACATCTCTCTATGGATGTAAATGATTTAGAAGCCTGAATCAATTTTGTATTGGAAAAATAATGTAATTGTTTCTTTTAAAAACCTTACAAAGCACTATCAACATTTCATTCTATGTCTAAAATTTGCTTACTCTCCTTGCCAGGCCTCACTCTCAAGAGGGTTGCATGCTTTTATCTTTAGTAATTTCCCTGCCTGCTGGAAATAGAGACTTCTACATACACTACTGCTGCCATAGATACCCTTTACATAAAGAACAAAACCATCAAGTGTTCCTCCAGTTCCATTTCTTATGGTTTCTTACAGTTTCTTATTTTAAAAGTAGTTGGCTTTCTCTATTCAGACAGTACTTACCCTCCGTTATCATAAATATTTTTCTCTTGTGATGTTTAATGGTGATTTTCTAGTTTGGGCTCTGCTTTCTTTCACTGCTATTATGTAGTTATTCTAGTATGACTGCAAAGGATTATCTGAGACTGAAACACTGTGCTTCTCACGGAGGTAAAATACCTACCAGTGATGGACTTGTCTATCTGAATGACATTTCAAAGACAAGTATTCAATTTCTAATTAGTCTTTGGCTATACTGCTAGCAGAGGTGGGACAGACACTTCATGTAGTAGCAAAGCAAGAAAGATTTGTGTGAAAGAGAAGTTTTTGGAAGAGTAAAAGCCTTTAAGTGGTATCTCCTTTAATGAAAGAATATTCCCCTCATGATTATATTTCACCCAAATACCCTGAGAGTAGAAGAGACTTTCTCCTTCCCCAGGATCCCTCATAAAATGACAGGTAAGTCATTGAACAATAGGAAGTTGCTATCTCATAAGCCTCTTCATCTGCCCACATTTTTACCTGAATTCACAAGAGGAGCATCAAAAATCCTCCAACATTCCTTCAGATACCATGCATGGCAGAGTTAGGCAGGTATCATCCTCTTTCAGACTACTTATTGCTGAAATACGTTTACTGGTGATGGCAGGCTTCAAATATATTTGAGGTATCCTTCAAAGACTTTTAATGAAACAGCTAGCTTTGTGAAAGCAGAAAATATGCGTGTGGTAGTTGGTGTAAGAAATAAGTAGATTGGGAGACTAAGTTTGATGGACATGAACAGACATCCTCCAGCAGAATGAAAAATGAAGGCCATTGAAAGCCAGGGGTTCAGGCATCATCTGGTGAGAATGCAGCAAGCACACAAAGCCTCTGCTAACAAGGAAAAAGGTCCTCACAGGGGCTAAGGAAAAACAAGCACTGAAAAAAAATATATCAAGAGGAGGGGATCATGGGGTACAACATAGCCACAGCCTGAATATCTTTATGACAACACATGGTCCCCATTGTGTGACAGAAGAAAGGGAAACCCACAGACACCCTCCATAGGGTAGTGTAGTGTGCTACACAAAGCAAGTAAATGCAGAAAGGAAGGAGAATGTGTAGGGGACATCTGTGTTATGACTGTAATGGAAGGGCACAGGGGCATAACAGAAAAAAATCTGTCTTGGTCATGCTGCCAGGATTACAATATATACCAAGTGAGAGATTCCTTAATAATCTTCTAATTGGGTTAACGTCAGCCTGCAAGGCTAATACTGATTCCTTCTGTTTGTTAAATGAAACTGAAATAAATGTAAATAAATTATGTTGCAGAGATTATATTAATTTTCTAATTATATTAGATCATGATAGGAAATAATTATCAAGTTATCTTTCTGTTATACATAAAGTTATACATAAAACCAGATTTCAATAAGTGTAAATACAGGAAATATGATGCATGTATCAGAAAGTATTATTCTTCTACTTCCTGGCTGGGAAAAAAAAAAAAAGAGAGAAGACAAAGAGGAAAAAAAGATGGAAAACATGGTCAGCAAATGCTCTGTCTTTTAAGAATGATCAATAGGTTGCTCTTCATTTGGCCTTTGAAGCTCTAGTATTTCCATATCCTTTTATCTTAACTATTCATTTTCACTTTTAAGCTTCTTACTGCCATGTAAGATTTATGAAAATGACTGCTCATGACTAAAATCAACTGTGGAGGACAACTTAGATCCTGCATCACTCTGCACTAGCTTTATACAAGGGTATGCTTGCCTTCTAGTGACCTCTCTGGATTATGCTGGCCATGGGAAATTGCATTTGGTATTGTACTGGTTTGTGATGGTCTGTACTGGATTGGCAATATTGTTCACACTTTCTTCTATGCCTGCTAGCAAAATCTGCACAATCTTCAAATTCATGCAGGCCAGGAATGCCTGCAGAGGACAGAAGTAATTTTGAAATTATTGTTAAGGAGAGATGTAGTTTCTGACACTTCAGTATCTACCTCTGCCCCTTTACATATATTCACTCACCCATTGACACATAAAAATGGTTCTTAAATAAAGAGGACTTTTTTCAAGTAATTTATCATGTTGATCTTCATTTAAGGAAATCTTTGCTAATCCAAATCATAATAATGTCAATATTCATACTCATTCATTCATAAATAATGAATAAACTGACATTTTCACAGTATATATAACTACTTCCCCTCCCCCTTTTAATTGCTAAAAATGTTTAGAAAAATATTTTATAAATGCAACATTTCAAATTGTTTTGTAACCTCTGTGGTTCTTACAGTTCTTTATCACCAAAATGTATAGACATGAAAGAAAAATATTTAACAACTCACCCTTTATCACTGTGTTGATAGGAAAACACCTTTACAAGCTAACATCAGAAAACTACAGTGAAGCAGCACAGTGGGAAGCCTTAGTTAGTTCAGTGTGTTTACTTATTGTAGGCTGTCCTCAGACAACAAAAAGATATTTTAAAATTACAACTAGAAAATAAGTTTTCAGTAGATATTTATACATTTTTTCATTTTTACTGCATGGCTTTTATGGGTTCCCATGTATGTCTGTAGGTAGAATAACTGTCAGATAGTTTGTCCATATGCTATATTTTCTGTGATCTTTCATGATTTTCAGAGGATGAGGAATGAATTCTTAAAGCACGTTCTAAGGACAAAAAAAAAGCGGGGGTGGGGGGGCAATGACATTCTTTCTATTGATTCACAGTATGTGAAAGATGCTGTGTTCTTCTTTAGACAGAGTAGGAATTGGAGTCAAAAGGAGATAGAAAGCTCACTTGTCATGCTGGTGCTGGGAAAACTTGGGACATGAAGCTCTATTGCATACGCAGCATAGAAAGATAGGGAAACTGTGGGCATGCTGCCTCCCCATGGAAAAATAAATTAGTATTCACTTTTGTCCTCAGCATTTGAAACAATACTTCCTCAGATGCATTTACAGAATTCCTTCCCTTATAACAGAAAAGTTTAGGGATTTTCTAATTCCTGTGTCCTGAATTATAGGGTATAAATTACTTTTTGCACCTACTAGTGTAGCAAAGATAAGTCTTTTATGCTAAATTCTTGATTTTCAAGTTAAATAAAACTTATTTACAAGTTAAATAAAACTCAGTTGCACATTTTGTGCACTAGTGACAAGCAATCTATCAACAAGGTGGCTGTATGTTGATTTAAAATTTGCATTAGCTGAAAGAGTGACTCATTGATAAATGGGATTTGTGTCCCATTCAGCTACATATCATCATTTGATATAAAGGTTATTCTACATTTCATTACTTTTCTAAAGATTTTTTATATTCTTTAAATAATAACAGCAACAAGTATTTAACAAATATCAAGTACTCTATCCTGTCAAAAATTGTTTTTAAACCTGAGGGAAAAATAAAAAAGAAGATGAATGATTATAATAAGTTTTACTTCAAATCAGAAATGTCACAGAAATGTAACACATTTTCTCAGTGGATAACAAAGAAATGCAGATTATTCTGGGCAATTGCTTATTGCCTGTGTTCTGTGTGCTGTAGCTTTTTACAACAGCAGAGCAGGCTTCTGCTTGTATACCCTCCATATGTTTTTGCTAGCAACACTGATGTAACTAAAAGTCAGAGGAAAAAAGAGTGATGTGGGAGTTATTCACAGGTTGGTGAGATAATATTTTCAAGGGAAAGAATAGAACAACAGCTTAAATAGAATAAACAAATCTGTTAAAAACACATACCTAAATTTGACAGAAAGACACATTAGCCAAACAAGTTACACTTTGTCATTTCTCTGTATAATTGCAATGACAGATTGATTAGACTTTAACTGCTGCGTAAGCAGATGTAATAGCACATATCACAAACATGAACTGAAAAAGTTAAATGTACCTTTCTGAAACATTCTCTAAGTATGTATGGTTCATTTTCCTGAGGAGTCTTGTTTTCTGTTTGGTTTTTTTTTTTTTGTAAGCTCTTCCTGTGCTCTTTGCGTATGAAGATAATTGAAAACTTAATATAAAATGTGTGAAATTGGAATGAAATACGAATTAGTCTTTTCCTGCTTAAGATTTGAGAACTAATTCAGTGATACCTGTGTCTTTTTTTTCAGAGTAATTGAAAGTGGTTTCTTTGCATTCTTTGAACAATAATATTACTTTGATTTATTGTTATTTACTTAGACATGCAACCATGAGAGACATAGTCATATTATCTGACTGGTACTAATATATTAAGGAAAATTTTCCACTGACCTAGGTTTAGACACTGACAAAATACATAATCACTTCTGTGTAACTTTTTGTGGCCAATTGCCTACACAGACAGTCTTTTTAGCCTTTGTTTAGAGACTGGCTAATAGAAATGGGATTTTCAAAGTTTAGTTTAGCTCTTGTTGGTCAAACTGTTATACAGTTATTTCAGTATTAGTAGAATATGTTTATATGTGAATCTTGTAGATAATGAGTTATTCTAGTGTAGACTAGGAATGCAGGAATTTTAGTAGATTATGTGATCTATTAATTGCATTTAAGTCATTCAGCCAGTCAGCAGCAGAGTATTCTTTGAATGATACAAGTGTTCTGTATATTTGTTCACTTTGTAGCTATAGTCTCCATAGTATTAGTGACTGTACTTCCACTGATAAGAGCAGAGGCCTGTATGTACTCCACCTCAGTAATAGTTTTGCAGGCCGTAGGAATCACTCAGCAGATGATGATGTTCTTAACCTGCAAAGCTTAAATGCGGATGATTTATAGGCCAATTCCACTGCTCTATGCAGTTCTGCTGATTTCAATGCATACATGCAATACAATGGCCTTACACGAATACCCTGTTGCAGAAATTACAGAGATGGAGGATAAAAATGAAATCGTATGCTTAAATCACTTTGGAACTTATTTTGACCCAAAGTTATCAGAGCTGGATAGCAATGAAACAAGATCAACGTCTGCTTGAATCTTTGTACTACACTGCTGCTCTATTTCAAAGAACATGAGAGCAGTCAATAGGTCTACCTGAACAGCTGGGAATGCTAAAGATTTTTTTTTGACAGAACAAAAAGGACAGTATAAATGTTTCAATCACCCTTTCTCCATTTCCTGCACTGGGATTGGAGTTGACAAACCTATAGCTTTCAAATCTGGTAAGAAGGCCAGCAAAACTGAAATAGATAGTATGGGACCACATCTGATATACTATCAAGAAACAACATTGTTACCTCTCAGGGAGGAAGAAAAAGAATGCCTTGTACTTTGGAAACCAGCAATGAAACTAGAAGACACATACAGACAACTAGAGTTCACAGCAAAACACAGTTTCTCACTTTCTTGTTATTCTTTCCTCAGATCTAGGCTAGGTGATGCGTTGCCTTGCAAGTCAGTAAAGAGTAACAAGAAAAATCTCTGCTTGTTACTGTGCTAACATAACCAAGTAGGTTTCAGATTTCATTTTATCTGTTAATTAGGGCCTGAAATTTGCTTTAATTGGATTTTGCATTATAAAGTTCAGTCATCAATAAAAGTATTTTGGTTTATCTTACATTGATTAGAGAATAACATCGTTTTACCACTGACAACATGCGGTATTTTGACATCTGATAAACTGTACTCTAAAGTGATTTTTTAACTGTGAGGTCAAATTCCATTGTTGTTTTGCATTTAAATGATGTTTCATGCTTGCTGTTCAGGAACATAAGCTTCTATAATGAGTGTGCTGACACTGCAAGGAGGATTATCTCTTCTTTCCTAGTTCAGAAAAATAGCCAGGAATACAGCACAGCAGGCAAAACAGGCCACAAGCCCTGACTGCTTATCTACCTTTTTTTTCTAATGTAGAGATTCATGTCACATATTAGTGTCTCATCCTTAGGGAAGTTAACAGAGCTCTCTTTATTCTCTGTCAGTAATGAACTGCATTATTATAAGGAAAGCCCTTTTATGCAGTACTTTGTATATGACCCTTTCACTCATCCCTCTCACATGTGATGTGGGCTCTTTCTTCAAAGTTCAGAAGGATTCTGACTATCTATTTTTTCCTTTTCTGTTAAGCTCTGTGCAACTTTCAAAAAGCATCACAGAGCATCTTGGGTAGGTTCTTTCTCTCTGTCACTCTCTGGAAATACCTGTTCTCTCCACTGGTTATTTAGGTAATCTGAGAGTTTAGGTTTATATTTGCACAGCTATTTATCTACCTCATGTTAATCTGAAGACCTACTCTTTCTCATGCTACCTGTCCATTACCTATCCATCCTGTACAAACCACAAGGCCATCTGTGGGATGAAGGAATGTGACCTGTTGGAGAAATTATATTGCTCTCCACATGAGGGTCACAGATAGGAGTTAGATTCATGAGAAATGCCATGTGGACACATTGCCTCTTTGTTATACTGATTTGCTGAAGTAAAGAGTAAGGTGCCAAGAGGAAAATGAAGCTTATACTAGGAAACCATGGACTGCAATTTGGCCCTGAATGTCAAAGTTCGAAAGTACAAGTGTGAACAAAGCAATGTTGCAGTCAGTGAAAAAAGATTAGCATATTCTCACAGTGGAGTATAACTACCCATAGATAAGCCTTACAGCAAGGTTAACATCTCTGTAATAGTAGACAAGACTAACTCAAAGTAAAATTAATTTTTCTTAGAAGAGCCCACACCAGTCTTAAAATGTGAAAGGGCGATAAAAGAGTACGGGGTAGAAAAACGTGGAAAATAAGGCACACATAAGAATCAAGTAGAGCATCTTTTGTCAAGAAGGGTTGATGTCATCTTTGAAATGCTGGTAAAGGAGCTTGGTGGGTGCTTGCCCCTCCAAGGAACAAAGGCTAAGTATCCTGAATGGCACCAGGGAATGTGCCCTCTCCAGCCTCAGGATACCTCTTACATTCATTCTCATTCTCCATGCAGGATGCTTGCCACATTTTCCACAGAAAAGAAGCCTCCACTCTCAGATAAATATATTGACCAGTTTTAATTTTTGTTTAAACACTTGCTTTTCGTGGAGGTAATCGTTGGAAAATGGTGCATCAATCAGCAGCTCTGATCAGGAAGAAGAACATAAACATATTGATTCAGTTAATTAGCAAGATCTGAGACAGTGGAATAAGCAGTAAGAGGAGAATCAAACATTTGAGACAATTCGCGAATTGAAATCCAGTTTAATCAAAATGTGGGGGTTAGAATAATGGACATATCTGTAAAAATTAATGCTGTGTAACTGAAAAGCAATGAGGAATGCTTATGAAATAAAATATACAGAGTTGTAGATAAATGTTAATTTGAATTTTAGACAAGTTAGTTTTTAGAAAAGATGCTTCAGGTATCAAACCACTCATTCAAAAAAAGTTATGAAATAGATTCTTTATATAGCAGATGATCTCTCAGATAACTAACGTATTTGAAAGTCCTTCCTTGAAGCCTTTGAAGCAGGATAGTGTTTAATAGTCAATAAGGTAATTTTTATATTTTTGTTTCAGGAAAACAAATGTGCATTTCTGAAACATGTCAAAAATTTTAAACAAAACACCTCCGGTTTGTTTTTTTTTTTTTTCTTTTTGGAAGAGAAGTCAGTTTCCTGATAACCATAAAATATATGTTTGCACTTCTATAACCATCATCCAGAAGAAGAGGCTTCCTTGCATTGCTACTGGGTAAAATAAATAAATAAATAAAGGTACATCATAACATAATGACATGCTATGTAGAAAAAGAGTTAATCTCAGGGTTAGGCAAGAAAATAAACTGTATCTCCTCTGAACCATAAATTCCTCTAATTTATGCACTCATGCCTTCCAGAGGAATGAGAATTTTTCTTTCAACCTTTGTCATGGAGCATCCTCTAAGATACTCCTGATTCTCCAGGATGCAGGAAGTTTTCATAGTCTTCATGACTGTTTTACAATGGCTACAATCAAAATGATAAGGAAGTTAAATGCAAAGCCTGTAAATCTTCCACCTCAGCATCCCCAGGCCAGGTGCTCAGCTCTATAATGTTGATTTAAGATGCTTCCTAACGTACAATAAGGAATATTTCTATATAGTTTTAACCTCAGACACCTAATCTCTCCAGAATGATTATTAATGCATGTAAAGGAAAATTGTATTTATTTACTTCTGTTTACTACTCTTGCCAAATGAAAATAAGCAACTCTGAGCAGAAATAGAGAACTCCTTGTTACAGCAATTTCCCCCTCAATTTATACACGCCATTTTTGCAGAGGACAAAATGGTTCTTTTAAAACTAATAGCCATTACTTAAAGTTTGTCAGAATGAACAAAAATACCTCATCAACAACATAAACCCAAGAGATTTGCCACAGACAAAAGCACCCCTAAGGGAACCTTCTTTGCAGTCACCATCATTCTCCTTCCACTTCTCAGTACACAACCCCTGATGTGATATTGCAGATTGTAGCCCTATATAGTGTAACATAATGTTTTAAACATGACTTCAAGGACTTTCTGTCTGTTCAACATATGACTGTTACCTGCCTTTTTTTTCCACTTTGCTCTCTACTGACAGGGCTGATTCTCGGTTTCCTGAGATGGGGTGGAAACCAGAATTAGCTTTTTACTCAGATGTTCTGTTTTTCAAGAGAGCAAGTGGAACTCCTTTAGCAGCATTTAGTTTGTCACAAAGGAGATTAAATTTGTTACAAGAAAGAGAAACCACTGGAAAATTAATGCAGCCTTGGAGTAGATATTTTTCCTTTCTACAAAGCCTAAGTTTCTGGATTGAGGGTAAAAAGCAAATCTATCCTGCAGGCAAAGTCAGAGGAAGTTCCAGGGTCTAGGTTGTTAACACTTAATCATACTTTTTGTGTATTTAAGCTAAAAGGAATTGAATATTTTGAGTTTGCATATATTTGCTTATATTTTGTCTATACTTGACTATTGCAGTACCCAGTACAGGAAGACTGTTAGTTTTAAATTAAAGCATAATTAGTCGCTTTGAGGTGACAATATCTCCTGAGGTTCTTACATACAAGACTTTCAGGACCAGCTAAGCATTCTAAAGAACTTCCCGTTCCACTGAGTCAAAGAGCACGGAAAAAAAAAATTAATCAAATAATGAAATTTGAAGTCCTATACCACATAGAAGAGGGATATTTTTAATAGCACTGTTATTTTTAGGAGGAGGATTTCCTAATAGATTGAAGAGTCTTTCCTGGTGTCAGTGGCAGATTAAGGATTTCAGAGGATGATCTCATAGACATAAATCACCCCTGCAAAGTCTGTGCAGAACAAGGTCAGTGTGACAGACTTGGTAAATCATGTGAGTGATAGCACTCACTGTGTAGTGTGACAACTGAGCAAAGCCAAGTCCCATGGACATCTCTAGACAGTGGGAAAGAAACTACAAACAGGGACTCATAACTGTGATGTTTAGGAGCAAACACCTGAGTTGAAAGATGATAAGTGAGACCATGTAGCTATTAAGGCTGATCAGCTCTGTTGTCACAGAAATTATGTCTGTAGCATTACCTATACATTGTGAAACCACATGTAATAACATGGGGGGTGGAGTGGGGAGAAACCACTAGTATGACATGATCACAGGAAAGCCACCTATTAGGCATGGGCTGGCCTGCATTAGTGATCCAATAGTTTTGCTACATTCTTCCAGGACCTGTACTACCATCTTTCAGGCTGTCCATTGAGCAAGACACTAGGAGAAATATGCATTCCTCTGTGTGTGCATCAATTAGAGAGCTTCTTGGCTATGGAGACTGTGCACCACGTTGGGAATTGCCATGCTGGAGCAAATCAGAGGTCCTTCTGACTCTTGTCTTTAGGCAAAACTTAAAAATGCTTTATATAGAACAAAATGTGGAATAACCAAACCAGCAACAATCTTTATTTGCATCTTCTGATGATTACAGAACTATCCTTATCCTCTCAAATTTAAATATTAAGTATTTACTTTAGGCACTTTGTCACCTATGGAAAAATAGCTAGTGTCTGGTTTGAGTTTATTCAGTACTGGTATTAAATGACAGTTTCTGTTCATACTGAAGTTTATGAAGTTGTAGAAAAAGAGATATCTTATGAAATTAAATTTAAGGAAATTATGTTTGAAGAGGCATCCCTTTTTTCTTTTCACTGTGATATATTTTCCATCTCCTTTGACATAAAAGTCAATTTATAAGATATCAACATGAGGTACCTAGTATATTATTCTTCTTCAATAAAAAAAAACTGTAATATTTTGATTTTTTAAAATTATTATTATCATTTTTTCTCTTGTTCATATAATACTTTAATTGTGAATAAAGTAATTTTTAAATTAAATTCTCAGATAAACATATATGTACAAACAATAGAGGCAGAGCATTTACTCTAATGATTATTAGCATAAATTAATTTCCAGTTAATAATAATTTTTTATTTCTGTAAGAAAAGTGATTGACATCATTCACATTAGCAAAGTCTAAAATTACTCATTTATTTAACATTTAAAGTCTCTGATGGGAAACTTTATGTATTATATGTATTGTTTCATCAGCATTTACATTTCATGACAGTGTTAACAATTACATTGACATTTGCTACTATTTTATTATATTGTGCATTCAGAAATTAAAATAGATTATGAATTATTTTACTGTTAGAAATAACTTTCTTTCTTATAATTCAACAGGTTCTTTTAGTTTCTAGTGTTGATAAATTTTTGAGAAAAAAAATACACACACTTAAATACAGTATACAGACAAAATAAGAAAGGCTTCGTTTTTAATTTTAAAATCCCAGGAAGCTATGATCTGTGATGTCACAGATGCATGTAATACTGACTCTCTTATCATGCATAGTAGTACAGTTTATGCTGCTACAGGAATTATGTGTCTGCATTAATACACTTTTTCAGATTATTATATATACACATATGTGTGTGTGTGTGCATGTTTATATATATGCTTATGTATGAACACAAAGATTTAGAAAATATACCTTAGTGGTGGTACAACTATTATCATTAACAATATATTAGCAATAATAATGCCATACGGTGTATTAGCAAATACAGTTCTTTCTACAAATACACCATAACAAAGAATACACATGACATTTCCCCCATTCTAAAGTCTTTTAAAAATCCTATCCAAAAAGATCAGTTTAGGAGTAGATTTAGGAATGATTTTTCTTTGTAAGACCAATATTCAAGCTTAAAATGGAGCTACTGAAAGCTCCAATATTGCCATCCTAATAAAAGCTGGTAGATATGACCAGCAATTATCTGCAACTGCAGGGGCCAGTGTTTTTCTTTCAACATGTTCCTTTTTCGCTTGGAATAATACATTGTGTATTTGTTCAGTGTAGCTAAACCTATATTACTTAGAGAAGCTGTTTCAACTCCTGAAATGTCCATTAATTTTATTTATTTCAAATTAAAATTTTATGCAGAATGACTTCTGAGATCACCCCCAAGAACACAGTTCTTGTAATTCTTACCCTTTCAATCTGTCACAGCAAAAGATTAACTGCAGTGTAACATGTGTGCTAAAGATTGAACAGAAGGAAAGCTAATCTCATTACTAAGGATGAAAATACTTAAACAGCAGTATTGTCTATCAGCCTTGTTTTCCCCTCTGTCTGAGTTTGGGATGAATACTTTGTTGGCTACACTGGAAGAAGTGTAATTGTCTCAAACTAATTTGATGCCTTAGTCAAAATCAGGATCCAGTTCTTGAAACTGGAGTACACTCTTTGTGCTTTTGCCAATTGGAGCACATAACCACCCAAACCTTTAGTTCTTTGACAGCTTTTGGGCAAGAAATATACTGTATTCCATCCATAAGCTTACTTTTTGGCAACTCTATTTATTTTATAGCTTCGGTATTCTTAGGCTTAATGGCCCAAAAATTATTGCTGAAAATAGCATGGGATTATAAAATCAGTGTAGGAAAGACAATAACTCAGTTTTTCAAATCAGTGTCAGAATATTTACCCTTAGACACATTCTGCCACAGACTAAAACTCTGCCTTCCTTATTCTACAAATATATTTCATTGGGAAGAAGGGTGATCAGGAAACTTGGGAAACGGAGATATTTTGACATTTTGAGGTTAAACTGAAAAGAAACATCCTGGCAGCAAGTACATTTCATGTTTGACAAAGTGTTGCAGAAGTACTGACAAAAATCATCCACACTGAATGAATTCTGGTCTGTATTCTATAATTCATCCAGGTTTAGACTTCTTTACACCTATTTATGAATCCATCAATAATATAAAGCTCCTTTGTACCTAGTTTTCTGAGTCTTTTTTACCTCCCAGTATAAGAATAGTGGAAAATTAGTGTCCCTTTCATAGTTGCTCTGGGGTAACAATCTGCTTTTAGAAAATGTCATCTGTTTTTGTTACTCTAATAATTGCTAAAATGTCCTGATTTCTTGCATCTACAATATGATATCCGGCACAGTTCAGTCTATATTATTATAGGCTTTTATCTCTCATGTAGCATACCAAATATATAGTACATTGCATTAGAAAATATGTACCATATTTTGAATTATAACAGAAGTGCCCTACCGATTCTCTTCATACTGTTTTTCATTGAAAAAGGCTAAAATTCTAGAAGTATAGCACACTTTAAATGGATTAGTCATGGCTTGGTTTTGTTTGTTTGTTGGGCTTTTTTTAACTTTAGGTGTGAAAATCTCTGGCCTGTGGTCAGAAAATTTGAGCTGTACTTAAAGCAAAATAGGGTGTAACATGGTGAAAAACAAGAGTGCTGAATACAAGTGATCTCTACACCTAACTTCAAGCAGGCAAAAAGAAGTGGAAACACAGAACATTCTGTACTGCCATGATCCACGATTTTTAAAAGTCTCATAGCAGAGTTGTGACAGATGCTTTGTGTAAGAGTGATCAACTTCATCAGAGTTGCTAGTCAGCCCAGCCCTAGCGATCAGAAACTGCTGATCCTTTTGCAGCAGGCTGAGTTCAAGCTCTTGTAATAAATCATGCTGATGTCTATCCCTGAGATATCCCTGGACAGTGGGGTTTCTCTTTAGATACTGCTGCCATTCACAAATATTGTTAAAATACTCTGAAGAGTAGCTCATTTCTGGTTAGGAAAAATGCTTTACACTGCTGTCTTACTACTTACACAGAATCTTAATGTTTTCTAAGCACTGAAGACTCCTGTGACTCAAATGAAGGCTTAATATACATATTCCACAGATACATTATTTGTAGAACAATGTTAACATCCTTTTGATCAACTTTCAAAGTGAAGTGGAGTCTCATTTTTTAACAGCTGAAATGACCTTTCACAGAAATCCCTCAACTAATCAAAATATTCCATATCTTTATTTACTTATCCTCTTAATACATTTTTGTATTCTATGACTTCTGTTTCTGGTGTCTGAGATACATAATATTGCTTTATCACAAACTGCATGTGCATCTTTATTCATTGGTGAATGCTAAGGTTTTATATCAGTCAGTATATTTGACAAAGTATGAAATACTATTGAGACCTATGTGAAAGCCAGAAAAAACCTAGGATAAAACCTATTTTTATAAAAACATATAAAAATAAATATATAATGAAAAATGTAAAGAAAAGTAATCCTATAAAAGCAAATAAATTTTACTGACAAAATCTGAAGTGTGCAAAATTACTCTAGTAACTACAAAATTTGTAAAATAATAGAAAGAAATCACTCAATGGCAGAACCTTGCAACCATCTAGTTCCTGTAACTGCACCAAATAGAAAGTTATCTCAGAAATAAAGAATACCATTTATTTGGCCAAATATGTACTGCTGCAAATCATAATTTTGACTTGTATGAACTCTGTATGTTCAACAGAAAGAAATACATGTGCCATCCTAATATTGATGACTAATGGCTGTCAGCTGACTAATAGCCTAAATATGAACATTTCAGTTCACTGTAGAGAGAATATAGGATTATTAGCTCAGGTGTAAATGTCCGCAGTAGATTCCAAGTATGCTCAAGGACAGATTGAATGGGCCTTTGAGCAGCCTGGTCTAGTGGGAGGTGTCCCTGCCCATGTCAGGGGGCTTGGAACTAGATGATCTTTAGGGTCCATTCCAACCCAAATCATTCTATGATTCTATTTTGTCTCACTTAGCTCAAAAGTGCTTCTCTATCCTGTCAGAGAGAATAATGACAGTGTTTTGATATGTACAGGAATGTGTTGAGGTTTGGAAATCCTATTTGTAAGGGATGGACATTTAGAATCATGTTCCCAGAAAACCTTCACAACCTCAGTCTCAAGAATTTGACAGGACAGGAACTGCAAAAGCCGTGAGAATCTAAGAAATAAGCTCAGAGGTGAATCTGAGATATTAATGAAATTTTGAGGTTTTGAAAACTGCTGTGTCCATGGTGTTTACAATTGTAAAATATAAGACTAATATTTCCAAGAAGACTGTTGCTGCAGTTTTGTGGGTTTTTTTTTGAGAAAAATAGCTGCATTTTGGAAGACATCTAATGCTTTTACTGAAATGAAAAAGCTCTTCTACATAAAATGTTTATCCAACACTTTACTAGTCTTGTCAATAGCAGTATCTTAATGATGCACCAGTTTTCTTTTTCAATAGCTAGAAAAATCTATAAAACCAGTGCAGTGGTCTCAGGATGGCTGCATCAGTTATTTTCCTATTTCTTGTTTTGTTTTAATGAGAGTTGAAGAGAACATAGAGTAGGGCTCTGCACCCACCACAATGTCCTGCATGTGTCTTGTTTGCAGAGCAGTATCAAATATATTCTGATAACCTAGACACTAATATGGTGTAAAACAAGGTCACGTTCCTGAATTATACTGAAACAACTGGTTACAAATTCATGCAATATCCAGGAAAGAGCTCTGCTATTCCAAGTATAATCCCAACAGACAGCCAACAGATTTTCAAAAGTAATTTTTTAAAATTATTTCATTTATAATTATCGCTCAGAATTATGCTCTTGAACATAAAGTGAAATTAACTGGCAAATCTTATCTCTTTTGTCATGTATAATTACGAAACAGCCATAAAAACTCTAAATTCTGTTCAGGTTTTCCAGGTAGTGAAAAGTGAAGAACAAAAAAGACTGGAGCTCACATGGGATGGATGCCTGCTTTAGGAGTTGCAATATAGCATATTCTCAGACAAGTGTAGACATTGTATGGAAATATGTTGACCCTTCAGGATGGTGTCTTCAAAGACAGCAGAAGCAGTGGGCCATGAATTTCAAAATGGAAAGGACTGATTTTCATTTTAGTAGTTGCTGAACATCTTCTCTGGGAGTATGTTTAGCCTTGTGTAGTTTCTTAGTCACATAATTTTAAAGTGTTTTATTATCTTTTACATGCATTATAAAAACATCACTTGGGCATTTACATAGAAAAGAACTGATAATTTTAGATACAATATTAAACACTTCACACAAAAAAATGTTATCATAAAGACTGAATCATGAAAAACGCTTTGGGTTTTTACACAAGTTGCCAAAAGCTATAAAGGGATACAGGTTAAAGTGCCTCATTTCCCAAAAATCCTCTGCAATGGAAATACTGCCTTGTAAAGCTTATATTTCAGCCCACATATTTGACAATTGATAGGCTGTGAAATGAAATGTTTGGGATTTACTAGACCATTTACACTTTGTCTGCAACTTTTGCAGGTTCTCAAAGACCATGTAACACTTCTGGAATAACTGTGGAAAACATTACAGAAGCAGTATAGGCTGTTTTGCCTATTTTCCTTGTCTCTTAGTGATTACAGACTATTTTTCCAGAGTTAGATATTTACAGCAGTACATACTAATGAAATCATAACTTGATCATATCTTCATTGTGTTTTTTTACTGAATATTTTTCTTTCTCCCAGAAAATAATGCTAAAAATGAAAATAAATTAAAAAACCTGTTGAGGTTATAATTGAAAAGATAATACTATGAACAATCTCTCACTTAAGAAAAAAACCTCTTAGTTCTATGTCGTGATTTATTTTTATGTTTTAAAAGCAGTGAAGGATTTCTGTGTTGTCACTATTATCTGAAAAAATTTCAGCTCTGATTTTTAAAAATGTTATCTCCTCTTTAATGCTATTCTATTACCTATGATTGCAGAGTTTAATTATTCATTTTCTGCAAAAACAAGACATTACCAGGAAAGCAATTTATGTTAATTAAAAAGAAGGCTTTTAATATTATTGATAAAAAAATGGAACTGGTAAAATAAGCTTGTCTCATAGCTGTCATTTCTATTGGCACCCCCAGTTCAGGCTAGCAAGACATAGACTAAAAGGAAGAGTAGGGAAGATTAGAAGGGAAGTCTGTATGGTTCCTGCCTCAGAGCTTACAGATAGGTGCTCTCACCTCTTGTAGAGGTTGACTGAAAAATTTTATGCTTTCACAGAATCACAGAATCATCTAGGTTGGAAAAGACCCATGGGATTATCGTGTCCAACCATTCACCCTACTCCACAAGTTTACGCCTAGACCATATCCCCCAACACTACATCTAAGCAATTCTTAAAACACATCCAGAGTTGGCAACTCAACCACCTGCCTGGGCAGCCTATTCCAATATCCCACCACTCTTTCTGTGAAGAATTTTTTCCTAGTGTCCAGTCTAAACCTGCCTTGTTTCAGCTTAAGTCCATTCCCTCTGGTTCTATCACTAATTACTCAAGAGAAGAGACCAGCACCACCCTCTCTACAGTGTCCTTTCAGGTAGTTGTACAGAGTGATGAGGTCTCCCCTCAGCCTCCTCTTCCTCAAACTAAACAGACCTAGCTCCTTCAAACGGTCCTTATATGATTTATTCTCCAGTCCCTTGACCAGCTTCGTTACCCTCCTCTGCACCTGTATTTCTATACTATCTTGAATTAAGAAAGGAAAGTGGAGACAGGTTAAAGTTGCCCATGGTTTTAAGCAGTAGTCACTGAGGTGATATTCATAAACTTCTAATAGTTGTTCCCCGTCCTCTTTCAATCCCAGCCATATGCCACACCATCTAGAATAATTCAGATTATTTTTACAAACATGTGATACTGCTATGATCTTTAATACCGTTGCAAACAGAACAAAAGTAGTGAGTAGAAATTCTGCTAAGACTAAGGAAGGAAAACTCTGTCTCAGTTATGTACTTGAATGGCTCTCTTCGCCAGGCTCATGTTAGTATGTGTTACTTGAGTAGATAAAACTTTCATGATGTTTGCCAGTTCACCTTTAATAATGTACAAGTTCTTAATTCAGTTTCTTTGAAATATATTCACTTTATGCAAAGATTGGTTTACATTTTTGTAGTGTTAGAAAACCACTTTCAAGTCACAGAAAATGGTGGCCATAATTTACTTGACATCTGGAAAAGTCCAATTATCTTCTTGTTTATTTATATATCTTTCTTGTTTATGGTTTTGGTTTAGTTTGGTTTGACTCTTGTTGTCTGGGTTTTATTTCCCCTTTAGAGAATAGCATGAAAGTCAGTCAGTAACAGCAAATAAACCCTAATCAGCTATAAACTCTGACTTGATTAGATAGATATGCTAAATGTTGTATCTTGGAGCTGTACCCTTGTTTCAAGAGAGTTCTTCAATTTGTGATATTTACAGTGTCTCTTTCTGATACTGCATTTTGGCACTTAGACAAATACATTAATACTAGGAGAGCAATAAGTACCTAGAGTGGATGATTCATCCTGTCCTAAAACACCTCTGTAAAGTAGTTGGCTGAATTCCCTAAGGAAATACACTAAACCTTCAGTGACTACAGAGGGGTCCTTGATGGCCTAGTTTGAAGGTGGCACTTAAAGTCAGGTGATGGTAACACTACCTTTCCCATTTAAACAGACTAGAGTAATTCTTCCAAATTCAAACCCAGAATCCAGCTTCTCTATAAAATCAGGTATTTATGTATCGGGATGTGAATGAGATACGGTTAACTAATGTAGGAATCCAAGCACTTGCCATATGGGGAATGACTTCCTTCAAACGACGTCTTTTGCAGGTGATGGGGCCTTCAGAACTTGTCCAAGAGCCTCCTGGGACCTGTCCAGTGACTAGGAAGGACTTGGTTTGTCCCTCTTTGCTTATAAACCCTACTGCATTGATGGACATATGTAACTTCCCCTGTAGCATGTTGTACTTACTCTGGCTGGGATGGAGTTAACTTTCTTGATAGCAACCTGTATGGTGCTATGTTTTGGATTTGTGACTAAAACAATATTGGTAACAAATATTTTGGCTCTCACTGAACTGTGTTTGCACAGCATTAAGGCTTTCTCTTTTTTCCCACTCTGTTCCCTTCCCTGCAAGTAAGTAGGCAGGTCAGGGGTGGCAAGAAATTGGGAAGGGACACAGCCTGAATAGCCGATCCAAATTGGTTGAAAGGATATTCAATGACATATAACATCATACTTGGCAATAAAAGATGAGGTAAAGGAAGGGATTTTCATTTTGTCTTTCAAGGTGGCCTTTTCTCAGACCTGGTTGAGCATCAGTATGCTTATGGGAGGTGGGGAGTAAATTCCTTTGTGTTGATTCTGTTTTTTTATTTTGTCTTTCCTTCACTTGTTAAACTGTCATGTCTTGACCCACAACTTTTCAGTGGTTTTCCTGCCTATTCTCTCCCTTGTTCTGCTGAAGTGGGGATTGAGTGAGCAGTTGTGTGGGTGCTTGGCTGCTGTTAGGGTCAACCCACTACAGTTATTTTTGACACCCTTAATGGGGCTCAGGGGATTCCAGATAATAACAGGCCTGATCAAAGTGTGCTAGACTGAATTTATAGCTGTTATAGCTGAACTGTTAGCTGTTAGCTGCAACTTGGCAGGCTGTTACTTTCTGTTGCTGGTCTAATCTGTTTTATTTGCTCCTTCACCTGATCTGTTGCTCATTCCCTTTCTTACTGTACATCAATTCCAGGGATTGTTGGAGGCTCCTTTCAGCTTTTTCAGTTAGCATTACTTATGGGTTTTTCTCTTACTCCTTGAACTGTCTTTATTCTGACTCAGAACTTTTCTGGCTTTTTGTCTGCTTATTCTGTTCCCCATGCCACCATGGGGGAAGAGTGAGTGAAGATTGTGTGAGCGATCAGCTGGTGGTTGGGATCAACCCATCACACAAGTCAAAAAATTATTAAAATTGTGATTGCATTTCTTATTTAACAGCATATCAGTAACAATTATACCAATATCAATTCCTAGATTTATATCATCATACTTTTCATATGAGTATTTCTAATACCAGTTTCAATGGGTGAGACACAAACATTTATGCCAGTGACACCATAAATTGGATGTCAAGCTGGTAGCATGGCACTGCAAAAGGGCAGCCTGCAATTTCCTTTCCAGAATAAATTTAGCAGAAAAAAAAATATAACCTTTCTAGTAGCCTTGATCGTTTACATTTTCTCTGTTTTCATTTCACACTACACTGCAGTATTATAAGCAATTTAAGCTCATAATAAAGAGGAAAGCTGGTCATAAATGGAGTCCAGTTTACTTACTAGGTATGTTTCTGGAAAGCTAAGATTACTTATTTACTGCTACTTTTACAGATGTTTTAAAGTATATGCAAATATGTTTATCTGGGTATTTATATTCAGTCCAGACAGTTCTTGTTTTCTTCTATAATTTTGTTTCAATTGTTAATTTAAAGGAATTTTTAAAGGACAGATGGAAAAAAACTCTGATTCCTTTATTAAGTTAACATGTGGCTGTGTTTAATTTCTTCTCAAGAAGTATTATCTTTTTCTCAAAGTGTATTTTGAAATTATATTTCTTTTTAATAACACAATTGCAGATACTATTTTTTTAAATTATTTTTATTTTACAAAGTAAGCCTTAGGTTCATTTACCATTAGTAAGTGAAACTAGCACCATCAAGTATTCTGTAGTATCTGGTTACTTGTATAGATATAGCTCTGATTTTAATTACAAATGGGAATAACTATGGGAACAGAATGTCCTGAATCTAAGTGGATCTGCTAGGGCAGCAGTTTATAGATTTCTGTCTTGAACACACTAGGAATGCTATTTACATCTGTATCCTTGGGATTAGCTGCTTGAAGAAAGTTTCAGAATAAATAGGGGTCCTTGTTCCATCTGCTTCACTCCACATACTCTCCAGTGCATTTCTACTATCCCACATTTGCCTCACTTCAGCACACCACATCTCTGAATTACTGAAGTCAAATCTATCCGGGCTTGTCCTCTACAGTTAGACTGATGCAATTATTTTGCACAGCTGTGACACTGCATTTTCACTGCAGGTATAAGAAAATGTGTGAAAGAATACGTAGTCTTGCTCATGTGAGGAGCATGAGGAATAGAACAATATCAGGAAGCAGGAAATGAATGTAATTCTAATTAACTAATGCCTCACTATACTGCCATCATAGAGCTTTCTTACTAAACAAGGAAACACATACTACTGCAGATAAATTCCTTTCCCTGGAAGGAATAATCAATGAAACTCCCATGGAATTTTCTTAGACTATGTTTTTCTGTGTGATTCACATCCTAAATATTTTAAAAAAATTAGTCTACTGCACAGTGTAGAATAGATGCTAAGCTCCCTGAGGACAAAGCTAGAGAGAAGAGCAACACGTGGTTTCATGTAAAGGATTGAAAAGTGAACCATTAATAGATAAGTTCATCTTCCTTTGCCTCATTTTTGTGATGACTAAAATGTCAATAATATCATTGACCTATTTTAAGAAGTATTTCTTGTTTAAAGATTAAAAAATATTTTAAAAAAGAAAAAATATGTGGTATTCTGGAAAGCACAATGAGTACAATGATAAACAGATGAAAACATCAAAAGTACTGAAACAGTACAAGCACCATTTTTAGGTACATCACTGCATGGATTTGTGAATATGCATACATGTGCATACACTTAAAAGTAATTTACAGAGTGATTTTATTAAATTTAAAGTAATGTTTCATAACAATAAGAACAACAAAAGTGGCAAAAAAAGCCCCCAACAACAAAAAAAAAACATTATAAAGACTTATTTTGTGAAACTATGCATATACAACAAGAAGCTTCAATAAATTTTCAATGGTTAGTTGTACTCTATAATATATCTACTCTATAAATAAATATAGTTTTATCTGTTGCGTATGCATTGGAATATATATATTTTTATATAATACACATATTGTAGGGATAGTATGAATTAATACTTCTCTAAAGTCAGGTATTTGTAGAGGACATGATTTCATAGAATCATAGAAT
>VWZY01011722.1:455245-486683 GCA_013399075.1 Chloroceryle aenea | reverse complement strand
TAATCTTTATCACCTCCTAAGCTACCAGGGGATGTTTTTTTCACATCTCTGACAGAACAGAAGGCAGGCAGTTAGGGAACCTGTTGTCAAGTGACCCCTGCTCCAGATAAGACTTCCACATGCTTTTATTTTTGGTTGTTTTCAAATGCCCACCTCTGGCAGTTTAACGGTTGCAGGCTCCCACAGTCATGGGCAATTTTTTAAGTGCTGCAGCACTTGAAGGACACTCCCTTGCTAACTCTCGAGTCAAATCGGGCTAAACTGCATTTTTCCTGGCACAAGTGCTCATTCTTGCCCATGTAAGACACCAACCAAATTCTGCCCCCCACCCCACCAAGTTCTATCGTGTATTCCTCCTCTCTGCACAAGTTTTCACTGCAATTTTCTCCTCCCAAGACACCCAGGAGAACCAACCTCAGTGAAGTGCCTATAAAGCAGATTTCTACTGGAATGTAACGCAGATATTATACAGGTGACACACATACCTATTTTCCAAGATCCAATGCCAAGCATTCAAATTAGTTGACATACTTTAAAACAGGTAACTTCTGCCAGCTGTGTTCTATTTATAACAACAGTGCAGGGAAGATTGAGACAATACCAGCAGAAACCAAAGCTGAATGTGATATTCTACCTTTCGAAAGGCTGCCATGAGAGGAGTTATCTTCCTGTTATCGGCAGCGTCCACATCAGCTCCAGCCTGAACCAGCAGCTGGACAACATCGAGATGCCCCCCGTTTGCCGCCAGCCAAAGCGGAGTGTTCCCCTTCTTGTTACGCACGTCGATGTGAGCTCCTCTACAAAACACAAAGGTGTTCAGTCAAAATTCCAGACCAGCTTTTTGTCACGCGTATCACCTGGGCACGTAGCACAAGAACAAGTTCTCCACGTGCTTTCACATCAAATACAAACATTCACGGGGGGCTTCCCTTTCCAAAATCATATTGCAGTTTCTTCTGACGCCGCTAAGAGCTTCAGCTCAGCCTAAAAACATTTTAATAGCCTAAATTGTTCTGTCTGTCAGCAGTCTCTGAAGCTTCTCTAGTGACTTCGTTAACTCCCGGCCATCAGTACACCGAATTCTTCATTAGCTTTCCCAGAACAACCTGCCAAGTGCAGGCCAACAGCCAGTGCTGTGACTTGGAAAAGGACACATCCCAAAGCTACCCAGCAAACAGAATTACCCTGAGGGTGCCTCGTGATCAACCTGAGAGAAAGGAAATCGTTAAGATGCATCTTTTACACGCTTTTTTCGCTGTTTAAGGACTTAACGCTACCATCCCAAACAGCCGTGCCATGATTACAAGTATGGCATAAGGAAACTTCAGTCTGGCACCAGAAAGAGCTTCATTCGATTGCTTTTGATTACTCAAAATATGTAGTAACACTGGACAGACCCAGAGCCATCCCTGTAGTGCATACTGGGTGGGATTAGTCCAAGCAAGGCCATACTCAAGACAACGTTCTTCAAGCAGCACAGTAAAAATACAAAAGCAAATGGAAAATACAGTACCTGCTAATGAGCAGCTCACAGAATTTGTAGTGCCCTTTGTCTGCTGCAATGGTTAAAGCTGTATCTCTCGAGGAAGGTACCGGAGGAGCGTTTACATCTGCACCTTTGTCCAGCAGAACTCTGCCCACTTCTGCGTACCCACCAGAAGCCGCTTCCATTAACGGTGTGAGACCAGTCTAAAAACGAGCGAGCGGGAAACAAAAGTGGTTGGTTGGGGTGAGAAGTGGTTTTAACTCAAAAGCCAGGATTTATTTCAACTTCCAGCATCTTATTTCTAGTTTTGGTTGTTACTCTGATGTTTATCTAGTGCCAATTGTTATTTGGCCAGTTTCAGAACATCTTAGTGACATTTTGAAGGCTCATCAGCATCTTGAGAATCAAATACAAACAGCCCCATCAAATGCCCATTACATATACAGATATATATATATACAGATGATGCAAATCACATTTCCTCCCTTCGTTAGCAGATCCTGGAACAGGCTGCCCAGGGAGGTGGTGGAGTCACCATCCCTGGAGGGGTTTAGAACACAAGTAGACGTAGTGCTTGTGGCTACAGTCTAGTGGTTAGAAAGAATTTGGGATGAAGGCTGGACTTGATGATCCATTTCATCATCAAGTCCTTTCCAACCATAATAATAATAATGATTCTATCCTAGAAGGCCAACACAGAGAACAGAATGCCATATTTGTAGCATATCTTTTTTTTTTGTTGTCTCCCCTTCAATATTCTAGTTATTTTTCTAGTGAACATTTAAAGAGCTGAGGTCAACTGCCAGCCTCTCAAGCACACACATCCCCTCTGAATCCTGCATCCCCACTGTGGACAGGAGCAGCCAGTCACGGAGAAGAGATCAGACCATGAGCATACCAAGGCCCAGATTCTGCCTATTTTTTTGATTCATTAAATCCTTCCATTTTTTTAAGTTAACCAATTCTTCTTATGCTTGTAAACCCTTGAAGATCAATTCAGGATTTGAAAGGAACACTTGTTTCTCTGTAAACCCCAGAACACTGGCCCTTGAGTGCAGCCATTGTATTTTAATATATGGTTCCGTTCAGCCAACCGAGCCCGAGAAGGCAACTCACACAAAAGGCAAGAAAGTCATCAGATGACCACAGAGAAGTGATGACTAACAAGCATCTTCTCTTTGGAGACTAATTCCACCCTCGGGTCCTTACCTTAGCTCTGTGTTCCACGTTCGCTTTTCGATCCAGCAGCAGGCTGACCACTTCAGTTCTCCCTTGGAAACAGGCCAGCGTCAGCGCCGTGTTCCTGTTGGTTTCTATCTGGGCGTTTATATCCGAGCCCATGTCCAGTAACAGCTTGACAGCAGCAGTGTGCCCATTCATGGCTGCCAGCATCAAGGGAGAAATGCCCAATTTGCTACCAGTTCTGGAAGAGAGAAAAAGGGAAAAAAAAAATATCCCCCCAACTCTTTAAACCATAATGGCATTTCTGAAATGACTTTTAACAACACCAGGGAAGGCTGAGCACTTGAATTCAAGACTGAAAAATCAGCTACACAGCAGCTACTACTGAAGCTACGGGAGGTTCTCCATAGTAGCATTGCTTACGACAAATACTACTACTCAGAGGTGCTGTGCACGTGACCCTTTTAATCGCTGTTAATTTAAAGGCATCTCTGAAAAGAAGCATAACTTTTGCTTGGCCTTTTCTTTAGGCTGGCACAGGGCACAGCTGAGCCGTTTCCTACCTCCCCGTGGATGCAGAAGCATGAAGTGTGTGCATCTGCACTGAGAAAAAGCTTTCCTTGCACTGCCCAGGGAAAACAGGGGGGATAAACAGCCACGGACACTCTTCCCAGAACTGATTTCAATCCAGCAGGCCAGCCAGAGCAAACAGACTCCTGCCTTTGACAAAGACGAGCGGTCGGATGATAGAGGGAAGAAGTTAATTAAATACATAGAGGGAGGAGGAGGCTGTAAGAGCATTAGAAACGCAGGGTCCGAACCTTTCGTTCCTAACTTAGGGGGGCAGAATCCTACTACCAGTTCAACACCACGCTGGCCGTGATCACGCGAGAAGAGAATGATTTTGCTCCACAGAGTCCTCACGAAATCCTTCTGGAAAAGGTCGGGACTCTACAAAACCCGTGAGAAAAGGGGTGAAAAGGGAACTTGCCTGGAATTTATTTCTGCCCCGGCATTCAGCAGAATCTTGATAATGTTCACGTAGCCACCAGAAGCGGCGAGGCTTAAAGGTGTGTAATCAGAAACATTCCTGTGCTCTTTGTTTGCCCCTCGAGCTAGCAGCAACTCCACCACCTGCAGGGTTTTGAAAAATAACATCTGGTTTTCTCCTGAACTCGCAAATCTAGCCAGGACAAACGGTTCTGAAGCCTAAAGATACGGCTGACATCTCCCCACGGTAAGATTTTACTCAGTTACTTCCCTATGCTCTTCACCTCTGCCAACTGATGAGGCCACAACTGCGTTTCCAAAGTCATTGTAAAACTGGTTTTAGGAAAATCAATTGGGATCACTCATCAAAGCTTTCATAGCAAATTGCACGATGTAGCGAGGAAAAATTGACATCTTTTAATGCTTATCTCAGCCATCTTTAAAGGCTGCCAACAGCAGAGATTCCACCTGAGCATGGTATACAAAGTAGTCCTGCTTTTTGCCCTCTCCCATTTTAATGCTCAGTTCACCATGGAGCTGAGAGCTCGTCCAAAGCAAACAAGCAAGCACCCGTTACATTCCCTATTCACAGCACTACATCAAATGGCATCTGGGTTCTGCAGAGGCGTCTCGGGCGAGAGCCGTTAGAGAAATGAGCCTTTGCATCCCATCCCTTGCTGGTTTTCTCTGTACATTAACAAAACCAACACAAGCACTTCTGACATTGTTCTTCCCTTACTGATCGATTTACAACCCGAACAACTCACAGCTTCCCGCATTCTACACAAAGCTTACGTTCTGCAACAAGTTTCTGCAGAAGGTCTGAGAAGGAAATAAACTGACTAGCAACTTCAAAAATAAGAAGAAAATGAAGACTGAAGTGAAAAGCCACCGTGGCCTCTGCAGTGCCATGTTTATTTTTCTGGAAGATTCCTTTAGCATAACGACACGAGACGTAACCTACACGCTGCTTTTGAAGACTTAAGCTTTACTTCACCTCTTGTCTCCCTCCTGAACAAGCCAAAGACAAGGGAGTGTCCTTGGTTCTCTCAGACTGGGCTTCAATATCAGCTCCATTATCCAGTAAGATTTCAACAACGCCCACGTGGCCGGCTGTAGCAGCCAAAATAAGCGGAGTAAACCCTGAAATGAAAAAGGATATTTGAAGAGTCCACATTCGCAGCTTAAGTGACTTAAGTTAAAGCACCAGAAAAGCCTAAAGCTTCACATGAAGACCACGCTTGGTGGGAGTTTATTCAGTGTGATGTGCTGGGCAACCAGAGAGGGTCTGTACTGCCCAGGCGAGACACGTACCTTTCTTGTCGCGGTGTTCAATGTTAGCTCCTCGCTCTAGCAGTGTTTGTACCAGCTCTTCATGGCCACCAGCACAAGCAAGTGTCAATGCTGTGTCGTGGTTGCTCTCGGTCTGAAACAGACAGACACCAGATACACAAGGGCAGGATTTCCTGTGCCCACTACAACCCCTCTTCTATCAGGTGTTGGCCCAAGTACAACTACACCGGTGGCAAAATAAAAGCTTGTCTGCTGATGAGCTGAGTTAACACACAAAGTTCAAGTTCACAGTGGGATTCTACTTCGATCGGCTCTGTTGGGCCATTTGAGAACATCTGATTCAAGATTCTTCAAGATGGTCTCTGTGCTTTGCTAACTAGAGCAACTTCTTGACCACTGTCGGACTCCAACCCCCTGAACAGGTGTCCTGGTTTGGGTGAAAATAGGACTAGTTGGGTCTTAGGGGCTGCCCTGACCCTAAACCACGACAACAGGATCACAGCCAGAACCAAGCCAAGCCCCTTGAGCATCTCAAGCAGCCAAGACTGGTTTTCCAGAGGTTTCCCTCCCTTTCTCCTCCACACCAGTGTCAGGCCTTCTCTCCTCTCCACGCTGCCCACATCTGAGCCACGTGCTGTACGGCCTGAGCTGCATCTGCTCGTTAGCATATGCATGCTTTTCCTTTTGATGGCCAGCCGGCTGCAAGTCAACATGAAGGAGCCCTGCTAAAAATTACTTTTTTTACACAAAAATGCCTTTCTTTAGAAGAAACGAGAGCTTGTATTATGGCCTCTTGTTAAAAGCATTACTTCCATTATTAGTTTCAATGCTTTCATACTTCTGCCAAGCTGGGTGAACACTGGCCAACAACTCGTGTGCAACCTTTTAAAGGCTTATTTTTGTCTTAGGGTATCGGGCCAAAAAAATACTTCATTTTTGTCAGGAGACTACTTCGCTGCTTCTCATAATCACTCTAACAACCAGGAAATAAGAAATACAAGCATTTATTCACTCAGGCACCTCTTTGTTTCAGCAAGAGCACACGGGCTGCAACTCTCTGGGGAGTTTACATTTCCGAAAGCGGCAAATCCAGCCTCGGAAGGCGACGGATGACACACCAGGGCTGTTGACTAGCATCCAGTTATTTGGCATGCAGAAGCGGAGCAGCTTCGCGCCGCGGATCGCAGCCTTACCTGGGCATCGATATCTATAGCAGGGTAGATCGGGAGCATGGCTGAAGGAGAAATGATGGGACTCGGAGTTGGCGTCTGAGGTTGGGAGACAGAAGTTGCAATGCTGTGGGTAGGAGTGTTTGACATTGCAGATGCTCTTCCGCTCACTGCTGTTGGACAGAAGAATTACACTCAGCAAAAGGAAAACACTTGGCTTCACAACTTGAACGTGACAATAAATGGACAGTGGGACAGAACTCCCACCGACAGACAGAACTCTCTACAAAGCTTTATGTTCCACCACGAGTTTGCTACACGTTTAACCCAATCTTTGAACCTTGAACTCTTTGAATTTAACAACTATGAAAAAGGTTAACTGTATTAGATCAAAGAAAAAAGTTAATGGCATGTTTTCTAGAAGCCCACCACAAAAAAAAGAAGAAAATAAAATATTATTATGATTATTATTTAAACCAAAGCTCTTTCCTACAGGTCAGCCAAGATGTGGACCACGAGTTCCATACCTTCTGAGGCACGACTGCAGAACAAGTCCAGTCAATGGGTATCTATGCAATTTGTCTGAAACCAGTGGAGAGATTCTAATACACAAGCGTGTCCAGCCTTCACCCCCCACTCCCTGGTCCCCATCAACACCACAAACCAGCAGCAGTGCTAGAGTCAGGATGCTCACAGGGCGGAATTTGCTGAAACCAGGGAAGTGGAAGCTTCTTAACAGCCATTGTGCAGAAAGTTTGGTCAAGGTTGTCAGGACAAGCAAAAGTGAATACTCTTTTACAGCGGATGACAGTGTATTGACACGACATAAAATAGCAACATTTCCCTGACATTCGTTTCATACGTATAATGTTTAAAAGTACAGAGTAAACTTGGATCTAAAAGAGTTGTTGGGAAGAGCTCCCATTTTCCAACTTCTTCTTTGTTGTTTTTTTTTCCCCCCCTTCAAGGAACTCGATGTTTTTCTCCCTGACTTTTCTCCAGTATTTCTACAGGTGTGATCAGCAAAAGAGAAAGTCAAATCCCCAACACTTCTCCTGTCAAGAGGACAAAAGCACCTTTAATTTCCCAAGAAATGCAGTTTCCACATACTGTCAGCGTTCATCTAGCACATGCCACTGAGTAACTTCATGGACCATCAAAGGTACACCCCTTTGTCCCCAGCTTCTCAAGCCCTGTTCATTTTTCAAGTGGGTTTAAGGATCAGCCGTGCCCCTACCTGCCTGCTGTTGATAACTAGCTCCTGTGTTTAATTGGAAGTGGTACATTTTTCAACGGATGCCACAAAAATTGTACCCTAAGGCACCAATCTGTGCACTCCCTCCTCGGCAGGGCAGCTCTCTTTTTCTTCCATTACTCACTGAATGTCCAGGCAAAGCTGCTAATAATTCCTCTCACTGAGAGAAACCAAGAACCCCCAAATTAGAGTATAAAAAGTAGGATTACCATTGTATTTAGGAGTAAATCAAGACTCAGACTGCCTTGATCTTTGTGTTAAGAGTGCCTTTTGAAATATTTTCTCATCCTGCAAGACGAATCACGCTAGGCATGGATTAAAAGAAACGTACAGAAGCCAAGACAAAATATTCTGACATGGGGTCCTAAGCTGTGGCTAAGGAACTTCCGTACAGAGGAGAACTAACCGAAGTTCTTAGCAAAATATTGTTCAGTGGAGCACTTAATGCAATCTCCTCTCGTTCCTTATTCTGCCTGTAAATTACAGATCCAACCTACAAACCCAACCTCAAACTGGCTTCCTAGAGAAGGGTAGAAGTTCTGTTTCAATCCAGCTGCCTTCTTGACATGGACGGTCGTAACAACTAACTTACCAAAGGCAGCATATTTACCCTTTCTGTTGTTCAAGAGCAAGTTAAAGCAGCATAAACCAGTAATGGAATCATAGAGGTTCATGACTCGACACATCCAGTCCAAAAGAACCCGCGAAAGGTGGTAAAATGGACTGGAAACAAACCAAATATGCTTAACTCAGATGATATAGAAGCAGGATCATCAAATAATCCACACCAGAAAGACATTAACCCTGCCACAGGAGCACACAGACTGCAAACAGTTGCTAAGAGTTCCTGCTGTCGTCCCAGTCTGGGGGCTGAGGAGCAGCTATGTCACTACCGAGACACTATGACAGTTCTTGGACCATAAAATAACTACGTAAAGGCAGTTAGGAAGGTCTCAATTCAGGTACAGTCCATTTTCTTATAGCGACAGTGTTAGGGGGGAAAACCAAAACCAAAGCAAACCTCAAAGATCTGTTTTAAAGCCATCACCTTGCTTGCCACAAGGAAGGAAACCTTTCTTTAACCCCCCTAACTAATTTTACACATGCCACTAGAGGAGAGCACGTGTGCTGATGTGCAGCTTTCAGATTCAATTCCTTTTGAATGTGCTTCAGCAATAACACACCGCCAAGTACAGCGGACATCCCTACAGCACACTCCACCGAGACACGGCATTAGTTTTTCTGGGTCATGATTTTCACTACGTTCATTTCAACGTTGCCTGGGCAGAGTTCAGATTTGTAATGAACGTGCCAAAGGCCACGAGCAAAACCTTGTGCCCTGTCCAAACAAAAATAGAAGGTATCCAATAAGCCAAAAGTCTTAAGCAATGGAAAGAGTAACCACCAGACCTGACAGGCAAAGGTTTATCTGTCACTCCACCTCCTGTAACGTGCCAGCGGCGGAGTTGAACTAGCAGTCTGTACTTCACCATGAAAAACATCACTGCTTCGTGCCCCAGGTAACCAGGTCTTGAAAGCTAGCTCACCACTGCAGGATTTCAGATTAAAATATTCTAAATGGAATGGGACCAGCTACCAGCTTAAGCACCTCATGACACACGGTCAAGTTTCTTTGTCACTCCACGGACCACCTGCCTTCTCCAGGCAAAGTCTTTTACGTTTCTTCAGACATTGGACAACTAGTTTTGTGCTTCCTGATACTGCAAGTGCAGCTGTTCTTCAAATGGATTTATTTCTGGACATCTCAACTTTCTCTTTGCTTAAAAAAAACCCAACTATCCTCAGAGCTGCCACCTTTTCCCCCGTGGCCAACAGCCTCACCATCCAGAGAAGCATTTGGCTCACACATGCAGCCCCACTATCCGGGAAGGAAAGCAAGCAGCCAAGCTGACAAATTAAACCCCCTGAAAAATAATACAAGATAATTACAATTTGAGCCAAGAGGAAGTTTTTTCCCCTCACTGATCTACCCATCCTAACTCAAAAGGTGTATCTGGAAAACAGCCTGACATTCTGAAAGGAACACGGGGCTGTTCGCAGCGGTCAAGTTTGCTGCTGCCTGAAATAATCTGTGTTTCTGCCGAGCGCAAGACGCTCCAGAAACAGACCTGTCAGTGCAGGGTTAACGGGGGGACTCGATGATCTGGAAGGTCTCTGCCAACCAGAACAATTCCACAAAACCAAGCACCTTTACAATCCCGTTTCATCTTGAAGTCAACCGTTAAGTTTCTCACTAGTGCTGCCTACCTGCTCTTAGGCATTTGTTCCTTATCTCCTGTAACATCAACAGGAGATGTGTAAAACCCCCTCCTGTTCCACGTTACGTGGCAATAAGCCAAAACCAGGGACTGAAAAAAAACCCCACCACATTACAAGAAATATTATCAGATAACTCTGCTTTCTCCAGCTTTTTGAGAGCCATCTCAACAGGTTTGTTCCACATGGGTTTCTTCTCCTCTGCCCCCGACTCCTCTCTAGCACCTCAAGTTACGTTCCTGCCACACGTGCTTAAAATCAACAGGGAACACTTCAGATGCACAACGTGCCTTGAATTACAAGAGTCCGAGTTATGTCCTGAATTCAACTACAAACACACAGCGCTGCTTCGAGGCGCTCACAGCTCCCAGACGAGCCAGAAAACCACGACGAACCTGTCGTCGTGATGATTTATTAGTTACAGCCTGAAAGGTGGGTATCACCCACCCACGCGGGTAATCCACCTGCCTAGCAACAGACAGAAGCATCTTCAGAGTCCAAGGACAAAGCTCTAAATGCATTTACCAACCGCTTGCAAGAGCGGCGTAACCACCGGCAGCCGCCAATCGCAGTTCTACCAGCGTGGAAAAGCCGCATCCTCAGTTTTCTGCGGCTGCTGCACAGGTCCCAAGGGGGTTTTCTGGGATGCTGGTGCTCTACGGTTGTTTTTTCAGCATTGAGTTTCTGTGGAGAACTTGCAGTCAAGGCATATTCCTTCTTATGCATTTATTTAGATGGTTATAGCTAAAACTGACCCACCCTGCAAGGAAGCTTCCAAGAATTCATTTTACCAAGTGCTTCCAGAATCCTGGAGTTCTTTGTTACTGGCTCTGATGCTGGACATAATGCTTTAAACACTTGTTACTCTTTTAAATTAAGACAAAGTCTGCTGGACCTGCTTGAGCGGGTCCAGAGGAGGCCACAAAAATAGTCAGAGGGGTTGGAGCACCTCTCCTACGAGGCCAGGCTGGGAGAGCTGGGGGCGTTCAGCCTGGAGAGGAGAAGGCTCCAGGGAGACCTTCTGGGGGCCTTGCAGAAAGATGGGGACAGACTTTTGAGCAGGGCCTGCTGTGACCAAAGAAAACAAAGGGCGATGGTTTTAAACTAAAAGAGGGGATATTTAGACTGGAGAGAAGGAAGAAATATTTAATGCTGAGAGTGGTGAGACCCTGGCCCAGGTGGCCCAGCTTGCCCAGAGGGGTGGTGGATGCCCCATCCCTGGAAGCATTCCGGGGCTCTGAGCACCCTGCTCTAGTTGCAGGTGTCCCTGCTGAGTGCAGGGGGGCTGGACTAGACGAGCTTTTAAGGTCCTTTCCAACCCAGTCCACGGTTCTGCGAGTTCAGACCTCGCTGCCCACCGCACGCGTGCAGCCATATGCCAAGACCTGGGACTAAGCAGTACGAAAACATTCACTCAGCTGCACATTGGAAGTACCTGACCTTTCCCAGAAGGCAGGTGTGAGCACAGAGGTATGTGGCAGATGACCTCAAATCATCGGTTCTCAAGACATTATGAAACACATAAGCAATATCCTAACTCAAGGTTCAAGTTATATTTAAACACCATTAAAGTGCATTGCTCAGATTCCTCCTAAGTAACCAAGAACCATAATTACACCTTGAATTGAGTGGCTGGGATTGTTTTGTAGCCCAGCAGCTCCACGTGAGAGGAACCTGCGCTACCAGTACCCGATGAATGCAGCTTTATCTGCTTTTCCATGCATCCAGCTTGGTGTTTATCCACCAACAGCCTCCACGCTCCTCATCCCAGCGTGCTTTACAAGGCAGACTTGTCAGAACAGCACTTGAAGAGCTACAAGTTCATCAGCTAAACCAAAAGCACCTCAGTGCCGACACCGAGTGACACCATTGCTTTTAACCCTGTGCCCTAATGGTCAATCTGCCTTTGGCTAAGTAGTCAGAGAGTATTTCAGAGATGGCTGTATCGTGGAAAGGGGATTAAGCCCAGCTGAAGGAAAGTAACTCCAACAGCTCGCCTTTCAAGCCTGTTTCATTCTTTTATTTTACAACTTAAGGCCTTAAAGCACCTATATCCCAGGATAAAGAATTCTCTGAAGTGACTGAGACCAAACGGGCAAGGCTAAGTCTGTCACTCCCTGGCAAGGCAGCTGTTTATACAGCTGGGCGCGTTAAAAAGTCATAGGATAATCACCTTTTCTCCTAAGTCTACCCTCCAACAGGCAGACTACTCAAGGCCAACTGCAACAGCCCTCATTCATAAGTCAAGCCCACAGGTTCCTTACTCATTATAGGCTTGACGTGGTGCTCTGGCTGCCCAAAGCCCACTCCAAGGCTCAGCTCTCCCTCGCCTAGTCCCAAGGACTAACCGGTGTCATCAAGAAGTTGTTCCTGAGCTACAAACAGGCTCAAGAGGAACCGTTAGACTCTAGCGCGTCCTCCCCCCACCTCCGCCCCCCTCCCCAAGCTATGAAGAGTGAAAAATGCCACCTCCACCATACCAACCTGACAAAGAGGCCCCAGTTAGCTCAACCAAAGGCCAAGGCAACCCTGCAAATTGAAAAGTTAAAGCTATCTTTCTGAGCTCCTCAAGACAGGGATCAGCGGGCTGGCGGTGCTTGCTGCAAGCTAGCGGGAATACACAAACACACACACACACACAGAAAGAGGTGGACATACCCTCGGCTGGTCAAGCAAATATTATCCCTGCTCGTAACAGTTTAAACCCCCCTGCCATGATGTCATCCAGCGTGTCATTGAGCGTCTGAGCAGGGCTGGCTACCATTAACCCTTGCTGTGTTTCTGTCAGTATTCCTTGCCCCAGCCCTGCTAGTTGTGCTTGGCCCAACACTGGCTGTCCAACTATAACACCTTGCAGTTCTGTAAGATTTGCGATGGACCCCGGAGGTAAGGAACCTGCTGCCAGAGGCAAAGCTTGTGGCATCGCCAGAGGCTGAATTGGTGCAAAACCCGTCTGCGCAGCAGCTTGCTGAGGGTCATCTTTAAGCAAGATGGGGTCCACTTGCTGCAATCGTGCATAGTCTCCCTCCGAGAGTTGTTCTCCTACCCCAACGGGAGTCAGTAGTCCCAGATGCTGGCAAGACTGCTGCTGCTGCTGGAGCTGAATCCTTTGCGCTTTTACCTCTAGATATTGCTTTTTGAGCTGCTGCTGAGTTTTCAGCTGTAACTCGCGCTCCACTTTCTGCAGTTCCTCCAAAATCTTTTGTTTCTTCTGGATTTGTTCCTCTCTCGTTTTGTTCAGCTCCTCAATCTTCTCTTTGGTGAGCTGGTCAGCGTGTGCCAATTCCAGGGACTGCAGCTGAGCGTTCTTCTCTATGGCTTCTTTGATCCTCTGTTCCAGCTCTGTCAACTTGCCCTGAGCCTCTTCTACAATGCTCTCTGGAGACTGATTGGTGATGTAACCCTGTACATCCTGGTTGTTTGCTGGCAAATGACTGCTGGACTTTTGTTTAGAAGCAGCTGTGTGAAAAAGAAACCCCCTCAGAACCAATGGAAGTGCACATGAATGGCATCCTCATTATAGAGCTACCGCTGGGATGCTACACGGCCGGCTACGCACCAAGACGCAGCACCCACGGAAGGTCAGCGTGTACCATCAGGCCCTCCGCCAACACCGTAACTCCCGCTAGCAATTTTAATACAGCAGTCAGATTGACACATTAAACAGTACGGTTACTGCGCCTACATTCCCAATAACCCTGCCCTGCCTTGAGATAGTTACTGCAACCACCGCTACGCCTGTGCCAAATGAAGCCACTGTCTCAAGAGCCGCTGCTGCCGAGCGGTGCTACGAGAGAACTGGAAACAAAAAGGAAGGATACGCTGTCTCTCTACTCGGTGTTTTGCGCCTGGCATCACGCTAAGACATAAACGTATGGTTACAGCCCTGAAAGCGCGTCCAAAGCGATGCAAAAGCATCTTGAGGGACGGGTGACTTGCTCTAGGCCACCGGTTTTGCGAGTGTCTACGCTTTCTAGGACGACTGAATCCTTTCGCTACAGGTATCCAGCTTTGCTCGCTTGACAAACAGCGCTAGGAGCCGGGACAGTCATTTCTATTTAACGTGGTCTAACAGGGTATGTTTAGCCACTACGTTTTATCCAGAGCAGACATGGCTTTGCCTGTGTCAACACTCGGCTCTCTGCCCAGGCAAGGCCGGTATTTCAGCCTTCCTGTAGGAACGAGCGATGGACTAATCCAATTCAGCTTTTATGCAGAAGTCCACAGTAACACAGCTGACATGGTCTGCCGTACCGGGTGGAGAAAGAACAACCGGTTAATTTTGAAGGGCGAAAGGCAAATCAAAACTCAGGATTCTGAGGCAGTGGAGGTGCCCAGTTTCTTCCAGTCCTCCTCGCTGTATTTCCAGAACAATACAAGTGTACACACAGGATTAATTTTATGACATGCACGCCTGTATTTGCGCTAGTGCTGATCCTCGATAAAAATTGGTTTGGAAGAGAATTCTTAAGGACAGAAAGCGTTAGGTGTCAAAATGGCGACATCAAAACGGATGCAAATTTAGTCCTAGGAGGACCTGAGCCACGTCGGGCTAAATGTTTTATAGCACAAGAAATTCCGCCTTCAATCGAATGAGTCAAACCCACTCCGAGACTACTATCCTCAGTGAAACACAGCTTATCCAATCAGCTACGATATGGAGGTTAACACTGGTTTTACAACTCCCATTATCCAATTGCTCTAGGCTTCTGGGTGACATTCTGCATTAGTCCAGTGTGTCAGACTATTATCTATTTTAACGGCTTTACTTAGGCAGATTCCTTGACGCTTTACGGTTACAGGGTTAGATGACTGATACTTCGCATTTGGCGGATAAGCAATCCTTAAAAAAAAAAAAAAATAAGGAAAAAAAATTGCAGTTTCCTCGACTCAGTCCATAAACACTCTTCATAGGAACTACTCTGCTAGAAGCGCAACCCTCTATCTTCTACCTAGGAAGGATACGTAGAAAACAAGCTCCAGAACTAAGACTGACCTTTATTTCTGATGGGAAGGGTTGTGGCGACATTAGCAGGGGGTTTGTCAGGCTCCTGGGGTGGGACGACCATGGGCAGCGCCTGCACTGGTACACGAGGAGCCTAAAACGTTGGATACTAACAGATTACTTTTCTCATACTCTGAGCTAGTTATAAGTCAATAGAAGGTAAACAAAACCTGTTAGAAAAGCAGACT
Organism: Chloroceryle aenea; assembly: GCA_013399075.1. Classification (NCBI taxonomy): domain Eukaryota; kingdom Metazoa; phylum Chordata; class Aves; order Coraciiformes; family Cerylidae; genus Chloroceryle; species Chloroceryle aenea. The sequence goes on along the minus strand of VWZY01011722.1, from coordinate 471,838 downwards.
TCAATGGTGACTAACGACATTTAATACGTTTTAGTTTTCATACGCTGAGTTTCGACAGTTAACGATTTGGGATCATCTGGCTTCTAGGTATTTTGCATTTTTAAGCTAAGAAATTACTTGCCAAACGATCCTTCTCCTCAGCACGGTACGGTGCTGTACTGTGGTAAAGCAAACACAAGCCACAGCGGGCTACAAACGTAATTCTGAAGGGCCTCATTACAGCAGACCTTCTTTCTCACTGGCTGGCTTTTTTCTCCTCATGTTTGGTTTTATTTGTTTTCCAATCATACTTAGAGAGCATTAAGAATGATGAAAGCTCTACATGGTGACGTTCAGATCGTCCTCACCATTGTCACAACGGCTCAAAGGCATTTTCAGTGTGTTCACCTACAGTTCAGCAGTTCAGGAAATGACACGACTGACTCTTCTCTCATCTTTACACTCTTGAGCAGGCTGCAAAAAAGCCCCGCAAATCCACAGAACACCAGCCCTTAAATCTTACCCTATTTAAATCATGGGATGGTGGGGTCAGCTGAGTAGCATCAGGTGGAGGAGCAGAAAGCAAGTTGTTTGGGTAGTCTAGAAGGTAGCACACCACGCTGGTGTGGCCGCCTTTTGCCGCCTCTATTAACATAGTCGATCCATCCTGAAGAGGGGAAGACAGCAGTGTTAGAAAACGGGGTCGTCAGCACGCGACAAGACGAGCGCTCCGGGGGACGCGACACGGGATCTCCATAAATACTCTCTGGACTTGCACTAAGTCCATGCCTAAACTTGGGCACCATCATTTCTAACAGAGGACAAACCAAAAAGCCTCATTCTTTTTAAACCTCTCCTTCCTCTTTCACAATTACAGCCTTACAACTGGAGCGCAACCATTACAACAGACCTGCTCCTAACTCCAACTTCTACAAACGTCTTCCTGAGTGTAACTGGTGTGGAAACACCAGCTCTGGTATCTCACTATTTCAATCGTGACACTTTGGGTCACTTGCAGAGAAGATAGAAAGAGCAAATTCACTCAGGTATTGTTAGTTTTAAGAGTCATGAAAGACCCTATCAGAGGGAAACTAGGTAGTGGAGGGACAAACCTTCAATCTGTGCGTAGGATCAGCACCGTGAGCTAGCAGTAACTCCACGACTGCCAGATGACCTCCAGCACAGGCCAGTGACAATACTGTGTGATCGTTGTTAGCTGTGGTCCTGTTCACATTTGCACCTTGAAAGATACAACGGGAAAAGATTCTTTAAGACAACTTCAACTGGTTCTCATCTACCAGAGGTGGTAGGAAGTCAGTGGTTTCCTCAGCTATGAAAGTGGAGCTCTCCACGGCTGCAGTCTTACAGCTGATAAATTAAATCGGACGATTATTACTACCAGTGGAAGACTGTTTAACGAGTTGTTGCCACAAACGAAAGGCAACGTCACCGGGACTTCTGAAAAGACAGCGCTGCAGAGCTGCACCAGGAGCCTGGAGACTCCCAGTAACCACTGCTGCTGCTGCTGGTGCTAGAGATGATGAGACTGGAACACAACTCCCTAGAAGTAGCTGCAGTTGCCACCGATCTCAGCAGAAACCAGCGGTGATCATTATGTGCCTCGTTTGAGAATCGATGACCTACTCGACTTCAAGTCTTTGCAACAAATCCAAGCAAGTTACAGCAGCACTGACACGTTCCTAACTTCGAGCATTCCCAACAGCAGGAAAACCAAAGCCTTTTTTTCCCCCCCTCTTACCTTTGCTAATCAAGAACTGAACAGTGCAAACGTGACCTGCCCTTGCAGCTTTCATGAGAGGAGTTCTTCCACCTTCTGATTCATGTTCCTAGAGAGGACAAAGAGAGGATTAAAATTCAGAAGCAGCACCCGCGAAAGGATGCAACTCAGCCTTTTGTGGTTTTTAATGGGAAGGCACCAGACGGGGAAGATCCCTCTTTAGTGTTTCACAAACCGCAGACGTAAAAATTGAGCCGAGTTGCAGACAGGTGAAGCTATCTGCTGGCCTTCATACAGACCATGAGAAAACCATCCCCAGTTCTCACTTCATTCAGAGAAACAGGTTGAAAGACAACCTGAATGCAACTGTAACAACTAACGACAAACTCACTAAGCTTTCCAGCTATCAACACCCAACCAAACCCAAGAAATGGACGTTAATCATTTTATTCCCTATTTCATTTCTTGGCAGAAGGTCACGACTCACCAGATCGGCGCCCGCCTGAAGCAAGACGTCTGCTACATCGGTGTGGCCATTTTCACAGGCGTACGTCAGGGCTGTGTCACCCGTTGCCGTTGTGGCATGCACGTTGGCCCCTGAAGTGGCAGAATGAGTGCATGAGTGTTACTACACTCAGCATGGAAAAGAGGTAAGCCTCTTCATGATCTTGAGAGGATCAGATGGCAAAGTTTTACCTCCCCCCTTCTAATCCAACATCTATGCCATGGATGACAATCATACTCTAGAGGAATCAAACCATAAACTACAAGTTCAGTTCAAGGGAGTTTTCATCAACTTCATCTCCAAAAGCTGAACAGGGGTCAAACCAGTAAATTACTTTGGGGCCCACAAACCTTCGCAGTCAACTTCAAGAAGCTGCTAATGAAAATTTAAGGGTTACAGAAAGAGATAAATTTGAAGTCTTTACAAAATCGGTAAGAAAATTAGTCCGTACCTGCAGCTAATAAATATTTAACCAGCTCCAAATGACCCTCTTGAGCAGCCTCCATCAAAGGCGTGGAACAGCCAAGTTCTATGTCAGCTCCTGCTTTAATGAGAAAATCGGCAACCTCCAAGAAGCCTCCGCAGCAAGCCAGAGTTAATGCGGTCTCTTGCGTCTCCTCTGTTTGAGCATTGATGTTTGCCCCTTAAAACAAAACAAAACACCAAAACCACACATAGATCAGAGGACACCAGTTACTCAAGCTGATCTCAGCAAGCAAAGCCACGTCCTGATGCACAACGCGTCTTATTACGGATCTCATTTCTAGGGCTGCAGAAGTTATTGTCTAAAGTCGTATGTGTATCAAGCTTGAAGATTTTAAGTACTGGAGAAACCTCTCTGAGGAGCTCAGAGCTCTGCTCTACAGCTTTTCAGCAATAGCATCATCTCAAGATAGGCCAAGGCCACTGTGCGGAGCGCAAGCTGCCCACATGAACCGCTCGCTGTTCCATGTGCTGCCCAAAAAAGGCAAACCTGTTCTGAAGAACCATTCAGGACAACTGCTTGCAAAGGAAATAAGTAGAGCAAAGAATTTTTTGAACAAAAAAAAACAAAATAACCAACCCTCCTTGAGAGACTGGTGGAGAGCAGGGGGAGTAGAGAAGTTTTTGAAGCAAGAAACAAAAATTACAGTAACTTAGCATTTCCCCCTCCCGACATACGCAGACGTCCACTGAATTCCAGTCTGTGAAGGCAGCACAACAGTTACCTTGACCAAGTAAGAGGGCCACCATCTCTTCATGGCCTTCTCTAGCTGCTTCCATTAGTGGTGTGTATCCTTCATCGTTCACCTCTTCCAAGTTAGCACCACGCTCAATTAACAAAGCTGCCAGTTCAACGTGCCCGCCACAGGCTGCCAGAGTCAAGGGAGACTCGAAAGAGTCGGCGGGCATGTTCACCTGAGCCCCGCTGTCAAGAAGTAATCTTGCCACTTCCACATGGCCATCCTAGGAATGAAAAATAAAACAAACACAAAAAACAAAACCCAGATTAAAAGACAGTCAGAAGAGGGAAAACTGCTCCTCTTCTCCAAAGCCTTAAGTAGTCACTGACTCAAATTCCCTCAGACGACACAGAAAGCAACGCGTGAGTAAAAAAGTCCAAGAATATAATGAAAGTTGCTTAATAGTTCTCCTACCCATTTTTCCTAAGTATATGGATAAAGGCTAAAGATCTACCATGAAATAGGCACCTGAAGGAACTTGAGACTGTTTTACTGCATGTGTTCAATTCAAAAGCAGAACAACAGGAGCCACGTGTCAAACTTTCCTGCCGATGGTCTAAGCAACAAGCTGCTCAACTTCTTAGCAGATTTGACTTCAAGTGTTTGGGATCAGGAAAAAAATATAAACCAAACCCCAAACAGCTGTGAGGGAGCTCAGCACCATTGAGAAGCTTGCCTCCTCCACTGGAACGATACCAGGGCTCCTCTTTGGTAAGGGCTGCAGACCCCAGAGAGAGGGAGCTGAGTTTTGACGTCAACATGCAGTGGCACTGTTGGCTGAATACAGCGTAGTTCAGTTACAGAAACAACACGTGTCGGAACGCAGTCTGTCCTCCTGTCCACCCAGGCTGTTGTCTTTATCAGTGTTTACACTGCTGAGTCCCAGCTCGCAGGGAGGGAGGCGGAAGGGAGGACAGGGTTTAAGCTGGACAATTTTGCTTCCTTCCTTTCTTAAAAAGAAGCCGTGCACGACGACAGCGCTTGCCTCTTGGCTCCCGCCGATCGATGTGGCTGCTCGATTTCATAGCGGAGTCAGGACTTACTTCCTCCCTCCAAGAGAAAAGCCAAAACAAAACCATTTGTCAGGGGTTCCTCACACATCGCAGGAGCCACCTGAACTCCAGCCTTTCCTTGGCAGGATCCTGGCAGGATTTTCCAGATGCCATTATCATGCTGCCAAACTGGTTTTACCAACCCGTAGCTCCCGAGTGTGCTTTCTTCCTTTGGAAACGAAGAAAATACTTGAGCCTCTGATCTTCCATCGTGTTTTTAGTATGCCGTAACTTCAGGAGCTATTTGAAGTGGCTTTTCAGCTCTGTGTTTACACTGGCAGCCTGACAGTGACATATCCAACTGCCATTCAATTCTCCTTTTGTTTCAACCGAAGCAGAGACCGGCTGGGTCGCTGCGGTCCAACAACAGCACAAACTCTCCAAGCTGGTTTTCTCCATGAAAAAACAGCCATCCTTCAAACTTGGGAGCGACCGTAATGGGAAAAGGTCTGACGTGCAAGAGACAGGAGGGCTGTGTAAAACAGCCAGCAGCTTACCAGGAACACCAGGCTGTCCCGAGGTAGTCACCGAAGAAGGCGAGTGCGCCTCGACCTCAGATTAACTACGAAGAGGCAGCAAATCACAGCCACTGCCACCCTGGCCCAGCTAGAAACCACAGCCCTGGAAAGCTCCTTTCCAGACAAAACAGGAATCCGCATCTGACATTTTTACGCTTCATTTTCTTCAGTGCTTCATAGCTTCCTCTGATATCCAGGGAGCGAAACAATTTCCACTCAGAAAGATATCTAGGACATTAACTAGGACATATTCACCTTTTACACGAAATGACAATACTATTTTAGGGAGAAACTCCGAGGCTCCACAAAGAATCTCTCCTCAGGGAAACGCAGAGAGGGTGCCTCAACCATCAGGCTCTGGCAAGACAGCTCGCTCACCATCCCCAAACCACAAGTGTGGCAAATGGCTGTACAAAGCTTTGCTTCAAAGCTTCTCTTCAAAGCTTCTCACACAGGCCACGCAGCTTCGAGGAGAACCTCCGGCATTCGACCAAGCACAGCAATTTTATCTGCATTTTGATAAGCCTTGCGACGGGGCAGAGCCGTTCAGCTCTTCCACCACAGCTAGAAAAAGCCTCAGAACTGCTGTTACACCACAAAAAGTCGCCTGACAATCTGCACAAGCGCACCAAGGGTATTTTTCAGACCAACCACTGCGGGCAGCGAGCGCTCAGCCCTCACTGTGGCACAGTAGGTTCCTTCAGGAAGAGGAAGAGCTAACTAGACAAACCTGCTTTCTGCTCCCACGAGGCAGTGCCATTGCCCAACGACTCATTTGCATGAAACCAGTGTTGACTGCTGTCTATAAAAGAGCTCTCCGTCACAAGTCTGCCCGAATGCCTTGTAGGACAAGACCGAAGCAGTCGCTCTGGCTTATATGTGCTGTGCCCTGTGTAAACAAATCTGTACCCATATTCAAGTTCAGTGCTGTTCCAGAGAGGGCACGTTCCGCTGCTGCTCACGAGTGACAACTGCTTCTGCAGAGCAAACATGCTGAGATGAGAAGCTCCCGCACTGCTTCATCTCAGACTGCAGCCTGCAGAGCTGCAGGTACTGATGCTCTCAACTACCTGTCAGTTCTGAGCAGCACTGTGGAAATAAGCCATGAGCAAAACAGATTTCCTCCCCCCACCATCACTCAGTAAGTCTCAATAAAAACAACAGGAGTCCAACAGACTTTTGTTAGTCTGTTGGCAGAGGGAAAAGGGGCAAAGAAGGTGGCAAGGAAAAGAAGGCTTGATCCAGGGCTCCATGCAGCAGCAGCTTTCTCTGTAAGCTTCCGACTTGCCAAGAAACTGTCCTGATGAGAAGGCTACTGCGACGTCAAACGAGACCATTTTATCAGCACCTTCCAGGGAACTCGCTGCAAGGACAGCGCCCACGACATTTATGCAGCTAATCCATTAAGATTCCAGAGGGAGATAAACGACAGCTCAAGTCCTGTTTATCTACACGCCTTTCTACCTACGTCTTGATAAGTATCATGGTTTCTGTTAATGATTCCCCCTTCTGAAGCCATTAAGTTCCTTGAATAGCCCTAACTGGATGATTTTAGAACCACCACGGTTATTTCAGGGAAGACTAAATATGGATTTGCAGCACTCCCCGGCCATCAGCTCGCAGCGTGCCGCTGCACGGGGCTAATGACACGAAGAACCCAACCCCTGACAGATCTATTCAGGGAGAAGGGTAAAAAGGAAACCTAAGAGACAAGTTTTCAGTTCTACGTTTAAATTCTGTATTCAGAGGAAGGATTTGGAATCTGTTGGCATAACAGAACTACTGACCTGCCTAGGCACACTGCAGCTACGCATCCTAAACAGCAGAGGAAACCTCTGCAGTGAGCGCTGCACAACAGCAACTCAGGGTCACTAAGAAAACTGGGGGAAGTCTAAAGTCAGGAGTTGAATTATGCCCCATTTTGAGTCCTTTTCATTCCTCCAGCAGAAAAAGTTTCCAAATGTTCTCGGCTGTAGAAACCCAAGCTGACACCTGCTGGGGTTTCTCTACCATGCTGAAACTGGTTCACATGCACACCTCACCACGATGAATGCCTCCACTAGCCAGGCTGTGACCATTCTCCCTGCCTCCCTTTGGCACACAGTGGAAGGTTAAAAGCATTTTGATGACCATCAGCTATTTTGTCGGCCACAGGTTCCATCTGGCTGGCTTAGGAGCTGTTTTTCAACGAGCTATTTCCTCCCACACCCATCCCAATTTCTTCTGTAAAAGAGCCATGAAGCACACAGAACCAAAAAGTCACAGAGTTAGGTTCTGCACCAAAAGGAGACCCCAAGGAATCACTTGGTTCATCTTTGTGAAGCAGAGCGCGCCCGCGCCTCGCTGCTCGAGCCATTGCCTCTTACCATGCAAGCCTCCATGAGAGCAGTGTGCATCTCGTCTGTCTTGTGTTCCTGGTCCGCACCAGCTTCCAGCAGAAATCTCACCATCTCCAGATGACCTGTACGGAAAACTAGATTAGAACTGCTTTCCAAAGTGCACTTCCCAGGTCACAGGAAGGGTCTGATGTACACAACGAAGCGAAGGGAAGGCCAAGTTGCCATGAAACATTCCTGAAAGGCACGTCCCTGCCTACACATTCAATGCACACAGAAGCTTAAAGGCAGAGTTATGATAAATAAAATCCAATTCATTCTGTCTCTAAAACTGCATCTGCACTACGCGTGTTCCTCGAGCTGACAGAGTTCAGTAGCACACACTCCAAAGCTTTACCACAGGGTCATCTGTTTTCTGCCAAGATATTGGCTTGTTTGGGTTTTTTTTTATGTACAGGATGTTGCTCCTTTGTTGAGGGCCAGGGTTTCCCCACTGCTTGCTTGACATTAAGGGTTTAGGGTTTTGATCAACAGCATTGTGACCAGTGCCTGAGCTCACGCCGACTCTCAGGCCATCAAACCTATGAAGCACATGGACCTTCACGTTTCCAAGTGTCCCCTGAGGAATCCTCCCAAAGTAAGGGCACCTAACAGCTTTCAAAGGCGCTCACACCTAAAAGGCAAGGCCCGAGAACTTGCAGATGCATCTTATAAAATACAGTTACATTACAGTATGTTTTCCATGCTTATTTCCTCACAATTCACCTAGCAGAGAACAAGACAGTCTTTCGGAGCATCCTGAAAGCCCAGACATAAGTTTGCTATCTTGATACTTAACACTCTCCACACTGATCATTTAAAGTACGGCCCGGCATGGTACACCAGCCAGGACAAAAGCAACAGGAATGATCTCCTCCTAATCTTCAGATTCATTTTGTAAGCAAGGCCAAACCAATACGTGTTAGAAAGGACTTAGCACAGCCCCGTTCCAAGCCCGTGTCCAGTAGGGTACCTTTGTAGCAAGCCAGCGTAAGCGCGCTCTCCTTGAACTCATTGGAATGCGTATTTATGCCCGCTCCGTTCTCTAACAGCACCCTGGCCACTTCCACGTGGCCGGCGCTCCCCGCTTCCATCAGAGGAGTGTGACCGTTCTCGTTGTGGTCCTCGATACTGGCGCCCGATTCCAGCAGGACTTTCACCACATCCACGTAGCCCCCGGCGCAGGCGTAGGTAAGGGCTGTATTGCCTAAAGCCACCGGAGGAAAAGGGGTGCAAACAGAATTTGATACTGTTTCTACACTGGGAAATTTGACCTAAGCTCCAGTTCATCCCTTCTATCTGGCTGCCTTGTGGAACAGGTTTTTTTTCTGGCTACAGACCAGGAACTACAGGGAAAAAGAATAAAGAAAAAAGGCAAGCAAGTGCACACAGTATCTCAGTGCTGAGAGCATGGACATCTCCATGTGACTGTACTGATGCACTTCTCTTCCCATTTCCCAAGGGGGAATCTTCTTATGTTTACTCTTCCCCCTTGGTCTCCTAAACCTGACACCAAATAATTTTCCATGGACACACAGACTCCCCAAACTGTGCTTAAAATCCTCTGGGACAGCAAACCCTGCATGGACCATAATCCACCTTTGTACATCTGCCACCAACTAATATTTCCTAGCTTCATTAAACGAGGCAGAAGCTAAAGAGTGAAGCCAGAAGGAAGCGCTCTGCGTTGTTTGGCCGAGAGCCATTGCTCCCAGATTTCCACCCCGAGTTTCCCACGCACGGGGTTGTCCAGCTGTTCCCACCAAGCTGCAGCACCCTCCTTTACCTGTCGATGACTGTGCGTTCACATCAGCACCGTGAGCTAGCAGCAGCTTGACAATTTTGACGTGTCCACCGTTAGCAGCAGCCATCAAAGGTGTTATGTCTCCTTTAATACCACGGTCCTCGACATTCGCGTGCATCGCCAGAAGAACCTGCCGACAGAAGGACGATCAACAACGCCGGCGAGCATCAAGGTGGCTCAAACACCACTCAAAGCTCCCACCTCCACCAAGACACAGTTTGAGGTTAGAAACAGGGATATTAAGCACCAAGAAGGCGTTCAGTTTACGTCTAAGTCTCCGTTTGCCAGTTAAGTGACGTTTTCCGCTAGGCTAACGCCGCCGGCCAGGTGCGTTGAGACAGGAATATATTCATTCAAGGCCTCTTTCTGTACAACACACAGACACACTAAAGGAGTCAGGAAACCAACCTGTGCAAGCTCATAATATCCCGCTGAGCAGGCTAAACAAAGGAGGCTTTCCCCTTCTTCTGTGTGCTCGTTCACACTCCGTCCTTCAATTAGCAACTTCCGCACAGCATTTACATCTCCTTCTGAACAAGCCTCTGCCAAGCTGCGGCTAGGAAGACAGAAAGCATTGAAAAGTGATGCTTGAAACACTTGTGCTAAGTGCAGTGTAAAAATCCCAAGGGGCCACGAGGATGCGGTCGACACCAAAAAAGGCAAGGATCTAAAAAAGTGCCAACTGCTAATTAAAGAGGCATCGCTTTTACACTGGAGGATTTTCCACGGAACTTTTCAGAACGTGGAGCCATGGGCACACTCAACCACACCTGTTACTCATTTTTAACAGAGGTCTGCAAGAGAAACGCCAGCGGGATAATGCTTTAGAGTACCAGGTTCTGCATTATGTACAACTGAAGCAGAAAATATGTTGAGAGAAAACACGACTGTGGACATGAAAAAATAACCACCACCACAAAGCCAGAAAGTCCAGCTAAAAGCAGCATCTCTCAGGCAGACGCTCTGTCCAAGGTCCTACCTAAGGTGGCAAAGCTGCTGACCACCAGGAAGCTCCAGTCCCTCGAGCCCAATTTCCTTCCATAACTAAAAAGGTACCAAAGTTCTCCAAATAAAAGAAAAATCAGATGAGGTTTTTCTGGCCCCAAAGCTCCTTTCACGCTTTCACTGAATAACCTGTTTGGGGATTTGCTGTTTTTTTTTGGTACAGTTCTAAGGCCTGTACTACTTAAGAGCTTAGCAATGTTGTTTGTAGAGTTGGTCGAGTAAAATTCCTTGGAATGTGATTCCTGCATTCTAAGCAATATTAATTGCTCCACTCCCCACTGCAAGACCTGACAGTCGAGGAATATTTAACAGGAGAATCACAGGTGATAACTTGGCACTAGTTCCGCCCCAGGAAGAGTTTCACCAGCCTGTAATCTGAAGTGATACAACAAGAAAAACTGCTTCTGGAAGCAGCAAACGACTGAAAAATATCCCGTGTAAGAAGCTGGCTTACTTGTCCGTCTGCCCTGCGTTCGCTGTGCTTTCCGCTCTCATCCGGGTCAGTGCAGCGGCAGCTTCATCCAACGCGCAGCTGACCGAGGAAGTCAGCCTGCGAAGCACCTCGGGGTCTGCGAAGGCTTTGCCATCGGCCGTCGACAGCTTACCTATTCCTTGTGTTCCCACAGACAGCACAGAGGTTCGCGTGCCGGGAAAGAGAAAACAAGAGGAGTTGAAACGGAGCCGGTGAGATCGTTCCAAGCGACTCGGAAAGCTCCTCACACAGTAACTGTTACAGCACAAAGCCTCGCTGAACAATTAGGATTCTGATTTAAGGCTGCAAGCCAAGTGTCAGTTTTCCCTTGGCGTTGGGAGGAATGTGATCAGAAGCAGGGCCTTCACATCATAGCCCCCCCAAAATGTGAAATGCTTTAAGGAACTTCTTGCTCTGCAACGACTTGCGGGGCCTTGCCGAGTTCCTAGCACCTCATCTCTATTGTGCTCGTGTGGATTAGGCTTATGCAAGCGGTTCCAGGATGGTCTCGTGTGTAAGGGCTTTGGGGTTAAACCTGTACGGGACATGAGGACTTACCTGCAGCTTCAAGTAAAGCTTCTAATCTTGCCTGGGTTTCTGGATCTACTGTTCTCAGGTCAGCACCATCGGCAGTACTCGACAAAAGCAACTTAGAAGCTGTTTCCAGCATAGGGTTTTCGAGGTCATCTTGATCTAAGATAAATGATTCCACCTGAAAAGTAACAGAACTGGTGTAAGAATGATGTAATTGACCCAAATCTACTTAAAACACAAGCCCCCCTGCCATTGGAGCCAGTTAAACACTTGGTTTTGAAGTATTTTGTTATCCAAACTACCCTCTCTTGACTCAAAAAGGTGTCATTCCATCAATGGAAGCAATGGGATTTCTGAGATCACACACAAAGGACGCACCTTTTATCACTGCACCCATTTGCTCTGTGACCAGAAGCCACACGATATACTAGAAAAGTTTAAGACTGACTTGACATCTTCACCTCTCCATGCTCCACTCTCCAGTTGCACAGGGAGGGAAGAGTGAAAGAACAGACACCACCCCAGCAGGCCTAACGTTTCCACTTGACATGAGTTTCCATGCAAGTCGTTGGTTTGTTGGCCTCTCTTAAGTCCCCAGAGCACGAAAGACACGTATCACAACGCCAGAATTATTCTGTTTTGCACAAGCCAGTCAGCTTTCAAATAGGTAACCTGCCCTCAAATGGCATTAAACTCTGCTAGGATGCAAAACCACAAAAACTAAGTCATGACTATTTCAGTGTTGATGGTTCTATTACGACTGGCAGAAAAATTCTGCCAGCTATCTCACTTCTTTCAAGTTTGACATCACCCAACGTAACATTTAAGAAACAAACAGAAGGACCAGCAACGTGTTCTGGCTACAATCAACTCGTACACAACATCCCAGGGAACATTTCTTTACATCATCATGTACTGAACATGCAACCCATTCTGTCTGCCCTTCTCAGAGAAGACATCCCAACAGTTCCACCAACACACCCCTAAGCCTTAGGAACTAGTCACAGAACTATTTATTAGCTTTAAACACTCTCCTAACAAAGCTCACCACCCTTGAAGATCCACACCTTCAAAACCCAAAGTCAAAACCAACCCAAATCCCAAACTAAAACGCATCCAAAAGCAAGGTGGCCAGACAAACAAATCACGTGTGTCCATCACTACAACAGGACTGAAAACTTCACTCGGCTTCGGAACAACGCAGCTACTGTCTGCAGTACTGCAGTCACCTATCTCCACACAGAGTACTGTTCAACAAGACAGAAGTACAATTTATTTTATTCTTAAAACTCATGGGTGTCTCCAGAGCTTGAAAGCAGTCCCATGAGCATCACAAGGTCAGCTTCCTGCAGATAAACGCCCTCAGAATCCAAGTGGGAAGACAATCCAGGAGAGCGGCCGATCCGTTCAGGACTCGTGACAGGTCTCCATCCCTCCTCCCATCTAGTCTCTTGACACAAGTGAAGAGCTCCCACAAGGACCTTTCCTCCTGCCATCTGCCTCCAGCTCAGAACCTGGTACTGGCAGAGCTTCATCCCAAACACACTGTTTGCTTAGGAAGACAGGCTGAGAACTAACATCAAAACGACTTCCACTTATCTCTTCAACAGTACCACTGAGAAACAAAATCTGTCAGACAGCTTCTGGCAACAGACATGGATACATCTCAAGGGCATCTCTGAAGCCTCTCTGTCCACCTCCTTCATACCTGGGAACACAGCAAGCCGAAGGAGGGGGACAGAAGCGGCTCTGGTCTCAACACAGGACAGTCCCACAGCACTGCACGTTGCTCCTCAGCTCCACTTCTTCCAAGGGCTGCAGCTTTCCAGTTTGGCCAACTGGTGAAGACAACTCCCTAGTTTCCTCCCCAGTCCTCTGGAATAGTTTGCTCCTGACTCGCCAGGGTCCCTTTCTGGTCGCTGCCAGCTCTGCTCAGCGCATCTGCAACGCCGTTTTTAGGCCGGTTTTGGTTCATCTGAGGACTTGCCATTTGTCTTCTTCCAGAGGACTGAGCCTGCTGCAGCGAGCAGCAAGAGAAAGGAGCTGCTCTGCTGTTCAGAGCCAAGCGACAGATTTCCCCCACTGGAAAGGCAAACTGCTGAGCAGTCGGAAGGATTCTTGGCTCACCCAACTTGTGCAAAATCCCCACTACTTAGACTGAAGAAAAAAATATAAGAAAAAAATCTCCTCTCAGTGAGATATTTAACAGCTGGTCGTGGTTCTTCCTCACACTATGAAATATTTGCTAAGAAAAAAGTCAAAATAGGAAAACGTTTCTCCCCCACTCACATCCTCCTGCCTCAAATTTGGTCTTTTATTGCAGTTTAAGTTTCGAATGGAAAAAAAATCTTCCTATTTTCCTTACAGCTAAGAATATGAGCGTGGTATGATTAAAAAAAAACAACACAAGGAGGACCGGAGAGAACGCAATCCACCTACCAAGAGTGCAGCACCACGAGGTAGCAGGAGAAAACGTGTGGTGCAGTCAGGTTTGGGAAATGTTTGGATTACGTGCTGGCGTTTAAACCATTTGGGAGCAACGCTGCCAGGACCTAACTTATTAAGCAACACATTTAGACTCTCGTGATATGAAACACAGCTGGGTTTGCTTTCCGAAGGCAGGAGCGGTATCTTCAACCTGTGGCTTGCAGAAGTTTTCACCAAGCCTCCAGTTACTCACTGTTACCTTTAAGAGTTTCATTAGATCTACAGCCCTGTCTTTTCAGCTGGTTCAGTGTGACAGAGTGATAAAAGACAGGGTCTGATGGTGGTGAAGAAAGCTGTATTTTGGTAAAAGGAATGTTTCTCAGAGTACTGCTTTCTCTACAGAAGCTACAGACTCGAGACAAAGCATTTCCATTGACCAGGCCAAGTAAACAGACATTTCCTTTAATGGTCTTCAGACGTGTTTTATTTCCCTTAACTACAAAAATGTGTAGAACAGTACGCAAATGCTCCACCTCCCGTATCAGAATATTTCATCTGGCTTCTCAGTCAGTACTTCTGCCATCAAACAATGCTCTGACATAACACAATTGTTCAGACAGGCCCCAGCAGAAGGCCTTTTACAAGATTTCTCCTCCTCTCTCATCCTGCAATAAAAAGAACCCTTATGTTCTGTACTTGCCCGAGTTTACTTTGCCCTTACTCGGTTCTAGTCTGTTTGCAGCTTCTACAATAGTCATTTAAATAACATGCTGGGAGAACAAAACACCCGAGTTCTGACCACTCTCAAACACAACAGCCACAGCTTTGATGTGCCAAACACAACCCTAAGGAGAAATTAACAACAGCTTAGAGCAGTGTGGCATTAACAGGTCCACAAATCTAAACTCATCTTCCAAATCCACACAGGTGCATCCCCACGGTCTCACACAGATGTGAACCAACGTCAGGCATTACTCCTCCTCCCATAGTCCCCCCCCCCAGGCATTAAGGATATGAAGGGGTCAGTCACCTCTTGCTTTCACTTTTACCACTTACAAGGATGAGCACAGCTCAGCATCTCCCTAGTTTTATGTCAAGCCAGGGAGGGGGGAAGATACATTCCACCGACAAACAGCTCGCTCTTCACATCTTCTACACTTAGGAGATGGAAATCCAGTATTTGGCACCAAACAAATCCTCTAGGACTGCATCAACTAAGATATCAGGCTGGTCAAGTCTCTTTACTACCAGAGTTGGGGTGCAATGCCCACGTTGATGTAACAGGACAAGCCTAAAACGACAGCTAGCCCTAATCTTGTTTGATGTCTCACAATACAAGAACCCAAGAGTGGAGCCTTGTTGTTCCCGTAGAGACCGAGGTACCTTTAAAACACTCACTTGGATTGGTGTTTCAAGTCCTTCTCATGCACAGCGAACACTCTGTCATACAGTTCCACTTGATGTCAATATCTTCGCCCACTAAACAGGACCCGAGAGCTTCGTGATTAGCTGAACTTTATCAATAGCAGACAACAATAAAAGCAACAATATTTCCAGTATAATTTATGAACAATGGCAGAAAATGGTTTCCAGCACCCACCACCTACTGAAGCCTGTACTGCAGAGTGACAAAAGCCCATTTATTTATCCCTCTCATCAGCAGCTGCCACAAAGAGCTCTGGTCATCAATTTACACAGCATCTCTAGCATTTGTTTATCGCTCTCTTACGGTTTTTCCTCGATCAAGCTGTTATAAGGACAAACCAGAGGCATTAAGTCTGTAAGAGGTCATTTTCTCCTCCTTATCAAAGTTCCCCACCCTCTTCCAAGAGCCCATTTTGCTGCTTCTATGCCCCAGTCCTTCTCTTCCCAGCCACCCTGGACGCACGCAGCATTTACCTGCTACTGCCTTCCAGCCTTTCGTCAGAAATTAACACAGAGCAAACAGCCAAGACCCTACCTTTCCTACAAATGACACAAGATCAGCATCCTGCTGCTGGGAGATGGCCTTCTGCAAGGGGTGCAGGGAGAGAGGGTGAAGACGTGCTCGTGAGGAGGAGTACACAGTTCTTTAAGAAGCCTCGAGTACAGACCCACACTAGCCCAGACTAGTACCTTAAAAGGCCTGAAGAACACCTTTCATGATGAAGTGTTTTTGCCACACATTTGGTTCTGTTTTCTTCTTTTCTTTTCCTTATTCTTGGGGCCACACTCTCTTTTCCAGGCTTTCAATCCAACAGTTTATGGCAGATGACCCCCATGCCTCCTATTAACCACCGAGCACAATTTCAGAACTTGCTGGATTTTTACCTGGCTGCTGGGACCTTTGGTGTTTGATATCCAGAGGGTGCCAAACAGATCCTAGGAGAAGCAAGGCTTGGTACAAAGCCCTTCTGAAGAACCTGGCGTACAAGGCAGAGGTAGTGGCTATTACCACCCACCCAGTTTCACCACCTCCAACAGATCTTAACCAGCAATCCCTTTGTATTATATTTTTTTTTAAGATATGAAATGTAACACGGATTCTCAGGTCCATCAGCTATTGCAAAGCCACCTTCAGACCGAAACAATCACCATTACCAGGCCAGTTTCAATAAACTTTAGTCCCACTACGTGGACAAAATACTAGCCTGAAGAGCAAGGAAGCTTCAGACCCTTCACTTTCTCAGCTAAAATGACCCTCCCAGAGCGAGTAGTTTTCATCCCAGTTTACATGAGGGAGTCATGTATACATCAGAGCCCGACCCACCATCACTCTACCTTCCTCCTGCCCTCCAGCAACTCAGTGCCAAGATAATCTCGGCTTTCGCTCCGGCACAGTTTTAGCTCTCACACCTCCAACGGCAGAGAGCTCATTATTTCTGTCCCTGTCCTTCATCTCACTAAGACAAGAGCCAACAGTTTTTTACAGCCAATGTCACTTACTGGTTTAGAGCTGGACCTGCAGCACTTGCACCCCGC
>VWZY01011722.1:444633-455230 GCA_013399075.1 Chloroceryle aenea | reverse complement strand
CCCCGCGAACTGGCGGTGCAGGGCGGGAGGGGGGCACCAGGCTGGCCCACAGACAAGCCTATGAACTGCCCCGGAGTCTGAGATCAGATCCCTGCCAGGATCTCCTCCTGCCCATTCTTGCATGAAAAATGGTCCTCGGGGATGTTTTAGCTGCTGATCAGACACACCGAGCATCTGCTGATTGCTTCCTACAGCCCTGGGGACGACTGTGATATTGTTCTGTCTTACTGAAAGACACTGCACCCAAAAAAAGTGGTAATATTGAACAGGTATCTTCATCTTCCACACAACTTCACGAGCATTGCTCCAAAAGAAACTACTTTCCATGCTTTGCTTTATGAATGTACGAGTCTGTTTCAGACAAACAGCAGCTTCTACACAATTACCTTGCAACTGGAACACACCAGAGCAAATTAACCAGTGCTCCCAGTACAAGAACAGATTCCAGATCTGACTAATACCTCGTTAAGTCCCCTGTGCGTGGCACTGCTAGGTATTTTTACTGTCCTGTATCTAAACATTCAACGTGCATCAAGGGATTCGTGAGGCAAGAGTGAATCAGAACACAGCAATGATATATTTGGAACGTGGCAAACCGGGCCAAGTATTTCAAGCATCAATTTTTCACTTAAGCATCCGAAACCCAACATACAAAAAGGCAAAGCAAAAAAAAAATCTGCAGATTACGAAGCGTTACCGCGTCGTGTTCTAAACCTTAGTGGGTTAGCCAAGCCTTTAGATGCAGCTTTCAATTTCAGTGTCAAGAAATCATTTGGAATCTTAGAAAGAAAAAAAAAAACACACTTGTCATTTCATTCATAATGGCCATAAAATGTATGGGCACTGCATTTTTTGTTCATCCTAGTCCCAGGTCAGCTCAGCTTAAGAAGGGGCAGGGAATCTTTACAGCCCCTCATGTGTTCTGTGGTTAATTTCATGCCTGCCCTCCCTCACCCTGCTACCTTTTAGCCCTCAGACTATCACCTCTTACACCCTGACAACACATGAGCACATTCCAGGTGAAAGGCATCCATAAACACTGCCATCTGAAAGGTCAAGACAAAGCAATCAGCTGACACGTACACACATCTTGAAATCAAACTGGTAAGGAATGGGCTCTGACTTGATCAAACTCACTGTTAAGGGCAAGTGCCTGGTTCTGCCTTTTCACCGAAGGCTACGTGTTTTCAGGGGACAGCAGGTTTCAAGCCATTTAAAGATGTAGATCTTCACAGCATTAATAATGAATTCTATTAAAAACTCCACTGAAGACCAACCTCTGGCATTGCCTGCCTTTTCTGTAGGGACAAAGCAGAGCATCGTGACCGCCTAATTGATCTGACACAGCTCGGAATCGAAAGCCATGGTTTATTGGATAGTCAGAAGGCACCATTTTCTCCAGAGGAAGATCAGCTTCCTGGTTACTGACAGGGAGAGCACACACTGAAGCAGATTATTTTGCCTACTCAATTTCAGCCTTGCACTTTTTGTGGGTTGTTTTTGTTTTTTTTATCCTTCAGATCTATTTTGCAACAGGAGCAAGCTGTGCGATTCTCCCTCACCCTACCCAGCTACTACAGCAGCGCTGTCACGTCAGACACAACGTCCTCGAGGCATTTCTTCCCTGTGCAGGGAGGATTGCTTCCAGTTCTCCGGGACACATAACCGGGGCTGTTGTCTTTCAAACGTGCCATGACCCTCCCAAAACCTAAATATGCCTCATTCAGCAGAAACCTGCAGTCCAGCAGCTGGAACGTCTCAACAGTATCATCTTTCATTTTATTCCATCAACTACACACCCCATTTCTCTCGCTGCTGCTGCTGCTGCTAAAAGAAAAATTACAAGGGGGAGGGAGAACAGTGAGAAAAGCAACAGCCCATGCTGCTGAAATGGCATAACACCGTCCTCATGACTGGCACCAACAGAGTTTCTGCTGCAGGGACACCTGCATTGTTACCGCAGCGCTACCGTGCTCCTGGTGACGAGACAGGTGCTGATGTACTCACAGGAAAATCCCCTCCTCTCCGCTGTGGCCCATACCCCCAGCAGTACAAGCAACAACAGAGTGAGGGGCAGATTGATAACTACAGCTCTGAGAAGGCTGTGAGACTGAAAGGAAAAACACCTTCAGTTTCATTTATTTCTTCCCCCCATCTCAAACCTTTGCACCTCCACTCTCCCCCCAGGCCCCACAAACAAGCTCAGCACGAACGTTTGACAGGAACGATCTCTTTTGGAGTGGGCTTGGAAAGAATTGACCATAGAAGCAAAAACTTCCTGGACAGCTCTGTCTGGAGTAACTCTGAGCGGTGGTGGTCTGCATCGAGCTGCCAACGGGCAACACCTACAAGTAAGGTTGTGGCTGCACGGTCCCAAAACCACGATGGAGCTGGCTTTCTGCAGAACCTCCCTGACAACTGCCTGCTCCTACACAGGCAATTTTCCCTGCCATGAGCAAGTAACCTCTCGTGTCTTCCCAGCTAATACAAGTGTCTATCGGAGACACGCAACCAAGGGGACACGCAACAACCATAAAGAGAAGAGGCAAACAACTGAGCTTCCCAGAAAAACCCTCTCCCCTCATGGCCAAAGTCCCCCAATGTCACACTTGAGCAACTGCAGCCCCCTAAGACTCCCTCAAGTATCTAAGATAAGCATCACTTAAGCTACTTAAGAAGTTACTTATAGGGCCACACAAACCAGAGTGTGCTCACTGCAGCTGCAGAAAGCTTAGGGGGTGGGTTCTGCTGCCTGTGCCCACCCAGATGGGGTGTCACAGGCTCTTTAAGGCAAGCATTCTCAGCTATATAAAAGGCATTTTTAGAGTCTTCCCACCTCTCCTCCTGCTGAAGGAGAGCGCAAGGACTCTCAGTCTCTCCAGGAAAGCAGGCACATCCTGAGGACCGTCGCCGCAGACTCGGTCCAGCCCCTCATCGTGACATGGATCCAGCAGGAAGAACTAAGGAACACAGGGAACCCGTGGAGTACAGAATGTCACCGAATGGAAGTCTTTATGGTTTAGTGGCTCCACGGGTGAAAACTGGGCAGCAGGACTTCAAGCACAACTCTTCCCTCGACCACAGGTTTTGGACATCTACCTGAAGAGCATCTCTGGACAAGGTGGGTGCTACTGAACAGGGCCTACGCAGCCCTGCTGTGCGCTGCTACGTCCTATTCCTCACTGCCCTACTTTCGAGGGGCTAATTATTCTCTTAAGCCTTGTTTAAGGAAGGTGAGCTCAGAAGAAAGAGAAAATCCTTCTCTAAGAGTTGGTCACGTTCCTTTTCCACTGGACTCACCTTTTGCCTTGACTATACCCTCCAGGGATAGATTTAATGGAGGTGTTCTCCACACGAGCGTTTCCAAAGGTGTGATGACGCGCCTTTCTGCGCTGACAGACCCACCTCAACTGATTTAGACCCTTGAAGCACCTTCCTTTTAAACAACACTCAAGGAAAAGGAGAAAACTTAGAAAAAAATAAAAATACTGGGATGTTGCAAATGCATTGTTTCAACTCTGCAATCTCTGTTGGAGCCAAGCTTGAATTTCCAGGGATATTTTATTACCTTCCCCCCTGGTTAACGTCAGGGGGCTCACCTGCAGAGTCTTTGAGGAGAGGCACCTCGAGCTTTCTTTTCACGGCTTGGAAAGCAGCCATTTCTCTGTCACTCTCAGGCTTTGCTCTAACAGATCAAGACCCCCCTCTAATCCTTGGAGAAGAGAGCTGAGAGCAGCTCAGCACAACTCCAGGCGGCCCAACTTCTCACCAGCGCCGTTTCCGGACTATTTTCCACCTCTTCCATTTCACCGGCCACACGCGCTTTGTTGAAGTTCCAGTTCCGACCTGCGCACACCCATCCACTTCCAGCTGAAACAAGTTGTTGTTCTAAGGCTTGTGGATCAGCACAGCCGAACAATGGAAACACGACATCATAACTTCTACGGAGACAAAGGCAGCGGCAATAAAGCTCTGCGCCGAAGCAGCGCTGCGGGGCCTTCCCTTCACCCGGATTTTCCAAGAGCACAGCTGAAGGCTGTTCCTACACGAGCGGTTCTCCGGGATTCGAGCACCAGCTTGTTTCCTGCGACGAGGCCAGGCCTCAGATGACCCAACGTGGCTTCTCTGTAGTCCATGCCAAGGAAGCTGCCCAACTTAGCAAACTGTGCAGGCTCCAAGGAAAAAGAGGACAGGCATTTATAGCTATGCCCGTCGATCGGAGGCAAAGACCCCTCTCCTACCCCACGGTACATAAGCCACCAGAGCTGTATGTCCGTTCAGAAGAAATGTACAAAAAAAGAGCCACCACTAACAGTGCTGCAGGGTGAGTTTTCACTGACAGAGCACGCTCTGTTTGTAAGGCTAAGAAAAGGGAAACCACTGACTTTCCCAGTCTTTGCAAGGAGATGCTTCAGATTTGCTACGCTCAATCTGCCGGAAAGCGTTTCTCCGTCAGCACGACTTTCAACAATTAGCCTCGTCAGCTTGGCTTCGTTCCTCCCCGTGTCTGCAAGCGACGACAGCGGGGCTAAATCAGCTCAAGTTCCCACCAGGTCTTCACTCCCCTTCCTTAACTGTTGTCAAATGACTTAGCCCTGTGAACATCCCACCTCTGATCTTCAAATGAAGCTCAACCCCAAAGCAGAGGGCAGCCCCCGTGCTCATTTATTCCATCAAATCTCCCAGCAGAAGAAGGGGACTTTGCTGGGCTGGCTGCAGCACAGACAGGCAGAACTGCTGCCCGGAGAAACAGCAGCCAAAACCCAGTGCTCTTACAGTGTCCCTCCCGCAGCCACCCTCCCTTCAAGGAGAGCCAGCAGCAAGATGATCTCTCCAGAAGAGGCACAGAAGGGTTCTGTGCACTGGGGTTTTACAGGATCAGGGGGGGGTTCACAGAGGCTTTTCCCAAACCTGCACCAGTGGTGCCATGCTGCACGAGCCCCAGTTGTTTACCTCAACGTGTTGGCTGAAGCACTCGGGACTTATCTGAAGACAGCCGATGAACTGCAGGCTTCCATCACCACAGCTGCTAAAGGCATGAGGGGAGCTGGTGGCAGGCACACTGACATCCCAGTATAACCATCACAGACCCAACCCTTGCACAGTAATCAAGTCGCACGCTAGAAACTACCTTTCTGAGTAGAAAGATTTCAAAACACCCTCAGGGATTGAAAACAACTTGTGGTGCCCTACAAAAAAAAATAAATACTGTCACCCAAGACACCCCCGAGCCCTCCCAGTCTGTCCCCTCCACGGCAGCAGACTGTCTCTGTGCTCAGAGAAAGGAGGATCTACTTTTGAGGAGAAGGCATGTCAGTGGCAGACATCCATCTCTCCCAGCACAGCAAGAGAGGAAAGCTGTTTGCCTCCCACTCCAGTCTGCCTGTTTTGCCCACTGTGTATAACCTATCCTCCCTCAAGAACAGTTTTTCTCCTCTGAGACAACACCAAGGAATAAAAGCCTTGGTGGGGTAAGAAAAAAATAAATACTAATAAAAATCTGACCCTTTTAGATAAACAGTGTTTCACTGCCCTCAACGAATGCGTGATGCTCAGCAGCACTACCACTCCTCCTCACCAAGACACATGTTTCTTCACCATTGTTCCTGTGAAAAAATAAATCAATCCTCACCTCAAGCTTCTCCATTCTGGTCACTCTTGCACATCCATTTGAGGAATCAGGTCCAGAGTCACCAAAAGGAGATGCCAATTTATTCTGTCATTCCCTGCAGCTTCTGAGCATAAAACCCAGAGAGTAAGTGTCCTGACCTGCACAGCACCAGTTGGGTTTGCAACACAAATAGTTCTGAGCTGCCCACATGTTTGTTGTTACCATTCCCTTCTGCAGGTAGCTTCGGTCAGCTGTTCTTCACGACAGCAAGCGAGCGCTCTGCGACGGAGGCTGAAGCAGCAGAAGGGAAGGAGGACACTTGGAGGAGGGACGGGATGAAGGCACAAACACTACTCTGACTCCCAGTGAGAATTCCCTCTGGTGTGAATGAAACGCTGCTGTGTGCAGGGGAATGTTGACAGCAGTGGACTATCAGCCGCTCGCACGGACAGAAAAAACAACGCAGGAACGCTGCAAGGATTCTCCTGAAGCCACACCACGTGACACTGAGCTTGGCTCTCTCTCCTCACCCAGCATCAGCAACTCAAGCATTGTGTACAGGAGTTAACCAAAACAGTTTGGGAAGATATGACCAGTTAGGTCAAGAGCTTGGAAATGACCAAATCATTCCCATCTTCTTTATTGCTATTTATTCTCATCCTATAAAACAGAAAGGAGAAAGGGGCTACGCAGCCGTCCCGGAACAACCGGCCGTGCTGAAAGGCAGAAAAGCTGAACCCCACAAAAAAGCGAAACGGAACCAACTGAAACATAACACGGATTTCCTTTCCTTTTTTAGCATTTACAATTGAAGTCTCTCTTTTTTCCAGCGAAGGAAATGCTATGGCCTAGTTTACCAATCTTCTCTTCCGATGAGGAGTGAGAGGATAAAGTTACAGTAGGAGACAGTCGAGCTCAGTGTGCGATTAGAATTCCTATTGTTACTGCCTGGGGACCGGAGCGCAGAAGGAATTATTCCTAATAATTTCAGCTTGGTTCAAATTCTGACAGGCTTGATAGTCACTGGATTCCTCCTTCAATGCAAACTCCTGTTAGGCATACCTAATAAATGAATTACAGTTGGGGTTTTTGTACTCTGTTTGGCACACCCAGCTGAAACCTTCTGCATATTGAACAGATTTGAACGGATTTTCCGTACGGTAAATGAACGGACTCGGGAAAGTAGCTAAAGCAATGCATTTCACTAAATCCAAACATGTCTTTTTTTCCTCTCTTATCAAGAAGAGGTCCTACTGAAATTAAAAGAAAAAAGGTATAAATGAAGGTAAGGTCAGAGCAAGGACAGCAATTTTAAGCCAAGTCCTTCCTCTTCACTACTGCTTTGCACGCTAGCTATAAAAATGATGTGCCAAGCTTCTTCAAGTCACTACCACAATTCTGATTTCTGCTCTCCCCTTAATGCCTCTGATCACATCTGTTCCACGAAGCTATTTTAGCATATTTACCCAATGTTTACATGAACACAGCTCCAGCATCAGCGTCTCAGTAGGACAAGCTGCATCATGACTCGTTTCCTCCCCTTCCCTCCCCCCGAGCACCGATTCAGTTCAACCACATTCAGATGACAGATAAATCTGTGTGCACCAAGTTCCTTTTCCTATTAGAGCATGCCTGTCCACAGTGAGAGAGGAACAAGACGTTTCTTCCGGAAGCAACGCGCCAGACGTTCCAGCCCATCGCCTCCTAGCAGGAATGTTGTGGTTTAAGGGTAAGGGGATTGAAGAAGCTGTGTGGGAACCGAGCGGCAGGGGAGGTGGTGGCTGTGAAGTGCAGAGAACCAGAACCACCATCAATACCAATACCAGCCAGCTCACCAGGTTTCCTTCTCGCCTGACTCTGATGCTGAGGCAGTGCAACAGGTTGTTTGGAGTGTGGGTTACAGCTCTCCAACATGTGACTTCCTCTCGGTCAACAGAGCCAGCAAATTCCAGCAAGGCAAAGATCTGAAGAGATTTTACGCACACGCAGGGCAAAAAATGGACAAGCACCTCAGCTGTGAAGAGAACCTTTGTACACACTCCCACAGACAGGACTTATGGGGGAGAGAAAAGAAATCTAGATAAATTCACCTGTCTAAAACATGCCTCTCGAGTCTCCTCTGTTTTTGGGTTAAGTACCTCATCTGAACAAATGGCTTAAAAGACCAAAGAGCCCAGGCTGGTTGGAAGAGACCTCTGCAGATCACCTGATCTCACCTGCTGGTCAAGGCCTTGGTTAAGTTCTCCCGACTGGCAAGGCATTCACTGGCAGATAAAACCAGTGAACAGTGCTGACCTTTAAAACAGCAGTTACCCAGGTACAGATTTATTCACTGCCTGAAAGTTTCTCACATGAGAACTGCATTTTCACATTGCTGTACCAAGAACAAACCATTACTGGAAAAGATAGAGCAATAAAGCATAAATAACAACAGCAGCTTCCAATTACACCATCGAGCTGGTGAACTCTTCCTGCAAGTCAAGGGGTGACAGCTTCAGACACAAAGAAATCACATCTACCAGCTTTTCTTGCTTTTCACACAAGGGAACCCAGATGCAGCAGCTGAAAATTAGCTCCTTGCCCTGCAACAGTCCTACCGAAGGAAATGGAAGGGGGAAAGGAACAGAAACTAAAAATAGGCTTTTCTTTTCCTACAAGACTCAACACAGGTGCTCGTTCTAAGCTCTCTGCCTCCCACAAAAACCGGCAGTACCGGGGGAAGTGCCGTTTCAAGGGAAGGGGAATCTCCTTCCTGCGTTCTGTTTGCAAGCTCTAGACAGAGACAGAGCCCTCGGGAAGCAGCCAGGTGGCTTCGCTCTCGTCTCCGCTCACCCTCGTGAGGCTGCAAACACCCAAGCTAGCAGTGCTAAGTGACTGCCATCGCTGCTGCCCCGCCAGAATGACACCATTCTGTCAGCCCCACCGAGCCAGGGGAAGCAGGTGGCAGCCCAAAGAGTCTGCCACTACAAAAATAGTCTCATAGTAGATCAGTGAGCTCAGGAAGCCCCTCTTCTCTCCAGCAGATACAGAAGAGAGGAAAAGAAACCCTCTTGATGTACTTGGAGCGCTCCATTCTGCGTTCTCGCTGCCTTGCCACCAGCTTCAACTAAACCTTTTATACATCACCAGGGGGAACGATCTCAGAGAGTTTTGGTGGGGTCCACATTAGCTCAGTATTTCTCCAGAGTAAACCTTACAGATCCTACCACCTTGGACCAGTCAGGAATGCAAGCTTCCAGTATTCATCACCCAGGGCTGGAACCAGATGCAGCCCAGACTCACGGATGGTGCCTTAATAAAAGGACCGCTACAGCAGCGCTCCAACTTGGAAATAACACACGAAGAAGTTATTTTTCTGGCAGACAATGGATGAACAACTGCAACGAGTCACCGGGAAACGCTGGAGCACATCAGTAGCCAATGCTGACTTGGCACGGGCAACCTGGGAAAAGCAGGTAAAAAGGATAACAGACAGGATTACCAGGAGGAAGTACGAGGAAGAACACAGGGAAAGGTCCGAAAGAGAAATACTGTAATATAACCCTGATTGTAATCTTCAGACCAAGAGACTACATTGTTTATAAATATTAAAAGCCTTGGCCTGCTAAAACCCAAGAAATTGGATTGCAGAGGCCTCTCTGCTCTCTGAATGTGCAGTGCAGCCGTTGCTCTTCCTCCCATTACTGTTTCAGGCACCCGGGTCCTCACGCCGGGTACTCTCTGGTCACCACGTAAGCTATGCTCCACCATCCTCACTGGGGCTGGACTAGACAACTGAAGGTGTAAAAGATGATCCCTTTCCCATTAACTCACCTCTTACCAACACCGCTGGTAGATACGTACAACGTGTAGGACCTTAGAGGTTATTAAAAGATGCCCCTGACTCTAGTACAAAATTAAAAACCTCCTGCAGTTTGGAAATACTCCCACTATCACCACAACACATGAAGGTTTCTCAGCAATGACTCTGAGTTTCAGTTCAAGGTAGGTCAAAAAATAGTTACCTTAAGCAAGAAAGTGGAAGGATTTTTATTTTTTAAACACACTTACTAAGGACAGAAAGAAACTGGCCACGTGTGGGCTTATGTTATACTCCAGTCTGCTCCTCTTCAGTCAAGCACAAATGAGCTCTCAAAGAACCTGAAGGTCAGAACACATGGGTGCTTCTCTTGAAAACTCTCCAATCAACTCAGGGAATATAAATTCCTCCTCTACTGTCATAAGCTTCCGAAGTGGATTTCTGTGCTGTGAGCCTGAGTTCAGAGCACACCACCACAGAGCACGCCCTCATCTCTCAGGACAACGCACACCTCCTCCTCCCAAACCCCACCAACTGTTTCTGTTGACCAACTCAAGCTTCCAGAACACAACTACCAGTATAAATCTCTCTTTCAATACCATACTGAGGACTCCTGCAGCATGACTAGTCCTTCTCTAGCACGTACGAGCCCAAACCTGAAAGGTTATACCAACAACAAACGTCCCGTTGACAGGGAGGTCACATGAGTTAGGCCAAGATACACACAGCAGAAGGACCAAACAAGCAGCAGCCAACTGCAGATGAACCCCACCGTACTTCATTTAATTCCACCGCGTTCCCCCGCGGTACATTCGACACCCGATTCCATGCCCATCTTCAGCTGAGCACAGCAAAGCCAGCTCCAGTTCCGCATTAAGCCGACCTCCTCTGGAGGTGGTGCGAGCGCACGCCAGGCGGGACGCCGCATCAAATCCTCCAGCCTCATGACCACCTTCTGCCAGCAGCTGCATCACACCCGCTGCAGAGTTGTTTTAGTGGTAGCCACTNTTTAGTAGTAGCCACTCATCGGTAAGAGGTAACGGGGAGAATTATTTCCAAGAGTCCTGAAACTGCAGTAATGAAATGAGGCGAGTCAAGATGATTTCACCTCCTCTTGTTCCCTCCTCTCTTCCACCCCCACCACCCCTTGTTTTAAACTGTAACAAACCTAGAGGTGAAAATATCCC
>VWZY01011722.1:427427-442447 GCA_013399075.1 Chloroceryle aenea | reverse complement strand
TGGGCACACGTCAACAGCACTGGGGACACTTGAAGGTACCTACTTGTTCTGACATGATGAAGTTCACAAACCCACTTCAGGTAGTTCTCCTTCAGTCTATTGCCATCCCACCCTAACCACTATTGGTAACAAAGCACTCTCCTCAAAAATGTGAGGAAAAAACCCAAACCACAAGCAAACCACCCAGCCTTAGACTAAGCAGATCTGTGGCATGGCCCACATTCTCCATCCGTGCCACGACCTGTCTTCCTGTTACAGCAAAACCTCCTAAAACCAACTAACCCACCGTAAGTGTTGGGCTGTCAACTGACTACACCTCCAACCACCTCATCCTTTTCTCCTCCACTGCTCAAGGACAAGGCAGGGTGGCAAGACCTCCAGAAACAGCCTGCATCACCAACAGCAGAGGTACTGGCCATGTGAAGGGAGGTCTCCATGAGGAGGTTTTACACTAGTTTGCTAGAATTTGAAGTGAAATAGGCAAGAAGATTGGTAGAAGTCTTGACTGCCTGAGGGCAGTGACTCAGACGGAGCTCTGCTGTCAGCACAAGGAATCACAGGACCAAGTTCCACGCTTCTTCTGGAGTAGTGCTTTTAGGTCAGGGTAACTAACACCCTCAGCAGCTCATCCCGGGTACAGACAGCCCAGCAATTCCACACCAAGCTCAACGACAAAGCTCTCCCTCGCAACTTGAAGGATTCTTTATATATATAAAGAAAAACCCACAACAACAAAGAAAATCCAGCCGCCACCTCCCACGTAACACGTCTCAAAACACCACTTCTCCATTGCTGCAGAACAAGCGTGGAATTTTCAGGAGGAGAAACAAGCTCACCTCCAAAGCGGAACCATTTCCCACCCCGCGTGGAAAACAAGAGTTCCGTCTGCCACAGCATCACTTCAGTTATGGAATTGGACCAAGCTTATCAAGCTGTGTGACACCATCAGAGAAATTGCACCACGAGGAGTCCGGTTCTACGCCTGAGCCATGAGGGCAGCCAACAACCTCAGAGGCCAGATGCTCCACTGAAATCACACTCGACATTTGTTGGCTTTCACACTCAGAATCCCAACACTCCAATCCTCTTTGTGCCCTTGTTCCCCGGTCTCCTCCCCTCTCCCAGCCCACCTTCAGCACCAGCCCTCTGGCTTAGAGAGAAGCATTTGTTTGCCAAATGGCTTCCACTACTTCATTTAGTGCTTAGAAAAAAAATAATAATAATAATTATAGTCTGGAACAGAGAATTCCAAAAAGCCTGCTCCCTGTGAGATCTTCAGTGAAATGTGGACGCTTCAAAACACCAGCTTCCATTCTGTTCCTGCAAGAGAGAGAGTTATGTAGGGGGAAAAAACCCCAACCACAGAGAAGCCCCCTCTGCTCAGACACCCGTGATCAATTCCCTTCAGAGCTCTACGGTGGGTTTTAAACACAAGTCAGGAAATACTGCCAGTTTTGCTCAGGTGAACACAAATCCATTTCTCCCTTGCTTTCAAGCCCGGCACTGCAAATTACCTAGAGCTGCTGTTAGAAAAACAGAGAAGTTATCTTTTCAAAACACCTCTGCTTCTGTTTGACAGCTTATTATCCTCATCTCTCCTTTCACCCAAGGGCAGCTCTAGCCGGTACCCGCAGCCCCTGACTCGCCACTACCACAAAGCAGCTTTGTCCTCCGAACAAGCGCTACCTCCAACGCACGCAGCTGCCCCAGGTCCCCCACCTCCATCGTGTGGAAAGGCTCAAGAGCTACTGGACCGTTTTTAGGAAGATTTCTCCTCCCATCCTCCGAGCGGGGAATCTGCGGCGGCCTGCGCGGTAGGAGATGCTGCTGCTCTGAAACATGAGCATTTCAGCAATTGATCCGAGACAGATTCTGGCACCCAGAGACGTGAGCATTCGAACAACTGATCGGACAATTCCCACTCTTATATCACAAAAGCACATTGTTGTCTCTTTACAGCTGATCGAGCAGTGCTGGTCACCGACCGTCCCGACACATATAAACACACTTTTTTGTGTGTGTTTTCAGAGTCACAGAGCTCACTGTCAAGGTTGGGCTGTTTAAACCGTGTGCCTCACGGATGCCGACACCTTATTCAGCAGAACCACGAGGAGAATTTGTTACTTAAAAGAACCAAATCATCTGGAGATGGAAAAAGAGTTGAAAACAGCCAGCAAAGCATCCCTCGCTTACCCCTTTCAAGAGGGCTTTCCCAAGTACTCCTCTCTCCAGCAGTAGGTCGACAGTCCTAACAAGATGACCTCAGATAGAGCCATAAAGTTCCCGAGACAGTCAAGACCCGAACATGAGATGGTTTTCCAGCCGAAAGGTAGCAACGCTCTGGTTTTCTACTCAGTGCACAGTGCCAAGGAGCAATAATCCCTCCGCTGTCGCATGAAATGCCTTGAAAACCGAGGCATCTATCGCAAACAAAATATAACTGAACTCGTTGACTTCACAGGATACATTTGCAGAGAACACCAACGTTTCACGGGGATGAAACACAGCCATAAAATCAGAGAACTCAAGTAATCCACCAAATGGGAAATGTCACCACTAAACCTTCCAAAGGACCAGGTGTCCTCTCCCAACACCACACATAAAGCCGTGGTAAGACACACGGGAAGCTGTTTAGATGCCAGAGAAATAGGCAGCAGTGCAAGTAATATTCAGATGTCTTTTTCAAGCACTGCTCCAAGCCTGCGTTGGCAAGGCTGTGTGGGTGAGAAGCGCATCGTTCGAGCGGTGGATAGGGTGGCACAGGACCGAGGAACTCATCCCACTACAGATTCTGTCCCAAGCTTTGTCACGGGTACGGGGAGAGCACTCGGGTTGCTGCTTAAGGGAGAGCAAAAAACCAGGTTTAAGAAAAGGAGTCACCTACAGACTAGTCAACAAAACACACATCAGAGGTCTTCGTGAGTCACCACACACCGAGGGGGTGACTTCTTGTAGTCTGGACCTTCTTTCTTCTCTTGGAGAGGCTGCAGAAGTGGATCACCAAAACAAGCCCTGGAAGAGCAGCAAATTCAAAAATAGAGAAGCCAGTGTCCCTCCAAACCCAACGCAGTTGGGGAAGCCATTTGGCATTAAAGAACATGCAGCCACCCGAATGATCTCAAGGACAGCACAGGGAAAAAGAGGAAAACAACAACAAAAAAGCAAAGAAACCAAACTTAATTGGGAGATGGACTAATGGGTAAACACCTTTAAATGACACACCACAATTATCCACCACCTAATGTAGATCTCCTTCTCCTCCTCCTGCTGCTAATACAGGCTTCCAGCTTCGCAGTGGGTCCCTTCCTGCCTTTTTTAGGAACGAGGATACTCCTACCCACGTTCATTTGGCTGGACTGAGCCAAGTTCTTCCTATCTCCTCTGAAGAGTAAAAATAGAGCTTTTCACAACCCTCTACAACTCGGTCAGAACGGAATGTTTCCCCAGACAGCCACCCCGAAGGGTACAGGCTACTCCAGAGAAACGCACCGGGATTTATCAGCCTTCATTAGGAACTACACCCGTGTCTGGACACACACCTTTCATCAGCCTATCAGCAGCTAGTGCAGATAACCACTAGGAGACTAAACACCTTGTTCTCTGCTACTTCTCCTAGCATCTTTGTTTTTTTCCTTTAAATACAAAAATCTTGCCATACCACAAAAGCGTGACCTCTACTTTGTAGCAGTTATCACTTGGTGGATTCTCTACGGTCCCTTAGTTCTGTGTTGTCAACAACAACAACAACAAGGGCTTTAAAGCTGCTGTTTCAGCTTCTCTCTCCAGATTCAAACTCCTTGATCCTCAGTGATTAGTGAATACCTAAAACCGACATAGTCCAAAACCAGACCTCAAGAACCATATGAGGTCGTGACCCCCGCTTGCTTTTTCTGTTTTCACACAGTACAATGTTTCCTTTTCCTTGACTTTTAACAGCAATCACATCTCCGCACTTGAAAGGTGCTGGAAGCTCAGTCAGTCTGTCAGGGAGGTGCTTTGGTGAACATCAAAACAAAGAAACCTCCTTTCCTCCTTTTGCTTCCCCTACTGAGGGCAGGGGCATGTGGGGATGATGGGCTTTAACCTGGTAAAATCTACCATTTCAAATGCATACAATTGCTTTCTATTCCTTGATCCTTATAATTCACTGTCTCTTCCTGAGCATTTCAGACTCTTCTGCCAGAAACTGCAACGGAGCATTCACCGAGTTTCACCATCACAAGATGATCCTTGCTGCCTGTCCTTACTATCACACCACCCTCATTTCAGCTCCTCTCCTCCCACAGATAAGGAAACTTCCATAACAAACCCACATATTTTTCTCCTGTAACAACTACGTAGCAGCTTTTTTGACCGTCCAAGATTATGTCCCACTCAGAAACTAAGCTTTCTCCCAAGACAGCTCTTTCATTTCTGTCCAGCATATTCTCCCCTCAGCTTCGGGCAGCAGCAGGGCACTCCAGACCCTCCTGCACATGCAGTGTTTTCTGTTCTTAGTGACACTCATTTCAGTAAACATATAAAGCTGGAGAGGGCGAGTTTATTTTCCTTCAGGGGCCCTAACGTGGCATTCTTGAGACCTGGGTTTTCCCCAGCTCCAAGGAAACTAGTTTCTTTGAAGGGTGTCTCTACTTAACTACCTTCCAAAGTGCCAAGATAAACACATCCTGAGCTTTTCAGGTCCATTTAAAAGACTGTATAGAAGTAAAAACGTTTGAAGACCAACTGTGGAGGACAGCCTCGGCTGTTTATGACCTGGCTGATGGACTCAAGCTGCCCGATTCCCTTCACACAGCCCTCCTGGGGTCTCTTCTCCCGTGACAGAAGCGCTACGCTTGCAAAGTGTGTTTGGCAGCTAGCAGGAACTGGGGGGTTCTGGTGGGCTCAGGGAAGATGAGGGCTCTGTTTCCTTTCCAAGCAGATACTGTCTCCTCCCAGTAAGCAATTGCAGCATTCATGCTGCATTACCTTTTCAGAGAAGATTTCTCGTTCAAAGGTCAGCAAAAGGCAATCGCTTCCACAACTGAAAAAAAATGTTAGCAGCGTAATGCCAGGAGGTTAAGGAAAGGAGGAGGATTCACTGACAGCACACACAAGCTCGGAGCAAAAGCATCCAGCTTCAGGCAGTGCTTCCAGCAGCTCTGGGACAAGGGATGGCGAAAGGGAGCTGTCTAAAGCCAGACTGCAACAAGAATCCAAAGTGACTAGTGTTAAATTCTATTAGCAGCCTCTTCCTCTTAAACCACCCATCTCTAAACAGAAGGTAGATGCACAATATAGGAATAACTGTGAAATACATCTTCACTACCTCTAAATGAAGCTGCCAGCTAAAGGAGAGTGGAGCAAGTAAGCAGCGTTCCGGCACGGAGCAAGAGAAGCCCTCAGAGCGACGAGCCATCCTCCCCACTAAGCACAGTCCCCTTAGTTTGGATTTTCAATCCAAGCACGGAAAAAGGAGGAAAGAAAACATCTCAACTCATCCATAACGCTGCCCTGAAGATGAACTAAGGCAGAGCATCGTTAAAAAGCAACTGCATGCAGATCTGTTCCCGAGGTTCTGCTGCCTCACTTGCCCAGCGCGTTTCCCTCTTGTTAGAGGGGTCCCCGAGATTTTGCCACGGAGGAACTGCCCACAGCAAACGCGACCGACACGGAGCTGCTGAAGTGAGGCAAAGTTACATAGCACTGCATAAACATTTGAAATGGGTTTTCCATCAAAGTGCAAGGTGACTGGCACAAAGTTCTGTCTAAGGGGAAAGCTTCCTTCGAGACTGCTGCTTTAAGCAGTCCTTATTTTGCCTGGGTAATGCTACGTTCTGAGCCTTCAGTCCAAGACCTTTCAACACACTAGGGAAATCCGTTTGGGGCTAAACACAGCTAAGATGAAGAGCAGAAAAGGCAACAGTTTGGGCTGGAGAGGTTCCTTCTTCAAATTAAAATGCACTCACGTGAAATATGGCTGACAAGAAAGCAGGGTGTGAACAGCCTCTCAACAGAGCGACCATTTCTCACGTGGAGGAGCCACGTACAGTCCAGCAACATTCATACTAACACCTCTCAAATGCCCAGATGGGTGCCAATCCAAGATCCCTCCACAGCAGTATGTGAAGATTTGGGTAGAAGGTCAAAACCATCCTCTCTATCTCAGCACCTGCACTGGATATGCAAGCAGGAAAAAAAGCCTACTCAGGCAGAAGTGGCTCCTCCCCACTAAGCAGTTAATACTGGTATGTGAGCTCCCACATACAGACACTCTCTTCCACCTCCTGTAAAACCAAACATTTTTGGGCAATTCTGGCTACACGCTCGCCGGACACAGCAAACAGACAGTAACAGAAGACTTGGTGACCAGAAAGCGGACTGAATGCAGCATGCAGGAGGCTGGTTCCTTGTTTTCTTCAATCATTAAGCTTATACAAAGATTCACTGGATGTTGGTTGATGTTTTAAATTGAAGCACTTCTTGCAGGGAACAGCTGTAAGCCACTCAAATAGCTCAAGTGCAAATAAATTCCCTGAAAAGTTAGGAAACCCCACAAGAAAAGGCCACTTCCCAGAACAAAGTCTTCTCCTTTTCAAGAGGCCTAGCCCATATTCTTCCAAGCACAACAATCCAGTTAAGCCAACAGTGGTATCAACTGTTTCCAGGACAAATTCTAACCCAGGATCTGCTGGATCAGGACTTCCCTGTCTCCCTTTTCCCAGCTGTGAACACAACAGTTGTTTCAACAGCTTTACATTCAGGTAGGCTGTTTGTAATTAGTCTGGACTTGCTTAACGACAGATTTTGAGACCTGCTCTAACTGTTAAGAGAAACAAGCAGGACCCATAACAAAGCACTTGGTGTTTGTTTCTTTTACAAAGCTCGACAGTAAGAGTTGCTTCACTGGCATCCTCACGTTCACCAGCTAGAGAACCTACTCTGTTCGTTGACAGGATACCAAGCCTGGAATTAGCAGTGAGCAAGCTGTTGGAAAGAGCTGCAGAAGGAAAAACACACCAACTGAATAAACCAGGAGAGACTTCTGTCTCTATTGTTCTAATACGATAGTTCACTTCTTGTTTCATCTGAAGCTACTTGGAAGATGAAGACAGACCGGGGATCGCAAGGCAGAAGTCAACAGGGGTCACCAGCACTGTAACTGTACGTCAAACCAGCTGCCAGATGGAAATACTTGTAGCTGAACACTGCTCACTGGGGTCTGACACCTCCTGCTCCCCATCTCTTCTTTGTTGGGTCTTCAGGAACAAAATCACAGGCTGATTATCTCCAGTTACCACAAGAAAGATGCAACAATTAACTCACAAACATCTGCCCTTCCCAATTGGAGAGGCACTCACAGTTAAGAGCCTGATTTTAGCCCAAGACTAACTCTAAAGGCTCCAAACCAAAAAAAAACCTCCAGCAATCTTCAACAGCACAGCTAGACAACTCACCACCCTGACAGCTGAGGTCCCCTTTTGACCCTACAGACCTGCACCCCCCCCCAGCAGAACCTCTCCCTCTCCACTGGCATTTAAATCAGATCCTACACCCAGAGCCTGAGGGAATTCTTTTACCACAACAACATTTAATAAATGCACTGGAAATTCACAAAAAGTTTAAAAAACCAACAACTTAAATCCATCCCAGACTGCCTGCACAATACTTTGGATTGCTCGAGTTATTTCTGTGGAGAAGGATTCCAATGGTTTGGAAAGACAAGGCAAATTCACTGGAGGAGATGCTTACTAGGTGGTGTTACTTCACACGCTCCTTCAGAACCAGTAACTAGCTGAAGTTAAGCCAGAGGTTTGCAGCCTAAGCGAGGGTTTGGCCATAGCCAGGCGACGCCGGGACGGAACAGCACCCGGCAGCTCCGAAGCGCAGGAGGAATTAGCATCTGGATCAACTTTCATCACAAATCCTGCACTTGGCAGGGCTCTTTCATCAACGCCGGGCTAAAGAGGGTATACCACGTCCCCAGGCACGCGACCGAGGCATGTCCAGAGCTGATGGGGCACCTCAGTGCCAGACTCGGAAGAAAAAACCCAGAACCAACTAAAAGCCCCAAGCAAACCTCCCACTTTGTACCCATTTCACCACCTTTCAGAAACAGGAGCCGGGGAAGTGCACCACTGGGAAGAGCTCAGAGGAAAAGCTGCCCCCCTCCTGGCTAAGAGATCAGCTCCTCACATTGTGCCATCCCATACCCTAATTATTCTGGCAGAACCCAGCTTGGGATGCAACACATTTGCAAAGACCCACCTCAGCTCCCAGGGCAGACACCAGTACTTTTAGAGCCATTTTTCCACTGAAATTGCATTAGAAGCAGAAACATTTCCCCTACACACAGGCTTTGGAAAAGCCCCTTTTCGAAGTTTAGCACGTAAAGTTTGCCTCTATATTTATTGCCGAGGAGATCCTTGATCAAACTGCTGCTTCACAGAAATACCAGCATGCTGTTATGCCAACTTTCACTTCTGTTAGTGACGGAGATGGACGGAAGGCATATGTTCACCCATCTAGCAGACTGTTCTGCTCAAAGTGCTCTTTTTCTTTACACTTGCTGGGTTATTCGTGTTCTGACTACCACCCTGGTCACAACTCTGCTTCGGGACTACCTGATGCTAGCCAGAGTCCAAGGGGGACTCCTTTGGTGCACTGCATTAAAGGACAGGGAGTAGGATGGCAATACTCCCCATCCTTAATATGCTGCTTTCAAGCAACTTGAAGTACATGAGAAAAGACAAAACACAACCAAAACACCAAACCAACCAAACAACAAAAAACCACCACCTCAGTGCTGATTTTATCTGAAGAAGCTTTCAAGTTTTAAAGCTTCTTGCAAAGATAAAAGACTGCGCAGGATTTCTTCCCAGGGCTGTGCCAGCCCCTTTCAAACAGAAGATGCAGAGGAAGTGTCAAGAGGACCAGTTTGCCCTTGATTACAGGATTTCTCACAGATCTCTACCCTTCGTGGCAATGTGAATCCTCCAAGACAATGCAAGCGTTTCTTTGACAGGCATTTGAAAGAATGGTTCCACCAGAAGAGGCAGTGCTGGTCCCTCCTCCCTGCCCAAGTTCCTGGCTCTTCGCTGTGTCAGCACAAGCTCTTCTGCCACTGCCTGACAAACTGGATCAAGGAACTGATCAGCTGTAAACATGCATTTCCCTGCTGCTGAGGTGGTTTTTTTCAAAGAGATCAATTCCTGAGTGGCTGGGGGGAGCAGCAAACACCTTTTGGGGGGGATCTGGGTGTTGATTTTTTGTATTTTGGGGGGGGCAGCAGCCTGCTCACTGCCACCTTCCTACAAACCCACTTCTCCCACCTGCAGGGGGATTTGTACCCGCACTGACAGAGATGCTGAACTCCACAGAGCTCATGAGGGGGGAAAGAAAACCAAGTCACATCATGACTTGAAATTTTAAGCTGCATGAAAGCATTGTTCACCATTCTGTGGAGGAGAACAATCACACCTGCAGAGCAGGGAAATTCCACTGGCAAAGCATTTCAGCACAAGACTCAAAAAAAAGAAAGAAATATCTGAAGTTTTGAATTGGTGAAGTTCAGGGACAGGGAAACATGTGAGTCACCAGATACCTGCCAGCCACAGATGTACCAGGGACCTCCAGCTTGTCACTAAAGCAAGCGTTTAGCTCTGTGTGGGAAAAATGGGGAGGATAAAGCCAACCTTCCTCCTCTTATCTCTGAGTAACTCCCTGCCCTCCAGAGAGGTTTCAGATATTCTGCTGAGGCTGGAATGCACAAGACAGAGACAGTTCCTGCAAAGAAGGACAGATGTGCAGGCTTGGAAACAGACATTCCTTCTTTAACAGGGCAAGGGGAAGCAAACCTGGGCTCAAATGAGGCAGCCTCCTTAGCAGTAGAAAGAAGTCACTGACTGTGTGAAAGATGCCTTTAATTTGAACCCAAAAAAAGGAATCCAGACACTTAACTTTGACAGCTAAACTGGAGGAGAACGGGGGCCAAAACCCCAAACATATTCTAAATAGTCCCATTTTATCACACTTCTTAATACTCCAAATTTTGTTCTAGCTCTGCTTTCCAGCATCTGAACAGCTGCATATTTGGGCACATTGTTGATGATTAACATCACAAAGACCTAAAAGATTTGGGTGGGGCAAGGGGAAAAAAAAGTCATTAAAATAAATAAATCAAGGTTTATTTCAGCTCATTTCCTACAATACTGCATTATACTGCTAGGACTCAAGAATTCAGCTAAAATACAGCTGAGGAAAAACACCCGCGCATCCAACACCAGTCATCTGAATTTGTCCCAAACAGCTCTGGGGAAGGCAAACAAAAACATCATAATTACAACGTTCAGCCCGAAGAAAACACAGTGAGCAAAAGATAAATTAAAGAAGCGTTTGGCTTCGTGGCAGAGTTTCAGCCTGGTATACAACTATTACCTAATGGGACAACGAGGTGACACAGCAGTTAAGTAATACCTCCACGTGGCTCTCGGACAGTTCGGATGGAGGGGGGGAAACGTGGCTGGAAAACATCTGGAACAGTGAGAGAACTTCTCCGAGCGCTGATCAACACCATGACTAACTGCCTGGGGAAAACAGAGAGGAATGGCTGCCCTTCCTTGGTCAAGCATCTATTATTTTTCAAATATTCCTGTCGACAGCAGTGGCTGCAGAGGTCACCACGAGTCCGAGGCTGATGCCGAGACACAGTGATGTTCCCTGGTGAGAGTGGCCACGTGCTAAGGAAGAGGGTCCCCCCCAGGTACACATGAGTTAAGAGACCTTATCCAAGCCATCTGCTAGCACAAAGTCCTTCCCCACACACCCAATTGGTATTGTCTCTCAAAATACCAACATTTATTAACGTGACAAGAGGCCCAGGTAGGTGCAGGAGCTCTAGAGATACAGCACATCTTCAAGATGTTAGTACCATGTGGTCACCTAAAAAAGCATGTACCATCAAGAGAGTAGGAGCAGCATGTCTGTAAAAAAAGCAGAATGTCCACCAAGGAACCACAGATTCTGCCTCAAATAGCTTAAAAACAAAAAAACCCACACTTTCTTTTTTCCTTCCTTTTACCTTCAGAACCAAAGCCTTCTTATCTTGGATCTGCAGCATTTATTTTTCAGTTCCTAAATCCAATTTCCCAATCAGCTCTCTCCTAAATAAGCACAAACAATTTTGTTTTTAAAACGCAGGTAGAGAAACCAACCAAACATACATAATCCCATTTGCCTTCAAAGCTGACCGATGAGGAAATTCGCTGGGCTAGATCTCTTCCAGAGAAATCATTCTCTTTAAAGAACTAAATTACTAGCTGAAAATATGGGCTGTTTGGCTCCAGCCTGCACTCAGGAGTTCTGTTTATAAGTACATTTCCTGGAGGAGTAGCCAAGGAAGCAAACAAATTCATGCAGTGCCACCAATACCTAACTCCACCTCCCGCAGGGGTCATTTTGGGCAGGGGGGCTTCTTTTTAAACCCAGATATTCATTAATAACTTCAATTACCCAGACTTTAAGGTAGTCACTGCAGGTCTTACAGTTTATCTTTCCCCCCCCAAGAGTAGCCACTGTATCAAGAAATTTGAGAGGACTGGTGATGGTTTGTGGGTTTATTTAATTCATTTTACTCGTCCTATTCAATTACTACTGCAACTGCAGCTGAAAAAAGAAACAAAACCCAAAGATGAACTCCTATTGACAGCAGCTATGAGGCCCAAGTAGAAAGAAGAGTGCTGAAGAAACTTCTTTGCATGGTGCAGGACTTTCAGGTACAGCTATCATTCATGAGGACTGGGAAAGCCAATTTGCATGTCATACCAGAACCCAGTAACCAACTGCCCCAGACAGAAGAAAAGCAAAGTGCAGAAAGAAACACGGACAAAGCCAAGGCAGATCTACATCTCCTCATCACGAGACTGTTTGTTGACGGAGAAAGCTGAACTTACAAACTCTGAGAATGGGTATTGGGAAAAGCAATTATAAACTTCACTGCCAGCAGCAAACATCCCCTCAGATCAAAGAGTCAAAACAAGCTTGTGAAAAGCCCTCGCATACAATGAAAGCTTTCTGTGTTTCCTAAGAGAAGCATCATCCAGATGCTCTCCGGACATCAGATATTTGAGCAGCAACTTCTACTAGGACTTGCTCATTTTTTGCACTATTTCACTATTTAACAAAGAGAAATGTTTAACAAAATCACCACCCACAAGAACACTTTCAAGAAACCCACATATTTATGGTTTTTACCTGAGCCCACCGAGAGGAGCTGCTAAACTATGCTCTCACCCAAAACCCACCCACCAAAAAACCAGCAAACAAATAAATAATGAAGTTCCCAAGCAATAATAAAGTTCCCAAGCTCACGGTGTTCCTTTGTCTAACCTGCTCCCCCTTCCTTTGCTGTTTTTGGGTTTGGTTTTTTTGACTTATGTCCTGAAAAATCACTATTTTAAGGAGCTTGGAAGACAGACCTTTGCCTTGACCTAAGGCACAAATGTGACTGGCAGTTTTCTTCCGCTCTGGCTCACGTATTTACGTCTCAGTAATAAACCAAACAGGGGTGCAGGGTACACTGTACAAAGCCCCACCAAAAAGTAAAAGCAGCTCCTTTTTAAGGATGCAGAGGCTGAAGAATTGTCTTCGAGGCAGCTCCTCCCCCCGTTCTGGAGGAGAGCAGAGGTCCACCCTTCATCTCACCCTTGAACCCCACCTTCCCCCCCACAGTACCTAACTTCTACCGGCTTTTTTCTCTCACCTTGAGATTGTTTTTCCTGCACACTGAAAAGAATTGCTATTTTTAAGAACTGATGGTTAGGGAAAAGGCAATTTGCCATTTACAGACAACACAGGACTGCGTTGCCTAAAATCTTGGGTTTTTTGGCAAGCAGCAATCTGCTGCAGTTCAAAAAGCAGCCTTGGAGGTTGCCATGCGCACCCTAGTAGCAGCTCATTAAGGTACTGGTATGAAATTTCACTTTAACTTCTCCCAAAGCTCTACCCAGTGCCTATCCCTCCACGCCGAGATCTGACCGCGATGAAAACATCCGATTACCACTTTTTATTCCATTCCATTAGCTCAGCAACAACTGAGCCAAACAATGTCTTTCCACTCACGGGGTTTCTGTGAT
Source organism: Chloroceryle aenea (assembly GCA_013399075.1). Taxonomy (NCBI): domain Eukaryota; kingdom Metazoa; phylum Chordata; class Aves; order Coraciiformes; family Cerylidae; genus Chloroceryle; species Chloroceryle aenea. The sequence goes on along the minus strand of VWZY01011722.1, from coordinate 429,335 downwards.
TTAGTATCTGTCAGGCTTCCGATTAGAACCCCTTTGACTTGTTGCTACTGTACTCTGGAGTTTTAGAGGCTGCTTCATCAGTAGACAAACCTACGAGTACTTTGCTTCAGAGATTAGAGGAGTCTTAATGTATTAAGCATGGGAAGGGCAAAAAATAGCCTAAGACAAACTGTCTTAAGTTCAGCGAGATAATGAACTGACCGGCTGGGAGGGAACACCACCGTACGCAGCGTTTCCGCAGCGGTTTCCATTTACAGCAAAACCACACACTGAAGATTTCTCTGGGTTTTCCATCTGACGTGCCTCGCAGACTGCCAGTGGTCAGCAGATGACAATCAGCTGCTGAAAGCCACACAAGCCGTGCAAGTAAATCTCAAATGAACAAAAAAGATCAATAAATCCCAAGTAAAAATCCTATGGTAGAAACTAGTTTTTCTTTTTATGGTTCTAAAAGCCAGAACCAAACATCAGGTTGTTTTCCAACGAGGAAAACTCCCTTTCGTTGAGAGCGCTCAAAACTCATTTCCTCCCCAGGAGCTCCTGGGAACTACTGTGATCCTCTGCTCCACTCATCAAGCCATCCTCACGTTCACATGCCTAAAAACTGGGATTTCAGTTCTCTGTCTTCTACCACTTTTCATCCTCAACTCAGGGGAAGACAAGAGCAGGTTTCTGCAAGCAACCTGAATGACCAAGAACGAAGAATAATTATGAATGAAGCTGAAGGATGACTACCCCCAACTTAATGAACCCGGTGTTACTGTTTACACCTTAGCCTTGCCTAGTATTTAAGCCCAGCCCACCCAGACTGGGAAAGCCTTCGCTTACTGGGAGTAACATAAAAAACATCAAGGAAGCTTCCAGATGCCGCAAGTATCTGCAGCACACGCCATTCCGACAAAAGCAGTCGAGTATTCTGCTGCTGCCTCGTGAGTTTAATGTTCACTTGTGCTTCACCCCTCTGCAGGTCTCAAAAGGTACCTAGGGCTACGTCGGGCCGGCAAAGGCTCAGCTCACTCGAGACCGTATACGCTCCGTGGTCCTCGCCACACCGTACGCACTACACCCTTTGGAAGCTGCCAGGACAAGGAGCCGCGCGGAAGAACGGTTACGGAGCACGGGATACATCTGCCAACCATTCTGCCACTTCACACAAACTCAGTCGAAGGTCACCACCACATCCAACTCGTCGCAGCGCTCAGCTATCGAGTGCTGAGTCGCCTTTGCCACCGCAGCAGAACTCCATGGACTCTCTGCAAGAGTACAAGAGCTCTTCAGGTATCTGTAGGGCTGGCAGAGAGCACGGCTCAGCATCCTACAAGTTTCACACCACAGAAACTTCGACCTGCACGGTGATATTCACTTCCCTAAAAATAAACACTACAGCAACAAAATGCCAGGCATTTGTCAATTGAGACACACTCACTGTGTGCAATTTATCTCACAGAAGCTGGATAAAATGCTTCTCGTATCAATTTCTGCAGAAATAAAATGCAGAGTGCTTCTTAACCGTGGAAAACACTCTCGCCATCTCAGCCCAGCCCTTCCTCAGACATATCAGAGCCTTCCTTCCCTTTCTTCCTGCCCATTTTCATTTTTAAAGTAGATACACCGCCTAAAAGCCAAGCCGCTTAGAAACAGAGCTCAAAGAAAAGCTTACAAACTTGGAGTGGGCTTTTTTTGAAGACACCATTCAAAATTAAAACCAAAAAAAGACCCAAAAAAAAGCAGAAGCAAAGGTTGGGCTCCGAAGGGTACCCAGTGCAAACTACCCAAAGCAACTCTACGGGACTATGCATGCAAATAAGAGAGGGGCTTCGAGTCTGGCTGGGCTTTTTCCAGAGATATCCACCTGAAAAACCTCAGAGCAGACGACAGCGAGCTACTGACGCTGCCTGGTGCTTCTTT
>VWZY01011722.1:399641-426150 GCA_013399075.1 Chloroceryle aenea | reverse complement strand
CATTAAAAACAGTAGAAAACGCCCAGGTGCCTGTGACACATCGACCGTGCGCTTTTAATTGCAGCCTTCAACTGCATCGCTGTATCTTGTTCCCTCCCCCGGGACCCCTGCTCCAGCCTGCTCCAGCTTTTCATCCCTGACAGGTACTTGGGATGTTAGCACTCGGCTGTTTCCTGGTCTGGACAGCCGCTGTCACCTCCAGCGATTCAGGTCCTGTCCTGCACTGACAGAAGTCTCACGGCGGTTCAGTACAGCCAGTCGATGCCAGGCCATTGAAGGCATGGGCTTTTCCTTTACACCTGATCAAAATCAATAAGGAAAATGTTTTTAAGCACAAAAATACATGAGTGTAGAGCATGGTAAGTGGCTCTAAAGCACTGGTCGCCACGGATCTGGAACTGGGGTGTGTTTTGAGCCAATAGAGGTTGCCCAGGGAAGTGGTAGAGGCCCATCCCTGGAGACTTTCAGGATGGGGCTTGACAGAGCTCAGAGCACCCTGCTCTAGCTGAGGATGTCCCTACTCTCAGCAGGGAAGGTGGACAAGGTCCCTTCCAGCCCAGCTGTTTCTATGATTCTCCAAATAGTGTCTCTTCCAGTTGTACATAGATTCTGATTCTGTATCGTACAGAAAAGCCAAGAGCTTGTTGTTACTTGGTTACTTTTAAGGGTTGTCTTTTAACTGGGATAACATTGGAAAGTACCAGGCGTGTCTGCGGCGCCTCTGAAATGTAACATGGCTTTTAAAAAAACATCTCAAAGAGCAAAATGCTCATTATGAAAGCAAATCTGCATTGTTCCCCCCAAGATCTTCACCTTGCTCGCACCCCACCAAAGCCTACCCCCCGCTATGTGCCTCTACATGTTCTTAATGAAAGACCAGCATTAGTGGCAACAGCTCCATGTTAAGTTACAGTATTTTTAAGACATCCAGCTGTGACCATAGTTCCTAACCTCTGATCGTCAGGTCCAAGGTCTGAACAGAACGATACATTTATAAATAGCTCTGCAGGTGACAGTTTGATGTGACCTAGGAGGAATTAAAACAGCTCCAGCCACCTACCTGCTACTTCCTGGTATGAGCGCAGAGAAATCTCAAAGACAAAACGGTGCAGGACGTGCGAGGGCGGATCAGTGAGGGTAATGGTTTTGTCCTCTCGTGGCGAATGCATTGGGTTTTACTGATTTATATTGAGATACAAGCAGAAACGAAGCGCTCGTTGTTTGCTGTAATCTCAACAAGCAGAAAACAGAATTGTGAGTTGAGGGAACCTGAGCCTTACCCCCGAGATTCGAGGTGTGCCTCGGAAAAGGATGTCCCTTTTTCCAAGTGACAAGCCCAGAAAAGCGACCTACTCTTCATCATTTGATCCAAGAAGTGGCCGATTTCTTTAAACAAACCACAACTTGGATTTCTTTGGCAGCACGAGCAGCCTGGCGGAGGAACAGACTGTCCGAGTGTGCCAAATTCACCCGCTTGGATTCAGGAAGGGCGGGCGTGGGGCTGGATTTTACCCCTTGGGCTCTCAGCAAGGAGTTGTCCTCTCTGTCCCACTCCGGTGCAGCGTGAGGTTGGGAGATGGCATCAAAGGGTCAACTCGCCGCCGAGCCAAGCTGAGCTCGGCCCGAGCGGGGCCGCAGTAACGCTCCCTTCAGTGGTGTCACCGATCTGCATTTTAATACCAGGCTCCACCACTTTAGACAATGCTGCCAGTGTCCATTTCAGTCGTCAGGCTCGGAAAGGGCATTTGGAGCCATCCAGTCTGGTTTCTGGAGAATGAAAGCAGCCGTATTATTTTATCGCTCCGTGTCGCGTTCTCAAGCCCGGCATCAGGCGGAGTAGTTAAAAAAACGCTGCTTTTGTTGGCAGAGGCAACAGGGCCTATCTGAGACTATTTGTTCCGTTTCTTTTATGGCTGTGACCTCTGCTCTGATCAAAGAGTTGTTCCTTCTAGTCTGGAGGTGTAGAACAACTCGTTTTCCTCCGTTTCCAGAACAATCATTCCTGCTCTCTCTACCACCTTACTCATTTGAGCTGTAGAGAAGCTTGGTGTTAGATTCACAGGCTTCGTTTCTGTCCTGGGCAGAAGCTGCTAGAAGTAGTCAGCTCTTTGTCTTGCGAGGTTTTCAACCAGAGAACGCCTGACACTTCGCCAGGTTCCCTAAACAGCACTGTATGCTTTAGAAACCCAAAATAAAACATTCTTCCCGATAATCTAGCACAGAGCTGCAGGAAATCTTGAGAAAAATAATAATAATCCTTCAGTTACTCCTTTCATCTGAGACTCCTGCGTTCATTCAACTCCCAGTTATTGATCCGTCCACCCAACCAATGCTGTGAATGGTGGGAAAACCTAAGGGTTGAATTCAGTGAATGCTTTCAGGAGCTGTCTTGCATGTGCCAGCGGCTTAAAAAAAGTTCCGTGGGACAACTCGCCCGTTGAAGCCCACACTGTGCTGGAAACAGCTGCATAGCTTTGCTTTCAGTTTCATCTCTAACTGCAGGAAGCAGTGTCATCATCAAAGTCTGGGTGCAGGGATGTATTAGTTATTTTAAACATAAATAATAACGTTGAAGGTGTTTGGCAGCTATGTGGATACTACTGAGCGAGGCGGAGGGAGAGGAGGAAAAGAACAGAATTGTCTCTACATTCAGAGAAATGCTGTTTTCTGGGATAGGCTTTTGAATGTTCATCTAAATCCCTCCATTTTCATAACTGTAAATTACACGTGGAAAAGAGTGAGCAAAAATCTGGCTTATGCAACCAGGGCATTTACCTTACATTTGCTCAATACCTGTATTTCTCCATTACAGCAAGTTTCCTATGAATATCTCAACTAGCGAGACCTTGCGCTTAAAGAAAAGAAAGAAAATCCAGAGAGATGGAGAATTCCACAAGAGTGCTGCCAGCCTGAAGACCTGCCGGGAGGTGGAGCAGCCCTGTTCATCGAGGGACAGCACCTCTATATGTGCAGAAGGTAAACCATTTATGTTAATGCTAACACTCAAATACAGCCAGGATGAAGGCCCCAGGACTGTCTTCTGCCTGCGTTTGGCATGGTAAGCCAGGTGATTTGGCCATGGGCCACACCGAGCCATCGTCAGTGTCTGAAATACGGATACATCCTGCTGGCGTGACTCAAAGATTATTTGTATTCCACCTCAGATACTGAGATGATGTGTTCTAACCCTAAACTTCTCCCCACTCCTTCATGATGTCACCACTAGAAGCCATCTTCCAGGTCTCAAGGAGCGATGCAGTTGCATTCACCCGCCCGCAAGACGTCAACTTCTAGAGGGGTGTTTGAATCCGGGGCGTTTGCTGGGAGCCCAGTTGGAGTGCTGAAGACTTTCAACAGCACGGGGAAGTTCTGGTTTGGCTCCAGGATATGAGAAGTCTACTTGGAGGTGGTTCAGAGAGTTTAATGGGTCTTGCTCATTGCTGCTCCTGGTGTGCTTTACAAACTGGTCACTATTCTGTACACTCCTCTTTAGTACCAGAACTCGGAAGGGATGATTACCTGACGTGTGACCTAAAGCATTAAGGTAGAAAAACATTTATCCTGTAATATATTTAGTACCTTGGGAGTCTGTACCTTATTTAAGAAAGGGATTAAGCACTTGGAATCCTAAAACTTAGTAGGACCCAGTGAGACCCCCATTTTTACATGCACAAATAATTTTTGAAAGTAGGTTCCTAATTTGCTTCACGTGATTTCAAAATGTTTACCCTTTGAGAATATAAAATTGAAAAACAGCCTGGTAATTTGAGGCAAACAGCATCTGGGTGAGAGTCTGCGTTTCTTCCCCATTCCCTGCAAGTGCTGTCAAAGACAAAAATAAAAGCCAGACAAAACATAAGACTGTGCCTTCTACACATAATGAATCTGCAGCCCCAAACTGAACGAGGCCTCTCAAGCCAAAAGCACCTGTATTAGGGTATCAAAGTTTACTTTCTCAAAGCCACATTTTCTTCTTTGGGTTGTTTCTTTTTATTCCTGACACTGGAGGTAGCATCAACTGTGGACTGCACAAAAATCTGCTAGCAGGTTAAACATTTCTTACATTTTATGTTTGGCTTGAGACCTGCCGGTCCATAATGATAATTTCTATAGTAACCGCTTTTTAAGTAAACAGTTGATTAGTTCTGAAATTAGTCCTTGAAATTGCTCCCCTTTGTGCTTGAGCTGCTGGGAAAAATTAATGCCAGCAGCCTTCTGCTGGTACGCAGAACAACAAGGCACAAGCTGTTGCTTTTTCTCTCTTCCTGTAAAGCACACCTAGAAAATATTTCTACTACCAGTGCAGTTTGTCCCTGGACAAGAAATGGGGTGAGAATCCCCGTGGAAAATGTTTAAGACCTTGGTTCCAGTTGACCTGGTTTGAGTGAGAACAGAACTAGAAGGCAATGGGAGAAATTTCTCTGATATCTCCAAAATCATTTTTCTGCACCCCCCAGGATACTGGGCTCCCTCTGTTCATCAAAACAGGACCTTCCCCACCTTGCTTACTGTGTGCTACTCACTGGCTCATGCCATTCACCATTTCATCTTCAACGCATTTCTTTTGGACAGCTCTATATTGCTGATTCCCCATCGCCTATTCTGGGGGGAGGTTGGGATCCGGGTTTGGAAAGGAAAGAGTAAGATCAATCTTTCTGTTATTTCCATTTGACACAGCAGATGGAGCTAGAAGCCGGCAGTCCATCCTCGTCTGAATCAAGGGCCACAACTGACAAATTCTTACTCTTCCCAGCGTTCTGGAAACAAAATTTTACCGAAGCATTTGATTCTTAAACATGTGTGTCCAAAACGATCTATTTTCCCACTCAACGGTAAATCTAAACCGTGCTTTCTTTTGGTCATTTATTTCCATACATAGGATTTCTTTTCTTGTGGGTTGTTTACAGTGCCGCTGAGTTTACTACCATACATGAGAGGAAAGGTGCTGACGGGGTGAATTTTCCTTTTGTCACCCATCTTTCTCTTGTTTTCTCATTCGTGCACGTGAATTCAGCGCTGTTTCTGAATGAGGAGCACCACCGGCCAGCACTTGCAGGACGTCAAAATACTCATTCTCCTTTAGATGTGTGGCGAGCGAGTTTCTGAGCGTGTTGGAAAAGGTAAATCTTGCTCTGCCCGCAGAAAAAGGGCAAAGAACACTTTTCTCCACGCGGAGGTGCGAAGCCCCGCAGCAGAGTTTTGCCAGCGGCAGGTGGCACACTTCTCCTGCCCGAGGGCTTGGAAAAGCCTCGTGCATGGCAGTCAAGACTCGTAATTCTCGAATGCTGGTACCTGTTTGGTCCTGGAGCCACAGGAGCTTCCTCTGCCAGGGCTCCCTTTGAGGAGAGCATTAGGCTTGAACATGGGTTTTAATCTCCATATAACACGAGACAGACCTGATTTTTACTGCCCATCCTTTACTCCTGCATTTACATCAGAGCTCCTTCAGCCTGTGCTTTTCCCACAGCTCCTTGCAACAGCCCTTGCACCCCTTATCGCCGTTCCATCCTCACCTAGTCTTCACCTGCAGTTTGGACAGAGCTGCTCAGCCTCGCACACAGGGGGTAATTAAACTCATATTAATTCTTTTTCTGGACTGGCTAACCGGGCTAAAAAATATTTGTGTGATTTGGTGTGAAATAATTTCCTTAAAATATTGTAGAGTCGGTACAGAAAGATCTGAGATACACTATCTCTTGGCAGCTTTGGAAATTGAACTCCTAGTTACCAAAACCAAGGCCTAGGGAAAAGAACAGCATCCCTCTGGTATCCACCTGAGTGAAATAACCAGTTTCTGCACCAGCGATGCCAACCAGCGTCTCTGCTGGAGCTTAACCTTCTCTACACTGTTGACTGCAGCTGGGCTGTACATTATGCACACCATTAAGTGTACTTGTTCTTAGCTCTGAAGATCCACTGCTATAAAGACTTGCTTGCACAGACCTCATGGCAGGATCAAAACTTTCATTTTGACCTGTCCAGAATGAACCAGTGATTTTAGATGTTAGTTAGATGTTACTCAAAGAAAAAAGAAAAATAACTATTTGCTTATTCTGCAGTTTCTCATCTTCTCTTTCTTAGCCACGCAGTTCTCTGGTGGCAGCTGGGGGAAATGAGCACTGCCCTTTCCAAAAGCCCACGGTTTTCCATATCTCAGCTTCCAGTGAAGTCAGCAGAGTTTAAGCACTGACTTTGACGTGACCAAAATTAGGCCAATGCTTGAATATATTTCCAAAGTCTGCTCTGAGAACCTGATAACCTTCCTGAGTTGTCAAAGAGCTACTTAGGCAATATCGGTGCCCAGTAGACAGGAATCTCTGTTTTGTGTCATTTAAATCTGTCCTTACCAACTTACCAAGAGCAGTTACGAGCTAAAAGGAGAAAGGCAGTACTAGATTTTGCTTTCAGAAGTGGAAGTAGATAGATTGCCTACTCGATAACCAGGAATCCAATAAAATAGTCAACTTCTCTTTGGAAAAAAATAATAAAACGGTAAACTACGCAGAAATGCCTTGGGAAGCTTAGTCTCAACTTCTCCTCCTCCACGCGACGTGTAGTTCCGCTGTTACATCGTTCTGTATGGAATTTTATGACCGTGTTGATGATGAAGTTTTCCTTTTGTGGGCAGTGAGATAAAATGACCTGGGTCCATGCCAGTGGAGTTTTTGTTCGTTGCCAGATGGTACAACAATTGTGTGTGCCAAAGTGTCCATCCCAGACCTATTCCAGTGCTGACAGCAAGGGGACTACAGTGCTCAACCGCACAGCACAGCCTTGGAGACCCCGTGAGACTTGTGCTGATGTCAGGTTCTCACCATTTTCAGGCTTCCCGTTCTTACACCACGAGCTGAGTCCTAGGTCTCGGCTGAGCACTAGGCTCTCCGCTCTGTCAGTAGCCACCGGGACAAATTGGGTTCAACGCATAATTTTCACAGCTTCCAGCTTCCCTTCCCAGGGAGAATCTAGCAGCCTTAGGCCACCCTGGCATGGAAAATGCTTCTTAAGACATCAGAGGCAGATATAACATACAGATTGAGTAATCTGTGTAGCTCTTTATGAACAGGGACAGGGGATCCCCCCTGTTGCCATGAGGGACACAGGGCGGGATTCCTCTCTAAATCAAGGGCAGTTTGACATTCCTTCGTACCACTTAATTCCGTGAGTTATTTTTGATACCTCCAAGCAGATGAAGAATATGCTTGTCTGGCAATACTGAACCACCACTGCTATCAGAGTAAAAGGCATTTGCACGGAAAGCAAATGTCAAGGACTGTCAGCAGGGGTTGGAGGGCAATGTAGAGGAATGGCCTAGCGAGTATAGCCACCGGCTAATTGATCCAAAGGACAACACTAAAAGCTTCATGTGCAAAGAGTTTGTTAATATTTCTTTTCGGGACTTGAGAAGGATTCTTGGGTTAGCACTGAAGTGAAAAATAATTAAAAAAAAAGCCAACAACACATCTATTCAGGCTCTGCAAAGCCACACGATCTATCTGGTGCCGCTTTTGAATTCCTTTGATGTCACTCTCTGGACCAATCCTTTTGTTCCGGATTGAAGAGAACCATAGGAATCACACGATTGTGGCTAAGCTTTATCACATTTTTTTTGGTCTCAGATGAAATTGTTGCGATTCTCAGAAAGTCCTGAGGAAGCTTTCTTCTAAAATCAGGTCTTTCTGAAGGTTCTCAAATTAGTTACCCCAAATCACTCATCTCCTTTGAAAATCAGAGTCTGCAAGCACTACTCTAAAGAAACAGACCAACCGAGCAACAGTTCCTCGCTTTCATGCTGGTTTTCAGTCACTGCCTTAACACGGGGAATCCCAGGTTTCCAGTACTACACCCTATCTCGTAACAAGCACAGGTAAAGGAGAACCTTTGAAAGGAAACAGCAGCTAGAAGACAAGGTTTTGTTGCTGCTGCTGCAAATCAAATTCTCTTCTAAGAGATCGTTACGTGCTGGTAATATCATTGGGAGTTTGACTCACAGTTAAGGTAGTACTGGACCTGAAATTGCAAGCCTGACATCACCTAATAGATGTGATCTGCTTGAATGCTGCTTGAAAAGCTTCTAGCTGTTAAAAACTTTGATTTGTTTAGACAGGAAAGTACACACGCTTAGGTTTGACTAATTGAACTTTGCTTCTGAAGCTAAGACTAAAAATGTTGAAATATTTCGCTGCGGTTTTGGATTTCACCTGCAGGGACAGGAAGCTTCACAGGTAATTTGTGGGGCCTCAGAATTCCTGATAGCAGAATAATATGCAGAAGTGGGTTAGCCTCTTATGTCAGTGAATAAATGACGCTGCCAACTTTCCAAATTTCTTCGTTCGGAGCGGAACAGGCTCAGTCCTGGCTATGGCAGGCCTGCTTGATGCGCTGCAGAGCTTCAGGCCCCCTCATTCCCACTCATCCTTACCCCTGGGCTCTCCGAATTTCAGAGGTCCCCGCTGTGATGTCAGGAGGTGTCTCCTACCTCTGTCCTGATACTGGCTTTGAGGAAACTGAAAACCTGGGTTCTGACAGGAGTGCTGAAAGGAGCAATATTTCTCAAGAGAACTGTGCTGTAACTTTGTTCAGTATATACAGGACTGAAAGAATTCCTCCCTCCACACTCCTCTGTCTCTAGTGAGCTATAAACATTCCTCCATCGATGAGGACCTTCAAATGGCTCTGCAGACTTCTTCCGTTAAGGTACCAAGGTCAGGCCCTGGCTCTTAGCTAAAGAAATTCCCAGACTCTTAACTAAGGAAATTCTAAAGGCAGGATATTTGAGGCTGAAAAATCCACTCCTGCTCCAGGGCTTCACTTAAAATATTCATCTTTCCAAAAAAGCCAATTGTGAGGGCTTTACCTTTGGGGATTGCTTGCTCAGAAATGGAGGAAGGAATGAGAATGGGATCACTCTCTTTTCCTCCTTAATACTTGACTGCATACAGGTTGCCTTAAATAGATAAACGAGAATCTTCCCAGGAAACAAACCGACATAAAAATAATGCAGAGGCCATAATAGAACAACCAGCACAAAATCAGTGAACAATTATAGCAGTAACAGATTCTGTTTCTATGGAGATGGACATGAAAGAGAAAAATATTTATCATCTCTGCAGTTCTTAGGCCAGAATGGGAAAACTGTAAGCTTATGATGAAAATAAATGAAAAATAAGACAAAGTAAAGAGTGTCAGCACTGCTGAGGGGCAGCGATGCAGTGACAACTGGGTGTGTCAGCTGCAGAATGGGAGAGTTGCTGTAAAATCTCAGAAATTTCTCACAAGTTCTACAGCCTCCCTAGATGTAAAGCAATTTTTTCAACTCAGGAGCAAAGCCAATGGGTCCCAGAATCATTAGTTCATTTTTGACACACTTTACTTCCGATTTTAGCAACTACACCTGCTTACACTGACACCATGCCATTTAGTTTATAAACTGGAGGTCTCAGATAGACGCCTTGAGGGACTTCAAAATTTTCAGAGAACTGGGAGCAGATCTGTTAGGATCATTAGAAAGAGGTGAAGTAGCACACAGCTAAACTACAGCATGACCAGAACAGATTTGTCAGTGGTTTATCAGACATAAAGACACATGGAAAATGTATTAAAATTGGTGGGAAACGAAGAACAGAAATAAGATTTTAATTCAATGCTTTGTGTGCTACTGAAAAAGCACACTAATTAAACATCTATAGCTCCACGTATCAGCTATGCCGAGTGGTTTTGAACAGCACCTTAAAGGAGGAGGTGAGCAGCCACCAGGAAGATGAGCTTCTGTGGAGATATGACATCAACGGCAAAAATGCTTGGATCCTAAACCTGAGAAAGAACACAGGCTGCAAAGCTCAGGCAGCAGCACGGAAATTGGAAAGCGAGTGCCAAAAAGTTTCTAGGGCACAAGTGAATGTACTGGATACCAAAGGCCTCCAGAGAATTATGTAAGAGAAAGAAAAAAAGCTCTCCCCTGACAGTTGTATCACGAAACAAATGTCAATCACACCACTGCAGCAATTTCAATTCCAGATAGCCTATCAAAGAAATAGATCAAAAATACTCAAGCAAAGGGCTCGGTCTGGTAAGGACTTTGTGAAGTCAGTGATGCTGCACTTAGGATATTGTTTCCTGCATCTGATTTGTAATTAGAGGTGCACTTCACTCCTACCAAAACATCACTCTGAGGGACTTTATAACTAGAAATGGGGTGACACAAACAAGCTGGTTCCTCATCTACTTTGCCAGTTACCTTCTTGTACTGACAGGAAGAAAAAAAAAGTCACGGAGATGTGGAAAAAAGAGACTGGTTCTGAGAAGTTGTAGAATTTACCATCTGACAGTCCTCAGAAAACACTGAGGGCTGCATATTTGGGTGGATTCGAGCACTTCAGTGCATTCTAGAGGAGGCAGGATGAAACGCCCTCAGCCGGCGAGACGTTACCTCACAAGGAAAACCAAATTCTTTGGCACTTGCTGCCGAAGGAGGATAACTGGCAGCTGCTGCTTGATAAAGGGAACAGCGGCAGCGCTGCATCGTGGCGTCAGGGAGGCAGGTTGATAGGGGTGGTAGAATGCCCTAAGGATCGAGTGTTATGGGATTGGAAAAGCAGGGCACTGTCAGAGCTCAAACACTTTAGAGAAAGTGTTGAAAAGGAGAATACTTTGGGTGTAAAGGCAGCACAGTGAGAAGGGCGGCGAGGTACGAACTCACTCTGGTCTCTGGCTTAGCAGAACTACGGATGTGCCCAGAAGACACGGCCTGTTGTGGAATGCTGTAACCCACACCTCAGCAGGTCTCTACCTGCTCTGCTACAGCAGTCAAACCCTTTCCAAGTTTATGTTTGCTCATCTGATGGCCCTTCTTGCTCATTTTATATCTGTGAGTCCATCGCTGTTCAAATAAAAGCATATATCTGTTGGAGATGTTTGCCTTGTTTTGTGCGGGAGCCAAACATCAGTGATAAGAATAGCAAACAAAGCACCAGAGGAGGGAAAAACTGGTACCCGAGCATGCATCCAGAGCCATGGACACATAGATATATACTGATAATTACAGATGTTTGAAAAATGAGCTACTGTCCAATGGAATAACAAAACAAAACATTTAAGCCTCATGTCTGTAGGCAAAGGCGACACCTTTTTCAGGTTTAGCTCACCTCCACTTGCAGACAGGTGGGAAGGGAAGTAACCTTCTTTTTCCCAGTTCCACCTGCTTTGGCAGAAGGTTATTATTCCTACTGAGGAATTAAAAACAATTGCTATTTGGCTGCCGTCTTTCCTGTTATCATCAGTTATGCAAAAAGCCAAAGGAAAACAAAGAACAAAACCACCTCCAGAACAGAACTGGGGTTACCGGCTTCAGCTGTGATCCTGGCACATGAACACCTCTAGGTTGGGTGTATATCTCACGCCCCAGTCACCCAAACAAAACTTTCAGCCTTTAAAACAAAGAAGCAGCAGCAGGAATTAGAACTGAGGGCCACAAAATTATAAGGTTGCCAATAGTCTTTGTTTTTTGAGAGATCACTTTGAAAAGAGTTTACTTTGCAAAAGTACCCTGGCAGTTGTTCCTGCAACAATAGATCAAATGTATTACTCAAAGTCTCAGGCAATTTTAGTACATTTTCATCCACATTTTCATCCACTTTTAGTAGGAACTTTCATCCCGGTGACATACGAACAGCTTTCCTTTCAACTTCTAAATGCTTTCCAGTCCCCTGCAGTGTCCGCATGGAAACCACCTGAGCACTGAGGTGAGCACGTGGGGTTTTTCTGATAAAGGAGGTGGTGCTGTAAAATTCATGGCTCAGAAATTCCATGGCTCTACCGTGGCATCTCTCCGTGCTTACCCACCGTGGTGTACGCAGCACAAGAGAGCCCAGGTCAGTTACTCTTGGAGTTACCATGCTTTGGACCCCCACATCTGAAATCACACAGGTTACCATCTGTAACTTTAGACGTAAACGTGCCTGACAATGCATTCATCTTCAAATGCAATTGGTACGCTCCTTGCTGAAGAGCAGGACAACTTTGTCGAGCGTGTATTCGACTCAGCATGGAGGAATTGAGTAACAGGAAGCTCAGAATAATATTTAATATTGTAAAACAAACACCAGCATGGAGTTCAGCTCTCTCTTTCAGTGGTTATATGAAACGTTGGCATAAAGTACAGGACAGACAACAGAAGATATCTAGAAATAAACATGGACCCTGTATTACAAACTTACATATTAACTCTAGGGGAGCAGGAGCGTTCTTGCTAACACTGCACAAAGCTGCAGGGGAAAATTCCAGATAGCTTTCAAGATGCAGCATTACTTATTGAGACTTTTTCCTTCTGCTAAATGTCAGTGTTAACACAAAATGCTTTCCCCACCCGGTCCTTAGCTGTGATTTTCTTAAGTCCCTGTATCCACCACTTCACCTCTCACCATTCTCATCAATGCAAAGCGCGTGCGGAAGTTTCTAAACTCAGAATGCTGATGTCAGTGGTTTAAGAGACTGTGAAAAAAAAAACCCAGTAAATAAAAAATGCTCAGAGGTCTCCAGCAGTTCTCAATGTTACACGTTAATGAAAAGGCTCCTCTTTTACTGATGGGTGGTTCTCTGATGGAGGGATATGGTCAGTAAAACCAATTACAGACCAAAGTGTTTAACCAGGTTTTTCCTGGGCTTCTGTTAGGCTACAGCAATGCAGGTCTGAAAGGTCCAGACTGTTTGTTGTAATTCCCATAATTCTCCAGAAATCTGGGATTTCCCTGTAGCCGCCTGATAATAATCCCCATTTTTAACATTATGACAAAACCAGGGTGCTTTTCTACAAGTTTGGCCTTTCCCCACTATCCTTCACCTAGGAGTTATCCAAATAACCTTTAATTCCCCAAATAGAGCCTTCTTTCTTTAAATGACTAACAAAAATGATGGGTTTCACCTACAAAGACACCGGGAGCAGACTTGGGAAGGTGCAAACCATTTCTGCTAAAGCAGCATCTAGTCCATATTTCACTGTGCCACTCCATCATTTAAACTCATCTAACCTTTATGGGATTATTCACAGTGAGCAGAACGGTCTTTCTGAAAAACAAGAGGCTTTGCTGTGATGTTTTTCTACATGAAAACTGCCTGCAAATATTTTATGCTTAGACACCTCATTTGGTTTATTTAAAATGTGTTTAAAAACCTAAGTTCAGAAACAAGCGATGCCTTTTTTGTCATTTTTCTCTTAATTATTTTGTCAAATCTCCAGGAAAAAATGGCAATAGAATTCTTCACCCTACTCCCAGGAGGAATAAAACAGAGTTTCAATAGCATCACCCACTCGAGAAGAACAGAGCAGCCAAGGGAACCTCTAGGACCAAGGAGGTGTTGGAAGCCCTCGCTCTGAGCTATACCAGGTGGGTACTCACAGCATTAAATCACCTGCATTAAATTGTTCCGTGCTGGAGCTACATGCATTGTGAGATTTGGATTCCTTGGTACCTGTCCCACACTTTTACCTTTTTTTTCTTCAAGATTTTGGAAGCCAATTGGAACTGGAGGTGGTGTTTACCTGCATCTCCATGCTCATCGCTGTATTTACTAGCCTGTGGGTTTGATACCAAAGCCTAGATGGGCTTTCTCATCCTTGTCAAGGGAGTTTGATTTTAAATTCATCTCTCTAATGTCGAGCGGGAATGTGGACTGAGTCCTATCTGGGTGAACCTCTACTGTACAATATCAACCTGCTTTGCTTTTGAACAAATAGCAGAAAAAAAGCCCAAAATCTAGCATGGCTATAGGTTGAGACTTGATGACTTTTGTGTCTGATGCCTTGAACTCCTTGTTTGTCAATTGATAAGGAAATTTACGCAAAACTTTATCTATTTGGGTGCTGGAAGTTTTGACCTTTTTGGGACAAAAAGGCCCAGAGTAACACATAATATCAAATTCATTTTTGGCAAGGACAGACAGAGTTTTGTAATAATCTTCAGACTAAATGGAAATCTCCCAATGCCAGCTCCAGGGTTAATATTTTACAGACACGGGTAGGAAAGGGTATATAAGCAATTGCTTTCCCTGCAATCTTCCTAGCATTTCTAATCAATTTAGCCCACATCAAAATTGCAATCATGAAGTGGGTAACATTAATTTCATTTATTTTCCTCTTAAATTCTGCCAGATCCTGGAATCTGCAAAGAGTTGCTCGAGACGCAGGTAAGAATGGACTAACTGGTTGTCTTTGCAGTCTTTGTCTTAACGGTGTTTTACTAACAGTGCTTGCAAGCCTGATCTGAAGAGAACAGAAAAATTTGATTGACTTGAAAAAAAAACTAAATAAAGAAACTGTGAGAGATGGGCAGAACTCTCAGGACAATTTAAGTCAACAGGGCGAGTAAGTTTGGTGATATTGCTCTGCAAGATCAGTGTAGAGCACGAACAGATCGGGGATTATTCAGCATCCGTTACTTTCCAGAGTGGAGGAAGAGGATGCATTGTGCTTTGGGAAGGGCTGTCTTTTCATAAGCAAGCTCCTTGTCAACCAAAGGCAACAGTTTTCACACAAATAGGTCCAAATTCTGCACCTCAGCCTGGCCTATAAGGCGGCTAGCAAAAAACTGTTCATTGTCTCATTTCTCTCTGTATTATAAAACTTGGCCAAACAAATATTTCTGCAGGCAGTGCTAGAAATGTTTCCACTGGTATTGTTGATTTTTGTCTGAAGCATGAAAATACCCACATCTAACAAAACTGAGTTTCCAGGAGTTGTCTGGAAACACCAGTGAACAGCAGCAAAACAAACCCACAAAAAAAAAATTAAATTCTATTTTTCTGCACCAAAACCCTTGTTCTCAAAGCAGGAATAGTCTTTGAGGTAAAGGAATTACTCTTCATGTTTTCTAAGTGCTCCCAAATGGTATTTCTAGAACAAAATTACAGCCCCATTCTTGTGGGAGCCTTCTCAGCCAGAGCAAGGTGTCCCTGCAACCTGTAGTTGTTACCATCAGGACCAAGGGCAGGGATTTATCCTCTTTCCTTTCACGAGGGACACCGATGATATATGCTGGGTGGAATAAGAATATGAATCTGCCAAGTTGAAAATTCCTTGTTCAGAAAGGGAAAATTCTGCTACTGCTCACTCTGCTCAGACTGCAGCTACGTTCCTTTCTTTGTAGTGTAGACAGGGTAACGGTGTTGGCTACGCAAGGGACACATTGGCTACCCCTTTGTAGTACACTACTGCAGTCATGGTGAATATTTGTTTTAATATGTGCTCACAGAGGTAAATATTGGATTAGAATCCTACAAGTCCCATGCCTGGGTGCCTTCAGAAAGATGAGCATGTGCAAGAGCTCAGTATCCAGCATGGCCAATGTGACAGTTTCCTTTGTTTTCCTTCCTAGAGCACAAGAGTGAGATTGCCCATCGCTACAATGATTTGAAAGAAGAGACATTCAAGGCAGTGTAAGTGAATGTTCAGCTTACCTTTACTGATTGGTTTCCTTCTCTGTTGATATGGGACAAGAAAGGGAAATGAGACCACGCTGTGAGCTAGCGAGGAGTGTCTATATCTCACTGAAGCATGGCATTGGGTTAGCCTTCTTACTGTCAGCATACAGATATATTAAGACCTGCAGAAGTCACAATGACTTTCTTGCTCTCTGAGAAAAGAACTCCCTGCAAACCTCATAAGAAAACCAGTGTTCCCTATGTGAACAGAAACCAGGCACGAGTAACGCAGTTTGGATAACCTTAGGATGGAGAGGAGTTGCCCTGGATTGAGGCATTACCAAAAAAACCCAACCACCAACCTCAAAAAGCAAACCTGCAAGAGGTTTTCTGAGACAACTCAATGATTTTCTTTTGACACTGGTTTGGAAAAGGCATCTCCCTGATGGGAACATAACTACTTCTGGAAGAAGGCAGCCTGAAGATCGTAATTTGTTACATATGATGGCAAAAAACAGCTCAGTTTATGGCATTTAGAAATATGCTGGTAAAAATGCCAGAAAACTCAAACTGCAGTCTTTTCTGGTTTGTTTCTGATCTCTTAGTCAAGATTTTTGCTCTTGGGAGGTAAGGTTAAAATAATTTTTGAGAAAGGAGGTGAGAAGAAGTAGGATATGGGCTCTGTTACTGTGCTCTTCACGATACTCTGTTTGCACATGTCATTTAAATAAACAATTCTGAGCCTTTGAAAAGGTTGGCTGTTGAGTTTCTTATCTCCATGTTCCAAAATGTGCTTTCTGTTACAGTACCTTGATCACATTCGCCCAGTACCTCCAGAGGTGTTCTTACGAAGGACTGTCGAAGCTGGTGAAGGATGTAGTTGATCTGGCACAG
The DNA here is from genome assembly GCA_013399075.1 of Chloroceryle aenea. Lineage (NCBI taxonomy): Eukaryota > Metazoa > Chordata > Aves > Coraciiformes > Cerylidae > Chloroceryle > Chloroceryle aenea. The sequence goes on along the minus strand of VWZY01011722.1, from coordinate 409,845 downwards.
AAGTGCGTGGCCAACGAGGATGCTCCCGAGTGCACAAAATCACTGGTAGGCAGTGAATCCTTTGGGACTGTGTCTCCTCCTCCTGTGCAGCTATCCCAGAACCACCCTCACTGAAGATTTATACCCAATCCTTTCGGGTGTTGCCGTTGCCATCGGCCAACTCCCAGATTTTAGTGCAGAAAGAACTCAGTTGTGTCAGGTTTCCCACACTGGTCATTGAGTTGAGTATCAAATCTTGCTTCAATTATCTGAAAATTCAGTTTAGTCAGATTATAAGCAGAAGGAGATTGCTGTCTTGGAAAGAGCATTTTAAATTCTAATTATTTTTTTATTTTCCCTTTCATTGAAGCATTATAACGGCTTTGATATCGGACACATAGCCATGAAACTGTGTTGAAAACAATGGATTCTTTTGATGTATGGTACCAAACGAAAACATATTTAACTTTTCAGTCTGGGTTTTCTTCTACAGATAAACAGAACACGTGTTACACTGTCTCTAAACAATAATTCTGACCCTCAGCTCCTCTCTTACAGCCCTCCATTTTCCTGGATGAAATCTGCCAAGTAGAGAAGCTGAGCGACTCCTACGGCGCAATGGCTGACTGCTGCAGCAAAGCTGATCCAGAAAGAAACGAGTGTTTCCTGTCATTTAAAGTCCCCCAGCCAGACTTTGTGCAGCCATACGTACGACCAGCTTCTGATGTCATATGCCAGGAGTACCAGGACAACCGTGTGTCTCTCCTGGGACAGTAAGAAAAATGGCCATTTTATCTGATGAAGTATTTAGTCGAGGGATCCCCGAGCTATAGAGAGTGTGGATGTGCAGGACATGGGAAAAAGTTGAAAGTACTCAACCTCCCATCTGCTCGTTTAAAACAGTTGCTCAATCACTGAATATTCAAAGCTCTGCTTACATTTTTCATTCCATGCTAGACCAGGTTTTTCCATTCAAAAATAGACTTTAAAGGATTACAAAGCTTAAAATGAAGACTAAATCTTGGGAGACTTTCCCCCCTCTGCCCCTCATAAAACCCCTGAAGAACCAGTGTTTCCAATCAATTGATTTGGTAACTTCCTCCTTCCACCTTCTCACTACCCCCATTGAAATGGGCAAGGATGAAGAAAGCTTAACAGTAAAAGAATAAAAATTGGCAATAAAAACCTGGTGCCACGGCCACAGATAATTTTCTTCTCACACTCAGAATCAGAATTGTCAAGTATTTGACAATGCATATTAAAAAAGCATATGCACATGAAACTAAGCAGCTGACAATAGAAGCAGTGCATCTTTCCCTTGCTGTGATCGAGTCCTGCTTCGGAGACAGCGAGATTTATCAGAACATTTACCATAACTAGGCAGTATGTTGGGAAAGTAGATGACATTTAAAAATCTATAGAGGCTCTAAGAGATTTAAGGCCATTTGCTGCTGTTATTGGAATATGCAACTTATTTTTTCCTTATAGCTTCATCTACACTGTTGCAAGAAGAAACCCCTTCTTGTACGCCCCGACCATCCTCAGTCTGGCTGCTGATTACGAGCACGCGCTTCAGAGCTGTTGCAAAGAGGACGATATCAATGCTTGCTTGGATGAAAAGGTACGTGGGATTTTCAGCTCTGGAGGAAAACTAAGCAACGGGGCTGCTGCATAAAGGTCTCTGCTGATCTTAGCAGCGATGTTATGCTTAGTTGTATCATGAGAGCTCCCTCCTGTTCTTCCCCTATTTGTTGCCCAAGCAACTGGGGGGGGAAAAAACCAAAACGAGTGAGAAATGGGTAGAACATTCCCATGTGTGCAAATCTCTGTGTGCAGAACCTGTAGAGAAGGGTCAGGATTAATCACTTGTTATCTGCTATGGATTCACAGGGCTAACTGCCCCATGGCTTTGCTTTTTAGAGAACTGTAGCCAAGACTTCACGTTAACCTTGAGAGTGGCGTGAGCCAACCTTTCCCTTCACCTCCAACTCGGTCCCAGTGATTTCTGGGTAATCAGTGCTTTGAAAAACAACTTACACCCCTTTGGAGCCAAAGGGGTTCAGTAAAATAGGGGTATTGGGTGAACAGCAGCGTGTCTGTAGAAGAACCGCAGCGCACCCTAAGGCACAGCGGACAGGCTGGAAGTTAAACGCTGGTCGCAAACTGGTTAGGACTGCCCAAGTTATTCTCGAGTGGCCTGGCTTTTCATCAGAGCTGACTGGACCAGAACCTGCCTTGTTCCTGAAGTGAAGGCATTTACAGATTTGCTTTTTTCTCCCTCCGTTAGATGTTATCAGTTGAATGTGACAATGTGCATTCTGTTATTACAGGAAGCTGCCATAAAAGAAAGAGCCAAGAAAGTAAGTGTGAAGCAGGAGTATTCTTGTGGAATCCTCAAGAAGTTTGGCGAGAGAACATTCCAAGCATAGTAAGTTCCGATCAGCTTTCTTATCAAAGCTCCTGTTGTTAACCTACACCTGAAACTGCTCAAGAGGAAGACAACAGCATCCATGGTTCCTGGTACTTCCTAGGATACTTCTGGCTGAAGAGCATTGTCCAACAGCATAGAGACCAGTGGGTCAGTCTTTTAACACTAGGCCAACAGCGACTTCTTAGGCTGTTCCTTAAAATACAGTCTCATTCTGATCAGTTCCTGCAGAAAGACTGGAAGTAAAGGAGAACGGGTAGCGAGTACTTGTAAAAAGATCAGCCATGAGAGTTACAGAGAAATGAAACTGTTTGAACCTTAGAGCAGTCAAAGAGTCAAATCACCACTGTAAAAGAGGTGTGTGGAAGATTTAAGAAGGACGTTTGCAATTGCTAAGCAGATCACCTGCATAAGCAGGGATAACTGCTTTCGTTCTGTGGCTAGTCTAACACACCAACATTAACTAGGATTAACCTTACCAGATGTAGTCACCTTTGATTTAAAGCTTTAACTAGGACTATATACATCTGAGCTAAGTAATCTCGAGGTGTTTAACAGTCACCCAAGAGCGATGGGGGATTCAAGGGTGCGATTCTTTTGTAGACAGCTCACATAGGAAAAAAACCTACAACTCACTAACTTGTTACTATTTTAAAAGGAGCACCCCATGCTCCTTTTGTTAATGCCCTTTTCCACTAGCCACTGGAAATTACATGAGAAGAATGAATGAATGTTTGCTGGAAACAATGCTTATCTGCAGTGTCATGTGTTACTGACTTACAAGGTTTCTGTTCAATACAGAGCTTTAAACTAAAAGTAACTTTATTCTTTTTCACCTAGTAAACTTGCTATCGTGAGCCAGAAATATCCCAAGGCTTTGTTCCCAGAAATCGAGAAAATTGTACATGATATTAATGGCATCCACAAAGAGTGCTGTGAAGGGGACATGGTGGAGTGCATGGATGACAGGGTAAGCCAAGTCTTTTTCAAAAATGTTTACATACTTGAAAAAAAATAGTTTAGGAAGGCAACAATTTGTGCTGTAGTGCCAAAGAACTCTAGAGAACAGCCTGCATGTAATGGTTAGCAATTCTCCCATTCTCCCCCGTGCCTGGGAACATCGTGCTCAACACGTGCAGCGTGTGCCCATGCCTCTGATTATTCCTCTCTGGGTGGAGACAGCAATTCTTTAGGAAAGTGGTGACCCAAATGGAAAGGGAAGAGTCAGAAAAACAGAGAGATTAATCAGTCTACCTTTAAATTACTATTTCATAGCTGGTCTGATAGTATGTTTTAACTTCACAGGCAGAGCTTATAAACTACATATGCTCTAAACAAGAAGTTTTCTCAAGTAAAATCAAAGACTGCTGTGAGAAGCCAGTTGTGGAACGAAGCCAGTGCATTATCGAAGCAGAGGCTGATGACAAACCTGAAGATCTTCCTGAACTCGTCGAACTGTACATCCAAGATCAGGATGTGTGTAAGAGCTACGAGGCAGACCACGACAAATTCTTGGCACGGTAAGTAGTGATGGTACGGTAAGAGATGACCACACGGAGGTCCAGTGGAACTAGTGAAGCTTCAACCCTAGCTGAACCTCTAGTTTCTCATTCATGCTTTGTGACTGTTTCTGTTCAGTGTGGTCCTGCTTATCAAAGCTGAGCATAACAGAGCCCCCCTTTGATTCAAGGCCTTTGTGCATGCCCACGTACATTATCTGCTTAAGAAGTGTTCTGTCCTGGGGAGCTCTTTGGTTCCTCTTACATCTGCTCTGTTGGCAGACAATGGAATGACCAAAAAATTCTGGTCAAACAAGCAAACAGTGTTCCCAGCTCACTGTCCACCTTGCTTGATCTTATCTGAGGAACCATCATTGTCAATTACTGTGTTGATCCTGAAGAAAGAAGTGTGTCATCCGGGAGCTCTAATTCTGTCTGTCCTTCAGGTTTGTTTATGAGCACGGACGAAGACACCCTGACTGGTCCTCGCAGCTGATTCTGAGAGTTGCTAAGGGATACGAAGCATACATGGAGAAGTGCTGCAAGACAGACAACCCTGCTGAGTGTTATGGAAAATCTGTAGGTGCAAAGCTCTGTTTGCTGAATCACACTAGGACGCGTGGCCTGTACCTATCAGGAAACAATCAGGCTGCGAAGCTCCTACGGAAGAGCAGACAGAATGCATTTTGAGAGACTAGGACCAGGGGAAGCTAGTGTTCTGCTGGGAGATGAAACAGTCCTCTCATGGTTGAGCATCCTATACTTAAAAAATATTCACACCATTTAAACAGAAAATAGCCCAACACCCCCCATCTCAACACCCCCCCCCCCTTGTTTAGAGAGTGAGTCCAATGGGAAATGACATTGCAAAAGTCTTCTTGCCTTTTTAACAGAATTTGTGTTAGAACTTCAGACTCACATGAGAATCAGGTCCTCCCTATGCCATCCAGGCCGTACGGAAGCGGTCGGCCTTGCAAAACGCGTATCTTGCAGTTAATAAGATGTAGAAGAGGTCACAAAGAATATTTGTATGACTGTTACCAGGATGTCCTGCTCTAACGTTACTACTCAACTTGTACTTGTTTGCAGAAAGATGTTTTGAACCAACATATCAAAGAAACTCAGGATGTTGTAAAGACAAACTGCGAGCTTCTCAACACCCACGGCGAGGCAGACTTCCTGAAAGCGTAAGCACTTGCTGATAGATACTCTTGAATGTAAACAACAACTCTGACAGCTTTGTGCAAATTTATTTGGCTTTCACTTTGATTCCCACTTCAGTGGTCTAGCTCAGGAGAACCTTCTTTGAAGGTGAGCACTCATTTTGATGTGACTTTTTCAGACTTCTGATCCGCTACACCAAGAAAATGCCTCAGGTATCCACTGAAACCTTGATTGAAATTGGAAAGAAAATGACAGCCGTGGGTACCAAGTGCTGCCACCTCCCTGAAGACAGACGCCTTCCCTGTTCGGAGGGATATGTGAGTGCATTTGTTTATTCTCTCTGCCCCTCTTAGAGATTTCTTCTGATGGTAAACTCCAGTGGTTTTTCATGAGCCCCAAGCTATACATCTATCTAACAGAATTCAAAGCCTGTTTATTTTTAGTGGGACCTGAGAACCTAAATAGCTGTCCGATGGCAGCTTGTGAAACTGTTAGCTGAGCTTTGCTCTCCCTGGCCAAGGAAAAGCAAGTCAGTTGGATCTGTGGTGGCTTGCAGTCAGAGAAGCTAAATAGTCTCTTAAAAAAGCACCGTACTTGCTGATTGTAGCCCAGTGGGCAGACCACTTACAGGTTAAGAAAAGCCAGGCTCCAGGAATGTCTATTTATCTTAACTTGTCACACCGTGCCATTTCCAAGCAGGTGTTTGCATCTGACAGCTTCCACTCCCAGCTGTGGTCTTGTGACAGAAAGATCACCTATTTCTTCTCTTCCTGAAGAAGGTGTAACTCACATTGCTCCTCTTTTCCCTCTCTTCTCAGCTGAGCATTGTGATTCAGGATATGTGCAGGAGACAGGAGACCTCACCTATCAACGACAACGTTTCCCACTGCTGCAGCGACTCCTACGCTAACAGGAGACCTTGTTTCACTGCCATGGGAGTAGATACCAAATACGTGCCCCCAGCATTTGACCCCGAGATGTTCAACTTCAATGACAAACTGTGCAGCGCTCCTCCTGCTGAACGGGAATTAGACCAGATGAAGTAAGAGGAAAGAAATACACCTTGTAGAAAACCTTTTGCAGTGTAACACTTCAGGGGGGGCGGGGAGCAGAAGGAAGCTACAAACCCCCTATTTTGTCATCAGACTGGGACTTTGCTGGCGACAGAGAGAAAAACAGAGAGAACTGTGTGTTTGGCCCAAGATGGTCTGTCCATAACATCATGTCGCCTGGAAGACATAAAATAGGCTGTGTTCTTCAAATGACACCAGTGTCATAGCTGACCAGTTTCCTATAGGTCCACTGCCAGTGCAAACCTTAACACACACTTAACTAAGACAGAAGAGAGATCATTTCAATCAGGTTTTTTTTCCCAGCTGTAACAGGGATAACAAAAAGCAAGCAGAGTCACGGTAGACTGGGAGTTTGGAGTCACAAACAGGTGTACAGGCTCCTCTAGGCATGCAAAAAAATCCCTCCTAAATGAGCTGTACCTGCACAGAACAGTGTGTTTTACTTTGGGAAATCAAACTACAACAGGTAGTGTTAACTGTGTCCCATGGCTTTCTTTCCAGATTGCTCGTCAACCTCATTAAACGCAAGCCCCAGATGACAGAAGAACAAATCAAGACAATTTCTGGTGGTTTCACTGCCATGGTAGACAAGTGCTGCAAGCAACCCAATATTGAGGCATGCTTTGGTGAAGAGGTATTCCTATCTCCTTTTTCAAAACAACAAGCAAACAAAATCAAACCAAAAGATATAAACACACTAGGAAACCATAGACTGTGAAAGTGGTTCTGCAGACTTCTGTGGCCACTTGTCCTTGTGCCCTTACAGTCAATTTGCCTGCAGAGCAGGCGCAGTCAAGACACATCTCCTGACTGTACAAGTATGGTCACAGATCGTACTCATCGAACAGTTGGGTGTGGAAGGGCTGTCTGGAGGAAATGCAGGCCGGGCATCTGCTCAAAGCACAGCTGACTTGAGGTTGGATGATGTTCTTTAGGGCCTTATCCAGAAGAGCTGAATATCTACAAGCCATAGCTGAAAAACATGTGTGTAGGATCTAAACTCTATCTGTAGAATAGCTAAACTTCCTTTTTTGCTACAGATTCTCACAGAACTCTGAAAGATGACCGGTGAAAGGAGCAGTTGGCTCAATAACCAGAGACACCAAGAAAATACAGAGATACACAGATAGTGGGGGGAGCCCAGCTGATTACACCCTATGAACAGCCATTCTGGTTTTATCAGACCCATAACCACACACATTCACTCCTTCAACACTCACTTGTCTCTGAAATAGCCACAGGAGAAGTTTATCTGTAGCCATGTTGCTGAACAAGCACAAAGCATTTGCACAAAGTGCAAATGCCTGGTTCCAACTGCAACCTCATTATCCTTTGAGGCATAAAACCACATTGCTCATACCTTCAACTGCTTATTGATGGAATACTTGATTTAGAGCTGAAATATTGCATAGGTAAACATATTAGGGAGACTTAGGGGAAAAAAGAAAAAGTTTTTGTCCCTAATTCACTCTTAAAACTTATCTTCTACCTCTGCAAAATGGAAAATTACCCAACAGAGAGGAGCGCAGGGGTTCTAAGGTTAGGAACTACCATTAGAATTGTCCTCCAAACCTTAACACAGACCCAAGCTCAGTATGTCAACGTTCCTGCTCAAGCAGTGTGTCTTGTGCTCTCCTGGCTTCTCTCTCAACCATCCATATTCCTTTTCCTAGGGTGCAGACCTTATAGTCCGGAGCAGAGACACGTTAGGAATTGGCGTTTAACATGGGGTAGGTAACAGCCTGAACTCAGCTATGTGGGTGGGCTCATCTATCTCCTTACGCCTCTCTGCCCAGCCTTCCACCTGTTTAACTCCTTCAGCACAAACCCCCCACCCTTTTCACCACCACAGGGTTGCTTTCTCTAACGGGTGCTTCTCCGCCTGCCCTTACACAGCGTACGGGAAGTTGGAGTCCCCTTACCACGCTCCTGTTTCACACAATCCTTTCTGTTTCTCCAGTCTAGGTTGCCAGTGGGGAAGGAAAGAAATAAATGAAGAAAAATACTTCTGCGTCACTTCTCCCCCCCTTTACCTTTCTCCTTTGGTACTGAATATTTCATAAATTGTCACTGTTTTGTCAAACCACGTACTTTCCCAGAAATATTTCAATTCTATTTGAAAAAAAAAAACACCAAAAAACAAAAACCAAAGAAACAACAAACAAACCCAAGGAATAATAAAGCTTTATAAATCTGCATCTGTCCTTGTCTGCTGGTGACTACTGTAAGGCAAGCTCTCTACGCACGTTGCTATAAATAGGCTACATGGGCAGAGATTCTACAGAGAAGGGGGTTGTTTTTTCCTGTTTTTTGCTCTTGAAAAGTGCTTATGAAAGAATATGAAAGGTGGCAAGACGTTTAGACAGAATTTAATGCTCTGGTTCAATAGAGAAACCTTTTACGCTGTACTTCAGCAGCTACAGTTACCTCCCAAGAGAGTGCTCAAAGGAACTGTTCAGTCTAAAAAAGGTGACAAGCAACCAGAAAAAAACCAAAGATTTATTTTTTTTATATGGGCCACAAATCAAGTGTCTCTTTCCTGGCAACAGATCTGCCTTTACACACTTCTTTTCATGCCTTCAGTTGCTGGGAATCTCCTCTAGAACCACAGAAGTACACTGAGAATGAAAGATCCAGAGACACAAGAATCACTGGGCAGTAGCAGTTCAGCCCCTTTTCTCCCTGTTTCAAGGCAGCACTAAGAGCCACTGTAAAGACCATCCCCACTAATTCACCATCCAAAAGCCGACGTCCATTCACTGCAGCTAAAGCCAACCTGCTCCAGTACAGCGTGGCCGTAGCTAATTAGGACAAGTTGAGCTTTTTCGAGGAGCAGCTTCAGTGAAGATTCTGAGGCACAGAAACCTACCCCTGCTAGACAAAGAAGTTCTGCTCACAGATTCCCAAGTTTTCAAGGTGACAGCCAGATCCAGGCATTAGCAGAGCTCCTTTTCTCCGAGGGAATTAGAAGGCAAGCTCTTTGTCCTGCTGCCCCCGGGGTGAAAGGGAAAGGAGCCCCATCCATTTCCTTTTGTCCTTCAGTCTTTAATTCCTCCAGCTGACCACGCACCATCATCTGCACACATCAGACTGCCCTCCCACCTTCCCCCAGCAACTGACTTTCTTCATCCCAGAATTATTCAACCACCTTCTCCTCTCCATACTCTGGATCATAAAAGGCCAGTCACCTTATTTGTAAGCACAGTTCCTTCTACCTTTTAAAAGAGCAGGTGATGGTCTTTAGGGGCATCCCTAAAGGTTCTCTCATCTCCAGGCCTCTGAGATGATAAATGTTGTGAAACCTTTTTGAAAGCATCAGATCAAGGATGTGCAAGGCTTTTAAAGCATGCAGGGAAATCCACGAGGACATTTGGGTGTACGTTCCTTCAGCGTAAACCTTTAGAACCTCTCTGACTGCCTAGAGATGTTCCAGAACCTCATGCTAAGGTCCCAAAGACTACGTGTGACTTTTCTGCCTGCTAGCACTAGTAAACTGCACTCAACTGTCAGAAAGCTACTGCCTGCCAGGATTACCCAGTGTTATCCTTTGGCTGCAGCAGTGCCTCCTGCCAAACTGAACCGGGTGCAGGTACGGAACCTGATCCACCAGCACACTCTGTCTGTTCTGGGCTTCCCTGTGCACAAAAAAACCCTCCACTTTAATTTAATTTAATTTTTTATGTAATTTATTTCCCCCAGTTTTGCTACATACAAAAGCAATACAGATTTACTTGAGATACAAAAAAAAAACCCATGGTAGTCTCATTGCTTTCCTTCTTGGGGTGACCTTACAAGCTTTGCGACGGTGCCAGTAACTGGTTTCAGTTAATTTTGCAGAAGGTCATAATGAACATGAAGTGAAGCAGCCTTATTTTCAGCCTACCAGGATACATACACTATGCTAACTATGCCAAATTAACATCATAGCTCTGGGTTTAGTTTGGGTGCTTTTCTGTTGTTGTTTTGGTTGGGTTTGGGTTTTTTTCTCTCCCAGTCAGGAGGAATGTGTACGACTTGATTGTGATTTCCTATTAAAACAAACAAACAAAACCAAACCCAAA
>VWZY01011722.1:353227-396651 GCA_013399075.1 Chloroceryle aenea | reverse complement strand
AAAGGCGCAGCACGCGTGTCCTTGCAAGCCCAGAGACAAGCAGGATGGAGGGAAGCGCTGCCAGGAAAGCCATGAGGAAAGCAGCTTCGTTCCCAGCCGAGTGACTCAGAGGGACCGGAGGACAGAGGAAGCGGCTGCCGACACGCGGCAACACGTAGGCGTGCGTGGCCTGAGCGTGCTCCCACCTGCAGCTCCCCCTCTCCTGTGCCAACGCTTACACACCCGTGGGCTGAGCGTGCCCCAAGACAAGGGCTCGAGGAACAGCTCCCTTCATACCAAACAAAGCACCCTGTGACTGAAGAAAGGCAGAGGCCAGGCAGCACACGCCAATCTTTTCATCCCCTGAAGTCAAAGGGATTTCAATGGGATCTTTTTCACCAGGCCAGTTATGGTTGGTGCTGCACCACACACATCTTTTCAGGCTCTATCCGCAAAGAGGTGACCAAGAACACACTTGAATCATAGAATAATACCATGTCACATATAGCCTGTCTCTCCTGAAACGAGTCACACTTCTGCAGGTACTGGACTTATAAAGCCCCTGCAAAATAACCAGCCCCTGACTGCATCTGTAGCTAGAAAAGAGGTTAAGATGGGCACTTCTGGCAAAAAATACCCACTCGAGAAACAGTCCCCAGGTCAAACCAGAGTCTGGAAATTATTTTAATATAATTAGTCATTTGCAGGGGCTGAAAAGAGCAATTCTTAACCATCAGACTTCCCAGCAGAGACAAATAACATTAAACCATTGCAGCAGTGAAGTGAACAGCTTGGATTTCCTCTCTGTGTTGCCTCTGGGTTACACCCACAGGAAAGGATTTGTGAATATACAAATAATAAAGCTGGGTGAAATCTGTCCCTTGCCACACCTTGGGTTTTGGGACAAAGATTCAGCAGCGAGTGCCCCTTGTCCTACTACCACAAGTCACCTTCAGAAAAAGCCTTCAGCTCTTTTCAGAAAGCTTCAAAGTAGACTCTGAAAGCCAACCACAAACCTCTGCCTCCATTGGCCTCAAGCTGTAACAGTCCAGCAAGGGCTCTGGGGTGAGGGAGGCTGGATCTGGCCCTTGCTGCCATCCTACACATGGCAAAGGGAGGGTATTTCAGCGAGAGAAGCTGAGCACAGCCCCAGTTCAGAACCCCTGGAATGCCATTCACACACGTACAAGAGGACAGAGAACTGTTGTTAATTTCTGAGCTAAACATTTGCAGGAAACACTCAAGTACATTCTACACAAATAAGACCTAAAATTGACCAATATCAACAAAAAGAAACACACAGTAAAAGCTGACTCACCCTTCTGCTGTGCAGCACCCAGAGCAAAAGAGCTTCCCCACCCTCCCTGCCCAGGTATTTCAAGTGGCCACCAACCATCCCCAGCTGAGGGGAATTCCCATCCCCATCAGCTGCTCTTGCCTCGATCTTGACCTTGCAAGGCAGCTTCTAAGAGGTTCTGGGAACACCTGGGTCTTCAACAGGTGGAAGATTGAATAGGTCTACCTGGTTTCCCTACTTTAAAGGACAAAGAACTCTTAACGAGGGCCTGAGCTCTTAATTGGATCTCATTTCTAGTTATTGCCAGTTTCTGTCCAGATAATTACCACATGTCCGTTCCAGTACAACGCTGTGCATGCAAATGGGAGAGGGTTTGCTGAAAACGGGCAGATCACCATCCAAAGAGAGCCCAATTTTCAGCAAAAACTGAAAAGCAGTGAACTGTCCTGAGCCCGGAGAAGGGAGCGGAGACACGCGACGGAAACGCAACAGCCAAGCGCAGCTTCCAGCAATACTCAGGACAACACACTGCACACCAGTCATCTCTGAAACACGTTCTTCTGGCCCAAAGGAGAACCTGCTGTGCAGAGCCTCTGACCGCAGTGTCTCGGCTGTTTCTGCAGCCACACCTCAGACAATACCCCCCCAGCCTCCGTGTTTTCGGAGCGTGGAACAGCAGTATGGCCATTTTCTCTCCAAAGAAATAAAAATCTCTGCCTTTGCCTCTTCCTTCAGCCAAACACACACATCCTTGCCCGCCTACCTCACTGCCACAAACACCTCTGCCTCTCTAAAGCCATTCTAGCTCCAAACACATGGCATCTTTATTGTGCTGCTACTTACAGTGTACTTTTTAACAAGCCAGTACAGTAACTGCCTTTCCCCCCTCCCTTCTACAGCTTTGGAGTTGATTTTGTCTCGAGATTCAGAGGCATTCAATGGTAACTGTTAATGCTGCAAAAATATTGTAGGGGGTACCTAATCCAGCCTTCTCAGCGCGACACCTTGGGGGCAAGAGGGAGCTTGTACAGCAAGGAGGGGTGCAAAAATATCAGGTCGACAGCTGAACTTGGGATTTTCCCCTCAACAACACATTACGAAGGTGTCTTCTGCACAGCAACCACCTTTGAACAAATTTATAAGTAGGTGAGCTCAGTACGCACAATAAAAAGCCCAAGGGGTGTTTGAACTTCTTGTTTGGTGTGTGATAAGTTAAAAATGTCTATTTGTCTAAATTTCAGGAGGAAAAAAAAAATGCATCTCCAAGGTCCTTTCCTTGCAGCAAGCTGGTCAGTTCATCATACTGAGCAAACACCGGCCTGTCTAATTATTGTGGGAGTGTTCCCAAAGGGCTGATGTTCTGAGTGACAGCAAAAGGGTTTTGATTAACCAGAAACTGTCGGGGAGACTATAAAAGGAACTCCTTCCCCTGAAATCTTTCTGCCTCTCGCAGATGAACCGAGCTCCCTCCAGGCCCCTGCCAGACTCAGGCAGGATGACTGGGAGAGTAAGACTCTATGTGATTTTACTGGTGAGCCTTACGGTAGTCAGAGCCCTGCCCAGAAGCTATCGGGACACAGGTAAGAACACAGCTGATGTTTTTATTCTTTGGTACACCACCGGTGGCTGTAGCTTCACACGCGTGGCTGGTGGGTAGCTCACGTGGCCGCTGGGTATTTTAAGGTACGTAATGGAACTGCACCTGGATAAGCAGCCTCGGACGTGCTGCTTCTTTATGGCTTGAGAACCGGCGTAGCGCTCAGGACGGCCAGTGATTGCCGAGCGGGAGCGTTCTGGAGGGTCATTTAATCCACAGGGATGTGGTTGCACCACTGATTTTAGCTACTCCCAAACCTGCTGGAGTAAAGCCTGGGGTACTTCCTGGCTCCCCCTGAGGGAGCAAGACAGAGCGGCCCCGAGAGGGGTGCCATGTCCAGGTGGCTGTTCAGAGCATCCTCACATCGATGTTGAACAGCAAGTTCAATCTCATGCCCACGCCCAGTGCGAGCACCAAATTACCTTTCTCCAAGACTCTAGTACCAACAAAATCCCAAACATATTTGATGAAGCATTTAGAAAACATTTTAAATTTCATTTCTCTGGTTTTCCAGGGGAAAAAACCAGCATTGGCCAACGTTTTTCTCAGCTGCAGGAGGATAATTTTAAAGCCATGTAAGTTGTCCAGGTAAAGCTTCTACCTGCAAATTTTCTGTCACTGAACATCCTTGTGGCCTTTGGGAATGAGCGCTCGTGCCGAGCAGAGCTCTCGCCAGCCCCGCCAGCCTGGGGTGATGCGGAGCCTCTCTCTGTCTGGCTCGTAGAAGTGATAGAATTAGTCTTCAGGTAGCCAGCAGCAGCTCTGATGCTGTTAACGTGTGTCCTCCTGCAGCGCCATGGTCATGTTCGCTCAGTACGTGCCAGGAGGGACGTTTGGCAAAGCAGTGAAAATGGCCGAGGACGTCACAGCGCTCGCCAGAAGGTGCGCGGCCGCGGACAGAGACAGCCCCGACTGCCTGCAGCCCTTGGTAGGCACGATTCTGCTTCTCACATGGCAAACCTTTTCAGAAGTGACTGGGCATTTCAGAGCCCTGGCACGTGGTTTCCCAAAGAGGAGGCCACGACTCAGAGCCGTGACTTCCTTGCTTGGCCTTTTGACTCGCTCTGCTCCAGGCTCCCATCCATACAGCCTCTCAAGACCGGAGGAGGAAAACAAAGCCTCCCTCTTCCCCCCACCCCAAATATCACAGTGTCTTTTGAAATCCTCGTCCTGTATCTTTCTAAAAGATGGTCAGAAAGTTGTGCTTTTATGGCTGCAACAAACCCTGAGTGACCACAGTTCCCAGCTGAGGCCTGACTGGCAGCCAGACCGCAACCGCAGCACCGCTGCGTGAGGAACAAGACACAAGACTCAGGGAAGTAAAATGGAATCCTCACCCAAAGTAACTTTTTTCCTCATTTCTCACAGGACAGGATTTTCCTCGATACCATATGCCAGGAGGAAGAGCTCCCTGGGTTTTCCGACTGCTGCGCTAAGAAGGATCCTGAAAGAAATGACTGCTTCCTCACCCTTAAAAATTCATCGAGAGGGTTCGTCGCTCCTTTCGAAAGGCCAAATGCTGAAGCCGCCTGCAAAAACCACTCACAGCATCACCAGCCATTAGCAGGACAGTAAGTAAATACATGAGAGGTTCGTTGCCCAGACAGGACAGCCACCAGCCTGGAGACAGCAAATGCAGCATCGACCGAGGAGGCGACTTTAATATTCTCTGCCACCTCAAACTCGCTCAGCTTCCCAATGTGACTTATTTGTGTAATTCTTTTACCTGTAATTGTCACGACATGAAGCCTGTTCTGCCAACTCCTGCTTTGGCTCTGAGTCCAAACCACAAACAACCTGCCCCGGTCTGTGTAAAAGAGTCTCTGAAACCAAGGGCCTCCCTTCAGTCTTGAAAAGCCCAGGAGAAGTTTTGCTGCTGCTCAGCCAGAGCTGGCAGGATTTGAGACTTCGTTTCCAGGTGAACATCATCCTGACCAGAGTTCTGCAAGATAAACCCCACAGTGCACAGGAAAACAATTGCTCTCAGCCGCTGTCGCTCCAAAACGTGGCTGGTGCTGCAGTAATGCTGCTGCCCCCCCCTGCAGGGCTTACTCTGAAACTGAAAACCTTTCTCTCTCAGTTTCAGTTTCATCTACGAGGTTTCCAGACAGCACCCTTTCCTCTATGCCCCAACGATCCTGTCTGTCGCTCTCCGCTATGAGGAGATGATGAACAAGTGCTGCGGGAGCGCTGGAGACCCTGCTCTGAACGCGGAGGAGTGCTTTCGCAGACAGGTATTCCCCGAGTGACGACGCTGAGGGATCAGCTCTTTCATTTTTGGCCTCGGAACCTGATAGTAGAATTCAGCTGGGGTGTTGGCCAGTGTGTTGCTTGTCTTGGGCTTTATTTCTCTCTGGTTTTCTTATATTCCTTTTCATTACAATTACTGCGATAATAACATTTTGTTGCTGCTGTTAGGAGCCACTCGAGGGGACGTGTTGTCTTTTCTTCCCCTTTCATGGTCTGCATCTTCTTCCTACCAGGCACCAAAGGTGGTGAAGCCAGTAAAAGAAGATGGCCTGAGGCAGGAACACACATGTGGAATCCTGAAGAAGTTTGGAGAAAGGACCCTGAAGGCCCTGTGAGTCTTGGTTCCACACTTACCACTTTTGAAACGCAGGTGGCTGCGGCGTGTTGGCCGCGGTGGCCCCACAGCTGCACACGGTGCAGCGATTCCCTTTCCACAAACTGCCCCTTGCTCTCAAACTCGAACCCCGAGCTGGAAACGAGCGTAGCTCTCTGTGACGGACATTACAGGGACGGTGTGCAAAGCACAGCTCACCTCTCCCAACCCTTCCTGACCCGAGCTTGCTCCCGTCATTTCATGTCACTACCATGCTTCCTTCCATTGCAATTCGTGTCTGAGCTGAACGATCACAGCTACAGCTTTCAAGGGACATTTATTTGTTACCTTCAGGGCAAGTAGGGAGAGACCGTTCCTGTGCAGTTCAGGTACCCCCTCCGCAGGAAAACGGTGGCAGCTCTCACAGTCTCACTCTGGGAGTGGAAACAACAACCGTTTTTCTTCACTGTAGGAAGCTTGCTCAGATAAGCCAAAAATTCCCTAAAGCTGCTTTCGCCACCGTGACCAAGCTGGTGGCGGATGTTGCTGACATGCACGAGGCCTGCTGCCGCGGGGACATGCTGGACTGCATGCACGACAGGGTAAGAATCATCCTGCGTCTCTATGTTTGCAGAAATAAAACACTTTTCTTGCTACTTTCAAATATTTTTTGTTTCTTTTTCCCCTCCTCTCTTGTGCTGATTGCTCCCCAAACCTGGCACTACACTCTTCAGCCTAAACCCTGCTTGATTTCCCCCTTTGACTCTTCCTGGTGTGAAATCATCCCTCCTGGCTGCGCCCTGTGCAGCTGTCGGCAGATCACAGTACCCACCCGTCCTCCTCCTCTGCCACCTTCTAATGCAGGGCTGCCATCATCTCCCTGCCATCATCTTCCTCCCATCACCTCCCTTGCTCTGCTGCGCAGCTCTGGCCGGCCACCCTTCCCCTTGGGAGCCACCCTCTCTGTAAAACAGGAATAAAGACACTGATAAAAAAAAATAAAGACCAAAAACCTGGTGAAATTTCCTTCATTCCTTTTCGGTTTTGCTTTCCAGGAAGAGATTCTACGCTACGTCTGCGCCAACCAAGGCATCCTATCCAGTAAAATAAAGAAGTGCTGCGAGAAGCCGCTGTTACAGCGAAGTGAGTGCATAGTTAACGCAGAGCCCGACGACAAACCTGCAGACCTGTCCCCCCACGTCAGGGAGTTCATAGAAGACAAAGGAATATGTGAACGCTTTGCCCAGGAGAAAGACACACACTTAGCCAGGTAACGTGGGTCTTGCTCTGCTCTTCAGTTCCACTGCTTCAAAGACTGGAGGTGAAAGCCCAGCTTGGCAGCCTCGGATCTGTGTGCTCTGTGAGCAGAGCTCAGCTCCTCAGCCTCTGCTGGGACACGGGGCTGTCACTGGAAACTGTTTCATGATCATTTAGACAGGACTGAGAAAAGAGCTGATCCTGCAGAGCCTCACAAGGCTCTAAGTTCTGCGTGGCCCAGGCTAACCCCAAACTGGGTCTGTTACACACACAGGACTCGCTTGGGCAGTGCTGTGCTCAGTCAGCCGCCTTCTGTGCAGGTTCAGGCTGAGGTTGAGATCACAAAATGCTCCAGGGTGTTCTGAAATCCCCCCTGTTCCACTCAATATCAGCCAAACCCATCCCCAAAGCACCCCTGCTGTCCTTGCCGGCCCCCGCCTGCTGCAGGCTGTTGGTTTGGCTCCTCGCTAACTCCGAATACTCCACACCTTGCAGGTTTCTGTACGAGTACTCCCGGAGACACCCTGAATTTTCTCCTCAAATGCTGTTAAGGATTGCTAAGGGCTACGAGGACCTGCTGAAGGAGTGCTGCAGGGCCGGCGCTCCCCACAACTGCTGCAGCAGAGGGGTGGGTGCTGTCCGGCTTCACACACCGTGCTGGTCATGACGAGCGGCTATCCCCGCTCCAGGCCTAGAGCCACAGCTCCTGCAACAAACCTGGCAAACCTTACAAGCCCCGACCGATTCCCATGTGGAGAAAGCACCAGTGGTGCCTCCGCGGCGAAGCAGCTTAACCCGGACAGGCGGCGATGCCGGGGAAGGGACGGGGCTTGCATTGCTGTGAGCGCCCCGCTCTTCTGTGCTCCCCGGCGGTGCCAGTTGCTCTCTGGCACATCTCAAGGGTGCTGATGGTTACTGGACAGCCTTGGCCAGGGGTGTTGTAAAGGTGTGAGGTGAGGGGCCACCCCGGGCCTCAGAGCCGGCCTTCCACCAAAATGAAACAATTCAGGGGGATGGAAGGGGGACCTTGATCTCACTGGGGCTGCTTGCAGAAGTTTCAGGCAGGGGGAGGCTTTCCAATGGCATTAGAAAGGGGTGGAGAGGTGGCTGCAGGTAGCCAGGCCTTAGCAGAAGGGCCTTCTGCACCCCCTCCTACGACACCTCTCAAATTAACGCTTGTTTTATTGACAGGAGGAAGAACTGAAGAAACATATTTATGAAACAGAAAGCGTCATGAAGACAAGCTGTGACATTTACAAGGCGAAAGGAGATTACTATTTCCAGAACGAGTATGACTTTTTCCTATGCTCCCTTCTCTCCTGCACCAACTGGGCACAACCCGGGCTGGGGCAAAGCCTCCCCTGTCAGAAAGCTCAGCTAAAAGACACCACCTGAATATGTGGACCAACCTAGTAATGGCTTCTAGGATTTTCTTCTCTCTTTTCCAAGACAATGTTCTAAACTGTGCGTTCTCCCCTTAACCCACCTCTCGAGGCAGTGAAGTGACGTCTCGATCAGTCCCCTGTCCATCTTCCCAGTGATGCTCGTGCTTTAAAGCTGCATTTTGAGCTGTAACTTAAGAGCCACAAATTTGCCCAGAGAACAGCTGCTGTGTCTTCTGCACAAGGCCGGGCGCTCTCCAGCTCCTGCAGCAGTAATTAATGTAAACATTAAATATTGTAACAAACAGCTATTTGTTTAACCTGGCAAGAGAATGCTCAGAGAAAGGAGCGGGCTCAGACACGCCCCCGCTTGCCTCCCTGAGTTTATAAACACGGGGCTTAGTCCTGCCCTCCTAGTCAGGAGGGCTGCGTGGGTCTGCCGGAGCTTCACAGAGGCGAAGGCAGTGCCTGGCTGGCTGCTGCCTGCTGGAGCAACACCTCCGGTATCGACACAATTCCCGTTTCAGGCTTCTCCTGAGCTTCACCAAGAAGATGCCTCAGCTGACATCCGCAGAGCTGATCAGGTTCACCAAGCAGATGACCACGATCGGCTCCAAGTGCTGCCAGCTGAGCCAGGACAAGCTCCTGCCTTGTGCCGAGGAGAACGTGAGTGTTTCAGTACTGGAAAAGCCCCCCTGTTTGCAGGACATCCCCTTTACCAGAGCAGCCAAACACAGCCCCTGACACCCTGCCGAGGAAGATCAAACACCGGCCTCCTCTTAGGAGGAAATTGCATCATTTCCCCGTGCCAAGGACAGGCGCCAGCACCACACCCACATTTATCCTGACAAATTGGAGCCATTTTTGCACTGACAAAAGTCAGTGCTGAGGAGCAAAATACTCCATCAGCTTACAAAAAGGGTTTAATTTCAATTCTCTATTTTTTTTTCATTTTACTAAGAGCTGCCTGCGTTTCGGTGCTTTGTGAGAACGAAAGCTAAAGCATAAAAGTGTTTTTTATTCACTTCTCTCTTTAAAGCTGGATCTTGTGCTTGGAGAAATCTGTAGAAGACACCTGAGGGATCCTATAAACCCAGGAGTTTGCCACTGCTGCAGCAGCTCCTATTCCTTCCGGAGGCCGTGCATGGGGAAACTGGAAATCGATGAGAATTACGTCCCCTTAGCCTTGACTCCCGGTCTGTTCGCCTTCCACGAAGACTTGTGCACGACCGAGGAGGAGCAGCTACAGCACAAGAAGCAGGAGTAAGACGGGGCACGGGCAGCAGCGACGCGGGGACGTCGCGGGGCCAGCACTTTGAAGCCGTGCACTCACCTCCCGGGGCTCGCTTTGCTTCTCCCGCAGGATGCTCATCAACCTCATCAAGTACAAGCCGCGGATCACGCAGGAGCAGCTGAGCTCGGTCACGGCCGCCTTCGCCAGCATGCGGGAGCGCTGCTGCGGGGAGGAGAATCGCCAGGCCTGCTTTGCCAGAGAGGTACAGCTTCTGGTCACACCACACCATCCCTGGACGACTGCAAGCATCGTGTGGATGTGGTGCTGAGGGATGTGGTTTAGGGGTGGGCTTGGTGTCGTCAGGTTAATGGTTGGACTCCATCATCTTAAAGGTCTTTTCCAGTCTAAACCATTCGATGATTCACATTTTAGGACAAAGCACTTCCCTGTTTATTCTCCCCACCTCTGTTTTCTTCTTGCCTTCATTGTTTTCACTCACTGAGCTGCTTTAACTCCTCTTTTCCCTCCAACAAATCTGCTTTTCCCTCCTCCTTTATCGCTTTCAAGTTCCTTAACTGAACTTGAACACACATCCCCCAACCCTGGAGCGTTGCTCTCTGCAAAGCCTTGGACTGGCTTTACTCAAAGGGAGAAAACAGAAATTTCTCTATTCACCAGAAATTTCCACTTCTGAAAATTGTCTTTTCTATTCATCATAAGTTTCCCCCTTCAAATATGCCCAAAGAACCTATCTGCAAAGACCCATTCTCCTAACAGGATGGCAATGCCCCCCTTTTCCTGCCAACTACTAACACTTCAAGTAATCTGAGCTGAACAGGAACAGCAAACTCTAGATTAAGGAGGGATCTGTGTACAGGCACTCTGGCTCCAGTGCTTGCACACAGCTTGCAAAGATAAAACCTCCCATGCTGCAGCCATACTCGTTGAACTGGTTCACAAATACATCCCCTTCCTGGCTTCCCTGCTCACTGATATTTTCCCTTTTATTCCAGGGTCCAGAACTGATAAAAAGAAGTGAAAAGCTGTTGGCTGCATAAAGAGCTTGTGCAGCACCTTGGAAGCTGCACCGAGTGCTGAGCGTGTCCTCTCCAAACGCTCATCGCACGTAGACAGGAACACATCATTTGTCCTAGCTGAGAAACCTACCCTGTGGCTCTTCCCTCGCACATCGAATGAGGCTGTGACCCGTACAGCAGCTCTGGGCCTGCCCTGCCAGCAAGGCCAAAGAGCTGCTCGGAATCACACCTCACATTCCCCGCACGGAACCCGCTGGGCTGCAGAGCTCGAAGGCTGTGCTGAGCAGAGCTCAGCCTGCCTGCAAATTCAAGGTGTTTTACTTGGAGGGGGAGAAACCCCTACACACAAACTTGGTCTCTAGCTCCTGCTGCTTGGATTGAAAATGATCAAGAATATGTAAAATTTAAATGAGAACAAGTTAAAGCTGTTTGAAGTCCAGAAAGGGTGCATCAGCCTGGAGGTGCACTGAAAGAATAAGTTAAAGGGATAGAAATTGAGGGTTTAACTGCAGCCACCATCCTCTGTTAGGGAATTGAACAGCAAGGACTCTGGAGTTTTCTCCTGAGCACACCTTCAGGGCAGACAGCAACACTAGTGGCTGCCTTGCTGCTTCAGGGCTGAGGCTCCCAGTTCAAAAGCAACTCCCCTACCCTTTGTTTTTCATTGCTGTGTTACCTTCAATATGCTTGGGAATAAAGTCTCCCCCTGTTCTTGTCTGTCTTTGTCAGAAAGAATTCATCTCAACACCTTCACAAAGCCGTAAGGCCCCAGCTGGATCCTGCCAGCCCCTAAACCCCCAGCACACTGTCCTACATTCATTGCTTTCCAGTCCCCATTCAACAGGACAGGTGAAAGAGAACGGATTAGAGTTTTTAACCTGAGTTAGATGCAGAGATGGGTCTGGTTTGGAGCTGTGTACACACACAGGGGGAGAACCTACCTGGAAAAACTTTCTCTCAGCTGCATGGTCTGCACATTGATTTCTCTTTGCACCCCAGACCAAGACATCACCAATATTTCAGTGCCATCTCCTCAAGCAGCATACAGTTTGACATACTGCATTTATTGCACATGATTTCCAGTCAACATTTTCTGCACATCCACATCCTCCCTCTGTGTTTATCTCACCCTCTCTACACCACTCAGGTGGCTGAGGCAAAACAGATACCATGTGAAAGAGACAAACTAGTACAGGAGGACAATGAAGTGGCTTTTATTTACATGTCAACAACATGAGCTTCAATATCCAGCGTGACTCAGACAGAGAGGAGCCGACAGCCACAGGCTGCACCACCCCCCTGCCCCCTGCAGGCTGCCAGCCCAGCCCCACCACGGCCGTGATTGTCCCTGAACCCTTCTCGTTTCTGTTGCTTCAGGGAAGGGACACAGAAAGGGACACAGAATCATTTGTTCCAGCAACAAGAACCCACCAAGCAGACAACATGATTTGGTGAATTCTTCCTCTGTGGTTCAAGAGCTATTTCAGAGATAAATTCCTTCTGACATCTGAGCAGCTTTTGGGGGAGAGCATTTCCATTTATATTCCTAAGGGTCGCTGAAAGCTTAAGCAAGGTGGGCACCTACCTGTGTGGAGCCAGTGGGATTTCAGGTCTCTTGCAGAGGCATTGTTTTAAAGCTAAGTGTCCAGCCTAACTGCAGCCTCAGACAAGGAAAGAGCTTTCACCACTCGCCTCTACTGAAAAGCTTCCTTCTAATTAATTCAACCCATCTCCAGTCGAAGGGAAAACCACACATTTATTTTTCCTATTTTCTCTATTACCACACTGGTTGTTGCAGTATTTTCTTCACAGGCTAGACTTCTGGCAATGCTCTGTAAATTATGTTTTTAAGCCACGTGCTTTGTCAGAGGATTTTTCCCCTGTTTTAAGATCCAAGCTTGATTCAGCATCTCGAGGAGCAATCTAGAGCCTCTTCTTGGGTGGCTCCCAACCCATCTTCCAGAGCAGCAGAGGAGTGCGTTCTGTTTCAGCTGCATCATTACTGGGAGAAGCTTCAGCAGGGAACAGCCCTGTGCTGCTGGTGCTCTTCAGTCACCGCACGCTCACGCCAGCGCCCTGAGCTCCCTCCCGCAGGGAGGATTCACAACGGGCGGTCACATCAAACAGTGGTCTCTGTTTTTTTAGCAGTTCGACTGCGAAGGTGCTGGCAGATCAGGCTCTTCTCTTTTAGGTACCTGAGAAGAGAGAACTCCTTCAGTAACACAGCATCCTGCCCAAGTCCACCCAAATTCTACATTCTAGCTGAACGGCTGAGGGATGTGGCTTAGCAGTGCCGGGTTAACAGCCGGCCGTGATCCAAAAGGGCTTTTCCAACCAACCTGATGCTACGGTTCTGTGTCGTAACAAAAGCTTTTCTGACAGGAAACGCCTATTTCCCAGTTACTCTCCAGTTCCCACCTCCTGGCTGCTTCAGCTCCAAGCGGTTCTGTCAGGCAGCCACGTGTCCCCAGCCTCCCATTCAGGAATCCCAGTGCCTTTCTCACTTGTCCCGTTGTGCATTTGGAGCTGTGGTCCGGACAGCTCACGCCGTTTATCGCAAGTGAGGTTTTTCCAACAGATCCATTAAGAATCTGGCACTGAACTATTTAAATGCTCTGCCACCTAAATAGCGTGGCAGTTTGTACTGTGTTTAAACTTTCCAGGGAAATACATGGCAGCAAACAAGGAACCAGGTTGAGGCTTGGGAGACAAAGGAAGTGAACAGGATTGACCCTGAGGGTGTGAATTTTCTGGCACAATCTCCCCACGTGTGCAGTCAGTATTAATTCTGGAATCTTTAACAGCAACAGCTCCTCTGGGCAGGCAGGACACGCAGGATTAACTCCCCCCAGGTTTCACTCCAGCAGGCAAAGCACAGTGCTCTACTGGCACCTTGCTGCAGAGAGACATTCACCTCCAGCCAACCCTCGACTGTAAGCGTTCTCCTGGACTCAAGGTGACCCCTGCTCATTTTACTTCCATTTACCTTGCAATCGTCTGTTGGATCTCCTGCTCCTCCTCTTCATTTATTCTGTGCAGAATCGATTCCAAAAAGGGAAGATGAAACTGAATATACTGAGCAACCTGTGAAGAAAGAGACCAGAAATGCACAGCAGAAGTCAGCTAGTTGGGGAAAAAAGCTGAGAGCTGTCCGAGGGCTGACATACATACATCACTGCTGATCTCTTCCACACCCCTGTCCATCAGAAAGAACTTGGCAACCTTCTCCGAGGGCCCCTGCAGCAGCCTGTGCAGTAAGGGGACGTCTCCACTCCTCAGCTGCTTCTTTTCTGGGGTTGACAAGAGAAGTCGTGATGCTCAGAACGCACAGACTGCGTCACTAGAACCCTGTGAAATCAGTTGTCTTTTTTTCTTGACAAAGACCCTCTATTTGACCGCTGTGCGATGATTAGCCACCCGACAAATCTCTGACACACTTAGAGGTGGATGGGACACCCAGCTCAGACTGTGCTGCATCCACCAGTGTCTTCTGGAATGCACAAAGTGCTTTCTTGGCTACCTAAACTGCAGCCGAAGGGATTGATCTCAGGCCCGTCAGCTTGACCACGGGTCTCTAAAAAAGTCGACTTATCTGATACTGTTTCAGCTTTGTGTTCTGACATTTAACACACACACCCATCGGTCTCCCGGGGAAGGAGTCACGCAGCAGCTCCTGGCTTACCTCCAGATGCCTGGATGATGTAGAGGGCGAATTCGTGGGGGCTGTTCTCGATCTGTTAAACACAGACAGCAAGGGCTGTTCAGAGACTTTTCCTGGGAGCACTGGTTTCACTGGCAGCATCTCCCTGCTGCTTCAGACTGAGCACGGTTGTGGGGCCGCCGGGAGAGGGAAGCACGGCGCTGGGCATCGCAGCACCGGCACCCCCAGCCCTGCAGTAGTGCCTTCCCTGCACACCACACACCCAGAACTTTTCTAGACTCAGACATGAAAAATCTGTAAAATAAAACCAACTCATCCCTTAAAAATGTCCTGGGTGGGTGGTATTCTAACATGCTCTGCTCCATCCCCTCCCAGGTATTTCCTGCCTTTCCGCCAACACGCGGACTCACCTTAAACTTCCGGAGCAGTTGTTCTATCACTTGTCGCGTTCTCATCTGGCTGTTTATTCTTATTTTGGTTTCTGCTCCAAAAGCTGGAGTAAAAACTGATGTCTAGGAACAAAAGCAGCAGCAAAAGGCTGCGAGTGAGGACAGCTGTGCTCAGCAGCTGGGGCTCAGGGGCTGTCCCCCAGCACAGCCCTGGGATAACGCAAGCTGCCCACTTTGCTGCCATGGAGCACAACCACCCGTACCTCGTAGTTGTAGAAGTGCCCATTGATGGAAAACCTGTGAGTTTCAACTTCTGTCCTCGCTATGGTGGGGAGCTTGGTCCTCCTGCGCACGGCCGTGGTGTCGCCAATGGCCCTGGGCAGGGTGGCACAGTTGTGTTCTGGCTCATGCTCAGGCTTCAGTGTGTGGCTTTCGTAACACAAATAACCTGGACAAAGCAAATGGCATCAGGGCCGGGGAAAGCTGCTCGGCCCTCCTGGCCAGCAGCCCCACGGGGGGACAGAATTTTACTTTTTCCATTCTTTTTTGAGTGGGTGGAACAGAGAGATACTAAACAGACAGAACACGATTTCTCTTTACTCCTAGGGGAGGCCTAATGCACCAAATTAGTTTTGGACATGACAGAATAAAGAATTTTGGGTGAAAGCAAGAGCACCGACACTAACTTGGCTCAAGGTTCGGCTCTTCGGGGGATTTCAGCGTCTCCCCGCTGATGTGATGTAGGTCATCAAATTCTCCCCAGCGCGTCATTCCCCTGAAATGCCAAACATATATTTGTAGTTGATTACTCCTCCTTAACTCGGTGATTTCAATTCACCCTGCAGCCAGGATTCATGACTTACCTTCCTACTCCTGTTCAGAACTTTATAGAACAAGACCACAGATTTCAGGCTGGGATATGAAGCCAGTGATTCGACTTTAAGTCATAATAAAGGTAGGTGATAAAATCCCTGGCATGACCAGGGATTGGTCATAAATGCAACAGAATCCTATTTACAGCCTGTGGAACATCGACCACGACGTCCCTTAAAGCACGTGTGGTAATCCTGTCTCTGTTTCATAGCAAGGCCCTGGATTAATCCTGTGTAGGATACGGGGCAGACGTACAGAGCACACACAGATTGTGGTTTCAACAGTCACAGCTGGGGACATGAAAGATGTCATTGCCATGCTCCCCCTCCTGCTACCCAAGCCAGCTCCGTACAAGAGCTGGGGAGCCAACCCAGCCTGTTCTAAGCCCCATCTTCCCTTATGCCAGGCATTCCATAACTTACTGCTCTGACTGAGAATAAACCAATTGGTAGGAAAAGATTAAAAACTCATGCCCTATATATATTCAAAACAACATTCACCTAACTCCAGTGCGGGTGCCCAGCGATGATCTCTGTCTCACATGTTCCAGAAGTTCATTTAAGAACAAGCAGTGAATCTGCTTCGCATACCTTAGAGCGTGTCAGGGCAGCTTCTCCTTTCTGTGATCACGCATTAATATTTACCGTAAGAATCAGGCCTCTGCCAGTCACAAGATTTGTTTAAGAAATAAAAGGCAAAGCGTAACTTCAACAGCCCGACTGGCCCCTGTCGTCGAGGCCACGCGCACCCTCAGCCAGCTGACCTGGGCAGGGTAAACAGTCTGCCTCAGTCTCATTCCTTGCTGGCTGCTCCTGCCAGGCTGCAGCTCTTGACTGCAGCAGCAGGAGACCAGGAGGGCAGGGAGGACAGTCCCTGACTTCTCCGGGACTCCACAGCTGCGACAGTGGTGGGACTGGTGGTGGAATTAAATTCACTCTTCCAGCACATACCACACGTTATCTAGGACAATGGGAAATGAAGCCAACAAGCTCTGAAACAGGGAATTTATTGGGGAGTCCTTCAGGGTAAACATTGGCTCAGTCTCCATGTTACACATTACTCAGCAGATTCAATTCAAAATTCAGTGGCCAAGGCCTGGGAAATTGTGGAACATCAGAAACACGCCAAGAACCTCCGCCAGCTTGTACAGCTACGCACCCGGGTACGAGGTGAGGCAGCAGCCTGAAGGAGCAGCTGACCTGTGTGTGGTTCTAAGGGGGTTTAAGGTTAGACTGTGCATGGACAACACCAGTATTTGTTCCCTGGCTTGAACTTTGCCCCTCAGAAGCAACAGTTTCACCCCTGAATCTCCCTCGAGGGGAACCTGCGATAGA
The DNA here is from genome assembly GCA_013399075.1 of Chloroceryle aenea. Classification (NCBI taxonomy): domain Eukaryota; kingdom Metazoa; phylum Chordata; class Aves; order Coraciiformes; family Cerylidae; genus Chloroceryle; species Chloroceryle aenea. The sequence goes on along the minus strand of VWZY01011722.1, from coordinate 380,048 downwards.
CACTCGGCACTACGCTAACAGCTTTTTGAACATCCAGCACAGTGTCCCTTAAATGACTTGCAGCAATTCTTCACCCATTTTGGAGCAATGCCCTGGGTTAATCACCTGTAGGTTATGCCACAGCGTGCACAGGCATGAGGCCTTGCGTGGCCACCGTTGTTAGCGGGCGTACGCTCAGGCAGGAGGCTGTCTATGTACACTACTTCTTAGGGAGGTTTGTACATTACCTTTTACCGGGGAACACACCCACGCTGTCTGTTGACTTCAGGGTTACAAAAGAGGGTATCTGCTTCTCATCCTGGATTTTTAATCGGATAGGATGTCGGACTCCCCAAAATATCGACAAGATGCCTTCAATAAACGGTCTGTCTGCTCGCTAGGAAAAAGGAATAGGGACTGTTGCATAATAATCCAGTGATAATCTCTTTCCCCTCAAAGTAACAGGAATAGGATGAACGTGCTGAGGCTGACAGAGAAGCAGCGCCATCGTTCAGCAGGTAGCTCAAGATGGAGCTGACCCGAGCCCCTGTCAGCATCAGTCTGGTGTCGGCCAGGAGGTTTTCCAACCAACATGCCCACCACACCATACGGTTACAAGTCAAGCCCTCTTTGCTCTGCTTGGATGACTCTTTGGGAAGCAGGACACTACGAAGGCAATGAAGGGAAGCACAGCTGCTGGTGAAGGAGGGAGCAGCAGGTAACGCACCCATCCTCGCCAGCGCCAAGCGCCACAGGGGGGCAAAGCCTGGCGTGGGTCCCTATTCCCACTGACAAAGAACCTGACACTGCAGAGCCAGCCACCCAGCTGCTGCCACCGTCAGCGCCCATTCATTATTTTCCTCCCATTCCTTTGTGCTTTTTCTATCCTTTCTACTTGGCTCCTTACCTGATGATGTGACAGCTGCAGATTTTCTTGATCAGAATAGTAAGAGTTGTAAGTCCTCAGAAGAGAACTGAGCTGCTCGGAAAAAAAGATGACAAAGAAAAGAATTGTTGTTTAACATCCATCGGGGTAAAATCCGGGTGCTGAGTGGCAGGGTAACACCCTGTACTTGCATTACCCTCTTTTAATGATTGAGGACGTAATTTTTCCAGCAGTAAGATTTTATTGGGATACTGGGTTGCTCATAAACTGCTTCTATTAAGACCTGGTACACAGGGCATTTATTAGTCATGGTCTGATGTGATGTTAACTGCCCCAGAATAACTTGTACTTTGGACTTCCGCTGGAGCGGTGCTGGGGAAGCAAACAGGAACACCGCTCCCTCGCACCAGTGTCACGGGTTACTTTAATTAGGTTACAATTTTTTATCCCTTCATGATGGATTCCAGTCGGGTTTATTTTCTTTTAGCTACTACTCTTATTTCAGAGTATCTCCAGAAAGCCCAGACAACACATTTCCATTTCCTTCTGCTTGAAACGTAACAGCTTGGCACTAAGTCTTAGCTTGGGGGAGAAAGGATGGAGATGAGAACCTCTGCCAACAAGCAAGGATGAGAAGCATGCCCATCATATCAGGTTTCAAAGAAAAATTCATCTACAATTAAAAAAGCAGCAGAGCATTCTGTTTTGAAAACACTGCATCGAGGCAGGAAGGAGATGTGAGGCATGCCAGTGCTGGTGATTTTTAAACCTTAGCGTTTCAGAAGCACTGTCAGGGAGAACCCTGCCTGTCCCCATCCTTGACGCAAGGGAACATCCTCTTCGTAGCAGGGCTGATAAATATTTCAGGCCCTTCAAGAACACCACACTCTTCCCCACACCAGTTAAACAGCAAGGACTTAGATGGTAACTCACAACAGCAATTTCCACCAGCAGAGATAATTAAGCATAGCAAATGATGGCATGGAAGCCTGAATTCTTCCCTACAGACAAGCCTTAAGCATCAGATGTGAGGAGCAACAGTGAAGATGGTTTGATGTGCTGTCTTGCAGCGGCGAGTGCAAACAAGAAGTTTGTTTCCAAACAGCATCCATCATTTCCATGTTTTTAGCTCATGAGGTATTTTAACACTGAAGCACGGGCAGAAAATAGGGAGCATTTGCAAATGCTTCTCACAGTAAGTTCTGGAGACCTGCTGAAATTCCTCAAGGCCCATTACAAAATGCTATTACAACACCGACACCAATAAGTACACAATGTCAGGGAGAATCAAAAATAAAAAATGTTTCCCAAAGCCAAGAACTGACTTTGAGCACCATCTCAAAAATTAATCCTGCTGAAATATTTCAGTCAGAGTTGAGCAGCTGAAAAGTACCCAAGAAATACCACTGGAGTTGCAGCAATATATGGGCTAAGAATATATACAAAATACAACACAGCACCTGCTCTTAGAGAGGAACTTGACAGCACCACAGGCAGTATTAGGACTAGGGCTGCACTGCAAACCTCAGCCAGGTTAACTGCATTCCCTTGAACACTTGGGATGTCAATGATTTACTTGGTTAGCCTACTGCAGCTGCCCTCCAGGTCTTCTGAAGTGGCTTTATCAACAGAACTCTGGGCTCTGAAAGGGGGTTTTCAACATCTACTTCAAGACACTGTGCTCTTAAATCATATTAATTCAGACTACAAAAGCCTCTCCCCACTCTGCTGGAATAGCTCACTCCAGGGGTCTCGTGAGCCACGAGGGATTGATTCAGGTCCTCCCACCAAGAGAGTTTCAATAGATAGGAAACAGGTAAAAGTGAAGCTTGGATCCTGCTGGCTCAAGGCGAGCAAGTTTAAGAAGTATTTGCAAAGGCAAATCAGAGGCTAAAAGCACCAAGGATTATCTCTGAGGTAGATCCTCTCAGAGCAAGCTCTGAAGAATTTTACTTATTTTTTTGCCTCATCTGAAAAACTTCCCATTCATTTCCACAGAAGTTTGCAGAAACAGAACTTTCAGGTTTCAGTGCAGCCAACAGTGACCAACCACACAAGCAATTAGAAAAGCCCTGAGGGAGAGATTGAACAGCAGCTCTCCCCGACTTGTTTGTCCTTGTGTAACAGAAGCATTAGAAGAGTCTTCCTTCACTTCTTTCAGGCCCAGAAAGGAGTAGCACATGCCCCGGCCTACTCAGTCTCATTGCAACACATCACACTGCAAAGGCTCACGGTCCACCCTAACCAAGAGACAGACACTCATCTCTTCAGTTACACTGCCAGAAAATCTGCAGCTCTCTTCTTAAGACTGTTCCTCACAGCACTGCTTGGTGATAACAGCCAAACACAGCCATGAATGGAAGCCAAAGCTGAGTAAATCAACCCCAAACTTAGAGATAGCCCCCCAAAAGGTAACGTATACTGCAGATTCATTACCTTCTTCGGTAACCAAGTCAGGACACCAGGGAGCTGTAAGGTCAAATGCCCTGCTAGTAAACCCCCAAGAGAGCCCAGACTGTACCCCTTAGAACCTCAGCCCAGGAGAGATCACCTGCATCCTCTTCTCCAACATGCCCCAGGCTTTCACCCACAGATTTACGGCCGTCACGCTCAGACAACGGTCCAGCCAGCCAAATAATCCCACATGCTTTGGTCAGCCTTTTGATCCAGCCACTGCACAAGTCCTGAACAGCAGGCGTGCACCGTCAGCAAGATGTGCATGATGCAATGAGAGGAGTAAGGTAATCACAGATTGAAGGTAGAGATGAGGGGTGACAGTCTGGAAATTGCACCGGCAGGGAGCTTGAGTGCGTACGCAGACATCAGTGAGTCTTGAAATGCTTCTTTGGTTTTTCACAAGGCAAAATCTTACACTGTACTTTAAGCCATGACTAATGAAAAAAGGTCTCAACCAGGATCTGCTTTTCCCTCCCTGAACAGGCAAGTTTGTAGGAGCCTAAAAACCCAGAGCCGTTGCTTCACCGGGTACACCTCCAAATGCTTTCGTATGCCAAGTATATGAAAGTTCACACAGCTTAATTACCTCTGACACAAAAGCACAATGTCCCAGATTAGCAGCAGAATAAAAGGAGCTGCTCTTCTGGAGAAGGGGTGGGATGCATGCGTAGCCTGGGTGCTTTGGGCTGAGCTCTGACACCCTTCCTCATAAAGGGAGGAAGCGACACGCGCTCATGCCACGTACAAAGATACCAGGATTCAGATGCCAATACCTATTGCTTACGAGTGAATAAATAAGGAGTAGCTGCACAGAAAGCAGCACGGTCAGTAAACGTTTTCTTTAATACTTTACCTGGTTATGAACTTCTCCTCATTGATGTAAACAAAAGGTAGATGCTGTGCTTTCATAGTCACTTTCTTCATTTATTCAGAAGAGATTAATCTAAGCAAAAGGTAAAAAAATAATTAAATCCTGTAACATCCCTGAGAAAGACTAAATGGTAAGCACAACACTAAAGCCATAGCTTGCCAAGTGAAGCAGGCACAGATACGCAAGCTAAGGGCTAAGGATACCACCTTTTAACTCCTTTGCACTAAGCCTTAATACCCCAATGTTTCCCACTCTCAGTAAAAAAGCCATGAGCCATTCCCACCAAGCATATCACGGTGCCTTAACTCCCCAGTACTGCAGATACCAGGACTTTCTCTAGTTCTACAACTACTCTACAACTCCATGACTGCAAGCCATGTACTTGTTAGGATTCATCTGTTCATTATGGATGGACCATTGCCCAGGGTCACCAAAAAAAAGTGACTCAGCAAATCACCCTTAACCAGGTTCGTAACACTAAGCAAGAGAAGCCTGGATCACTGGCAGCATCCTGCAGTGCACAACAGCAGCTGAGATACCAAAGAGAGAAGAAGGTTGTAATTACAGTGATGGAGCAATAGAACCTGCAGGTCTCCAGGTGGTGATCCCAGCACCTTGTGTAGGCAGCAAGCCAGAGCCATGAGACTCCAACAATGCCTTCTTCAATAAGCCTAATTACAGAGCCTTGGCTGCTTCCACTCCCCCTCGGGTACTAGCAGAAAAGGCAGACTGAGGGAGGTAACTGAAGAGACTCAGACACTCAAGACTGACAACTGATGCTGCACTGAAGAAGCCTGAGTCTCAGCCCAAGAAGTGGCACCACAGGGGTGGCGGGGGGAGCGAATCCCATGGAAAATAGTAAAACCTCCCCAGAGTGCATTGGAAGTTGATTATTCCACTTTTATTTCACTTATCTGGGTATGGCAACAGATGAACTTGCCCAACAGCACTTGGTGCCTGTTCTCCCTTATGCCAGGAGATAGAAAGACTGGTCTGATTTCAGACTGCATGGGACAGAGACTGGTCAAAGACCTGAAAAGTGGTTTATTTTCTACAGCACTAAGGAGAGTTAGCCTTTAGAAAACCCATTTGAAAAATAAATTCAGGCTTGAAAACACCATAGCTAAAGATTAAGCAGGTAGCTTCTGTGCAAGTGATCCTGCACTACTGAAGTCATGGAGAAATTACTTGTTAAATAGAAAATATGTGGACACAAAAAAGAAGTTTTGCATAAAAAAAAGACCTTCTCTTCAGCGTGCAAAACATACGGGAAGTTATTCCACCGCCTTTCAGCCCAGAGTGCAGTACCAAAACGAGCAGCTTTCCATGCTGGATCAGTAGCTCACTGAAAAGAGCAGGAAGGATCCCACCCCACACCCCCCAGCCTTTGGGTGACGTCCACCAAGGCAGAACCAGACCCGACAGCCGAATCAGCCTGGGGACATCTGCACACACTAGAGTTTGTATACAAGGAAGACTGCTGCACATCAGTGTTGTTTCCTTGCCTCTGAAATGAGTTCAGGAACCGTTGGCCACACCTTGAAATCCGATTTTGTGTGATTTACTAATACCTCTAACCGAATCCACCACCTCTGCCAGTGTAATTTCATAGCAATTTAAAGAGGCTGAGGAGTTTATGTGTGTTGGCACTTGAGTAACTGGAGAGACACTTGGGCTTCCTCCCGTCTGTCAGGAGCCAACACGCTAGGAAGAGCAGCAGGGAGCCAAGTCACCGCTGTTAAACACGGCACAGCAACTCCAGCAAGCTCAGCACTGCTTCACTGCTCCCGGCTGCATGCTTTTCAGCCGAGTTTGACCTTAAAATGACACAGGAAAGAGGATGATCTCTGTAGATTGAGAGAAGGGATCTTCACACACACAAATTATCCCTGGACTAGCTGTTTTGTTACGCAGTGAGTGGCTCTTACTGAATCACTTGTCCTAAAAACCTTGAGTATATCTTAACTCAGCTGGGTGACATTGAAATGTTCACAATGAAGCCAGCTGGAAGAGTAGCTGGTGATGGGAACGATTCCACACCAACGCCTCCCTCTGCTCTCCCGTGCTGCCCGACCAGCCTGGACAAAGGCAGAGCAGCCTTTTCTCCCACAGCTGGTGTGGAAGCACAGAAATGTTCCTTACATTGTCCTCAGTTATGTGACCAGTTCTGCTTATCGGGCTCCTACAAAACATTTCCCCACCAGGTCACCCCAGCGATAAAGCACTTCCCCTCGTACCCTTCCCGTGGGTACATTTGGCTACGCACGTCTTGCCACCTTTATTTTTAGTTAACCCTGAAAACCACGGGTTGAGAACTCACCGCGACTTCTCCGGCACAATGATCTGACACCAGAAGTGACAGTGTATTTACACTGGCACTCCCTAAATCCACAGTGCTGTCACATTTGCTATCACATCCTGGTATTTTATTGGTTTCTGTGCCACTTTCCTATAGCTCTTTGGAGAAAGCAAACACGACAAGCCAGATGTGGCTTTTCCCATTGTTCCCTTGGATTTGAACACACACTGTTATTGTCCTGCTCTTCCAGCAGTGTGGTTGTGGCCATCTACCCAAAGCCATCTCCTGACTTGCCTGGTGTCAGACAGGAGTCTGCTTCCTGATGTTAAATGGGAGCAGAGAGGCACAGTTCCCACGCGTAGGCAAGACCCAGACCACGGGACCTTGCCTGGCCTGAAACTTAACTAAGAAATTAAATGCTCAGAGGAAGCTGACTGAAGCCTGATACAGCTCTGAAGGAAAGAAAAGAAACAGAAAGGAAAGGATCTTTAAGATGCATATCTAAGCTGAAACGTTTTTCGCCAGGACAAAGTGTTAGCAGAGAGGCAGTCAAGGGGACTGGTTTAATTTTATGATGTACAGTGAACTTTCAATTCTGTGCTTAAAAGGACAGGAGGAGGACAGGACAGGGGAGGAAGGACGAAGCAAAGGTAAGAGCAAACGGCAGCACCAGATTTTACAGAAGGGTAGAAGGAGGCAGCTGCAGAGGAGGGCTGGGAGGAGAGGAACACCCCACATCCTGAGCTGAGCCAAGCAGGAGCAGCCAAGCAGCTTTTTAATCTGTAACAGCCTGGCTGTACTTTTTGCCACATCCATATATTAAAATGGGGACTGCAGAAGGAGCATCAAGCTACGCAGAGCTCCCACCAAAAATCAAAGCCCAAGGATGCCCAGGGATGTCCTCACTACTGATGCTAAGCTCTAATCAAAAGAAAGTATTTATTCCAAACACTTGCTTTGTCCCCACTGAAAACATTTTCTTTTCCATCTTGCAGACTTCTTTACACTTCATTTTAAAAATTAACTAATCCAGTAGCGAGCTTGAATGCAAAGCACAGCACTAACCCCTGTGCCCAGGCAGGTTCAGAATGGGCTCCGATGGCTGAAAACAAAATTAAGTTGGTATTTTTCTGGGAACAGGGGCCCTTAACTTTCCGAGTCAGGAGGGGTGAGATCCACAAGCTCCCTCCCTTCATCAGAGCTTGCACCAAATCCATTTCGAGCATCAAGCAAATGCATTATGCTGAGAAGCTACTTTCTATTTCAGGTCACTTAGGAAAGCCAGCTTTTGCCCGCCACAAGAGAAGAGAAAAGGTCACTGGCACAGCCTTTGAAATCGCACCGCGACTGAACGACGGGCAGCGAAGGCTCGTGCCCCTGCAGCCCCTCAGCAGCCCATGCTCTGCCCACGCTATCGCAGCCCCCACGCACCCAAGATACCTTCGGTTGTCGGAACAACTTGGGTGAGAATTTCTGACCCAGCGTTTCTCCTTCCCTCCGGCACCCTAATTACCTGAAAGGAATTTGACTGGAGTTCTGGGTGACTGTGGAGGAGCCTGCTTTCTCCTGACGCTGCAGGTTACACAGCAAGCAGAACAGCTCCAGCTTTACGTTCCACTTACCTGCGCGTACGGTCGGAGGAGAAGTTTCACCTACCTTTGACTGAGCCCTGGAAGAGGCATGACAGCACTGCGCTGGCTGCCAGCTACCTCTGCCACTTCATGGAGCCCACAGAGCTGTTAATTACTATTTTGCTTAAACTGGGAGCACTGGAAGCCCAGGACACTCCCCACACCTCGGTGCATGTCGGGAATACTTACCCTGCACACCTTCCTTTCTCCAAGCGCTGACAGGAGCGCTCCCTTAGTCACGGTTACACCTACTGGGAGGCTCCAGTTAACACTTTAATCACTAAGTTCATAATGAGAGGCAACCTGCTGACTCTTAGTAATCATTTGCTGACAGGTCTCACCCTGAAACACCCTCCCCTGAGAGCACTGTTATGCTTTAACCTCTTGTCTCATCTCTTCTAATGCACGGGATGAAGTCATTTTACCTTTCCAGACACAACAATCTTTAGAGTTTGACTGCGTAAACAAGGTGTACAATCAGATGATGCCAAAGTATGGCTTTATAACATCATGACAGAGCCTGTGACAACACAGCTCGATAGCTTCAGCACACACAGCTGTATAAGCAAATTTTGCTTAACTGTAGCCTTAGGAATACCAGTCATTGGGCAAGAGCTGTGCCTGTAAGAGAACTCTTTGCTGCTCAGCAGCTGATGGTACGAACAGATGTTAAAGCTGTAAAAAATATTTGAGCCAACACACACCTTCCACGTTCCTACTGTTTGCCCATCCATTTATAGCAAGCTGTTTATTCACAAGATGGAGCCTGAAGCAGGAATTTATCGGGCCACAGGAAAGACAGCGTGAAAAACACTGAGCCTCAACTTGCCCTCGCACCCCTCTTATTGCACGGCAATTTATATCGAGATACTCTTTCGTATCCTTTTATGTCAGGGAGAGGCAGAACAGACCCTGAAGTATTTGATTCCTGATCACATCACTGTCCTCTGGGCTACTCCAGAGCAAGACTCAAAACATTAAATACTTGGTACTGGGGATTACAGGTTATGTTACAGTTTCTGACACAGCACCTGAAAAATATTTACACAGGAATTTCATTGGTTTATAAAACATTGAGAACTCTCAAAACACACCAAGGAGTCAACAAACAAGAGTTTTGCCCGGTTCACAGCAGCACAAAAGGTCCATGCAGTGGTGGGCTTGGAGCTTCTCTCCAAGCTCAACCTCTGGAGCAGCTCCATCTCTTCCGGAATTGTTTAACACAGTCCATGCAGCTTTCCAAATTCTTTAAAACTAGAGGCATTTTTTAAAGGTCTGCTCGATGCTTTCAGATCAGAGAGAGAGCACAGCCTGGCACCTTCAAGTCTCTACCCCAAGATAACCCCAAATCTATCTGCTTCTGACAAGTATCCCACCCTGCTGGACACTTACCCACAGAGCTGTTAGGTACCAGGAGGCAGACAAGTATTTTTAGAACTGAAGATCACATTCTCGGCTTCCAGCAGGGTGACATGATTTTAACCTTTCACTACACGTCAGTCTTAATCCCGAGTCCCAGCTTTAATGATTTTGTTTCAGTAAGATAAAGTTTTTAAGAGTAGCTTTTTCAAGTTTATAAGCAACCTTTGCAAACCCAACACTCCAATTAGGACTCGCACAAAGATGTCCCAGTGAGATTTAGCAGAGTAACAGAGTGAAAAAGCCCCGACTGTATTTCAGGACTACGGTTCTCATTCCCAGTTAAACCAGGTGTGGTGAATTTTACCTTGGCTTGGTGAGCACAGCTCTGGTTTGTTTCTAGTTTTCACTCTCATACTTGAGCTACTCCTACCAATCTCATCTGAGTCACGTACAGTTACCCGAGCAGTTCCTTGTGGAGACCCATCAGTGCACACCAGGAGTAGGTACCACACGGGGAAAACAAACCAACAGCAGGAAAGAAAATAACCATGAAAAGTCTTTAAGGCCACAGAGCAGGGGCTGGTTTACTGCAAACCCCAAGAATGAGAATGCTTCTATTCCCATCATAGCAAAGGAAACAATGAATTTTTCCTGTTTCATAATAAACAACTTGCTTGCCCTGGAAATCTAAGAACAAGTCACAACTTGGTTACAAAGTTTCTCCCCTTGAAGGAAAGGATAATGCTGCTTTCTTTAGAACTGGCAGGGAGCGTGATGATCCTCCAGTCTTTAAAGGCTGTGCTATGTTCCTGGCTCTTTGCACAATTAATTCTCAAAAAGAATTCAGTCAATAAGTAATGGGAAGTTAGAGCTCGGCTGTTTAATGACTGGACCTCAAATCATTAACAAAGAGACTGCTCAAGCTGGAGGAGCAGAGTTAGAGGGAAAAACGCAGCGGTTCCCGTTGTATTTTGTAGCACACAGCAATAACAAGCAGCCTGGACATGGCAGGACCATACACACGCTGCACTTCAGAGGAAGTGTTTAGGTGAACACACAAGGGATGAGCTTCCAAGGGATTTCTCCACTTCATATCGAGAAGAAAAATCCCTAATTCTGTTCACAAACAGCCATTTCTGGACAGCTTCAGACCATTAACTCCACACACAGAAAATTCTTCTCGGGGTAGCAACCCAAGGGAGAGCCTCCCTGAGCAGGAGGCTGCACAGATAAGAGCAGCCAGTCGGGGAATATAAACCAGCTGGCTTTACCCTGCAAAGGACCTCCCGTTCTTTAGCAAGATTCTTTTCTGTCATCGCGCCCAAGCGCCAACAGCAAGGCTTGTGTGCCGGGACACGTTCTGCAGACACAACCGATAAGCGCAGAGAACAGAAACTAGGAAACTGATGATTAGCTCAGGTAATTTAATAGGCAATGCACTCACCCACTGCAATCCCTGCAACCTGCAGTGGGCCATAAGCCTCACACACACCACTGGGGGCCAGAAGTTTTTAGGGAACAGAGAAGCAGCAGAGCTGGTGCTTGCAGCAGCACTTGTGCTGAAGGCTACGACTTCTGACATCATTTAAAGGGATGGAACTTCCCAGGTACTGACCTGCACCTGCATGGATACCACTGTCTTAATGCTCATGAGCCACTGTGAGAGGGGCAGGTCTCACCTGCCAGAAGCATCTGAAGCACCATTAGTCATGCATCATGGTTTGGCATTGATTACATACGCCCATTAAGTCACCCATCTGATATTCTAGAGCTTTAGAAAGCCACGCAAGGACTTTTGTTGCCTGGAGATACAAAATATCACAAAGGGCAGGACCAGAAGGAACTGCCCTGTCACCAGGAGCTACAGCCACACAGCTTCATCTAGGAGTGAAATCACAACCTCACCGCACCCAGCCGACTTACCCAGCACTTGTAAGCTTGATGCTTCCAGACACAGACTTTCTTCAAATCCAAGGTTTTCCATAAAACATCACTGCAGTGAATTTCTCTCTACATGTTACTCTACCTGTGTGTACTTCAGTCCTGGAGCCAAAAAAAACACCCCAAACATGAGCCTGCCTTTCTTCTGAGAGCCACAGCCCTGACCCCTCCCAGCCCAGCCCTCACTCCCAGGGAGCCTCTCTTTGCCCCAGAGGATCCTTTTATGCTCAGGTCACTCCTCTGTGAGTGGTGGGTTGAGGATCATGTGCCTGTTGCACCTGCCTCCCATTTGCAATATGCTAATGCTTTGTAATAACTTCTTTCTTGGGGCAGCTGAGTCATAACCTGGAGTGTCTCCTGTTTTCTGTTCCCTTTACAAATACCAGTCCAGTATTCTGCACAAGCAAACCCTCATACCAGATCTAAGATAACAGTTGTGGGGAAGCTTCTTAGTTCTGACTGGAAGCCGTTGCCATGGCTCCTGTGAAGGTGTACCCACCTGCTGGGGTTGGAACTGCCCTTGAATAACCACCACGTATTCTTCCCTTTACTTCTCCACACACCTTTAGGTTGTGTACAAATGGGAAGGTTTGATTTGCAAAGTGTTGCATGACTGTTTGAGAGGGAACGGTTATTATGCCCAAATTTTCCCTGTTTTCCCAAATCATGTCCCAAATCATAGAGGTAACTTCAGCTATAACCCTAATCCCAACAGGTTTTGCATCCCAGACACACGTACGAGAGTCTGTATTGTCTCTGAACAAATGGGAAACGTCTTGGCTCCGCTGAAGATCAGCCCTTACAGAGAAAAGTCCACCAGTGATCAGTCCGAGTTGAGCTCCTGATGAACACAATGTGAGGCAGACATTGTTCTCTTGACCGTGCTGCAGCACAGCAGTGAAAGGGTTGAGTGTCCAGCACAGGGTCTGCAGCGCTGTCCTGCGCCCTGTTGGACCTGTCCGCGTGCTGCTGACTTCGGGGGGATCTGGGAGGCTGTTTGCTACCCAACCAGTCAGATATTTAAAGAGATTATCTCTTTATTCCTCCTCAGAATTTTATTTTCTGAAAGTTTACGCTGCTCCAGATCCCGAGATGCTCTGAGCACACACAAGTCTCTGGAAAATTTCAGAGGACAGCTTGGCAGACAATTTTTTTTTTGTCTGCAAACTGCAAGATGTACTTGAAGAAAAAATCTGGAGTAAACAGCAGTTTGGGAGTGTGACTGTTATAGAGTACTACAAAAAGGCATTCAGAGGTCCCATCCAACCCAAGCCATGCTGTGATTCTCTGAGTATGCTGCCACATCAGGATAAATATTCCTGCTTCATAGCAATGGATGCTGAGTCATAATTAGGAAGCAAAAACCTCCAAATGTTAAATTAGCTTAAAGCTAAGCTGGATATGGGCTAAAGAGCACTCAGGTAATTACCCTGCCATGGTCTGCTTAAACACTTTGGTGGTTAAAAGAAGCAGCCCAGGTTTCTAGGTGTCACTCTCTTCACCTTTCCCAACAGAAAGCACCATTTCTTCACACGCTACTCTGCCTTGGGGTGCTGGATGGAGGTCGGGTTAGGAAGGAGTGACAAAGCCATTGTAGTAAAGAACATGTGATACAAAACTGGGTGGCTTCACTGCATTGACACGGCCGTGAGTGACTGTGCAGCCCACACTCCTGCGCTCCCCGTTGCTGCGTGGGGCAGACATTCCTCCCTCAGCTGCGTGCCAGAGGCTCTGTGTGGGGTACAGTCCTTCATTGTACGCCACCAAGTGTGAGTATGTCGAGTGAAACATCAAGCTGCTGGGAAACTAGCACAAAAACAGCAACATCTGAGACTCAAAAACATTTCCATGAGGAATATTGACAGCAGTAGGCACGTAACATCCCTGAAGTGCAGCTGTTTAGAGAGAGAAGTGACTCCTTCATTTTTGTACCACCTTAGATATTGAAACAGACAGAAGAGCAGGTGATCTATAAGCATCCATGATATTTATTTATTAATTTGCTCTTGAAAAGGTTACAGGAGCCTAGGGAGCACTGTGAAGGAGAAAGTGCAAAGTGAAATGGACCAGGCTGGCTCCCTGAGGTCTGCCTTGGATCTGGCAGTTTGAGGAGACCTCTGTGACTCCTCAGTTCTCTGTAAGTTCACCCTCTGCCACTGAGATGCTCCCCAGCTCAGCTCAATCGCGTTGAAAATCGCCCCGCAGACACTGCAGCTGCTTGCTCTGGGTCAGTCCTGTCCTTCCACAACGCTGCTTTGCTGTGACAGCACCCAGTAACCCCTTGGGGCAGCCAGCTGTCGGGCGTATCTTACAGAGTAAATACATTTAGATACTTACTGTGTCATACTCGCCTTCTTCTCCCGAGTGTCTCTTGTCTGCATCACATTTCTCTTCTCATTCAGATACCCAAGGCCCAAACTCCTCTGAGCAGGGTCCTGGAGCCCAGTGAGCACTGTGTGCTACGGGTGGCAGTTACGTGTCAGCTGGATGGCAGAGGCGGTGGCATTTCAGAGGCGCTGGAAGAAACAATAGTGACTGTTAACTTCCAAAGGTTAAATCCCCTCTCAGTGCTTGGCTAACACATTTACAGCCTACGCTAGGTGTCGTGGGAATTAGCACGGCTGAAGTTTGCTCTCATGGTGGAGGACATCTGAATGTCTTTCTGGTCTGGAAACACAAAGCCCGATGAGAAGGGAGGCATACGGAACACAGCGGTACGTAAAATCGGGGATTCAGACCGAGCTCTGCCTGCTCCTGCGTGAGGCAACACAGACAAGTCAATAGCTGTTTAGGAGATGCTGAAATTCTGGAAAGATTCTTCCCCGTGTGGTTGGTTGGAGGGTGTGTCTCCCAGTTTGGAATTTGATCCATCTGAAACCCTCCTCCTCAGCCCCGCGGCGATACCTCGCTTCCAGCCAGTACACATGTCCTTACACGTGAAGAATCTGAACAAGCTGCCCACTGGAAATGCAAATTCAGCCCGTGGGATGGGGTTGCCCCGGCTTCTGCTACGCGTGCCGCACAGGGGGGATGCTCAGGAGGTGGTGCTTGCGCGGGGAACCTCCGGCCGCTGGGTGACGGAGACGGTCTCCAACGCTGGACCATCGGCTAAAAAGCTGTAGAGAGATAGGAGCTTCTTTAGGGGTGTAAATGGGATGGGGTGCTCGCCCAGGTCTGTGCGGAGAGCAGCACAGGGTCTAAGGTGCAGGGATGGAAGCGATTGCAGGTGGAAATGTTATGCAAAAGGTATTGCAGAGACAGGAACCTCATCGGAGCTGAAACAGCGGCTGTTCTGGAGGCACACGGACAGGGAGCTGACCGCTCCTCCCCCAGAGCACCTGCTGTCTGCACAGACCCTCTTCTGCAGCACTGCGGGGGGGGACAGTGAATCTTCAACACTTCCTTTCCAGCAAAAAGTTTCACAATTTCAGACACTTTGGTGAAAAATTATCTAGTGAAACACCCTGATATTGAAGACTCAGAGATCAGCAACCAGCTTTACCAGAGTTACCTGAATGTCCACGCCTGGCATCATCCCCTTGATGTGCACTGTCACAGATCTGCACTTCAGTGACAACGGTTTTCAAAGAGGGACAGTTACCTGAAATTCATCAAAGGTGCCATTCTGCTGGGGCTGGATCCTTCTGCCTCCTCTTCTCCCACCAATAAGCAAGGCCCTGAGAGGCACAGGAGATGGTTTCTTTCCCTTCGTGCTGCAGAAGGAAAAGGAAATGCTCTTTCAATGTCAGCACTGGCAGAGCACCAATTCACCTCATTGATCCTGATGCCCCTCACCTGGAACCTCCCACCCCCTGGCTCCCACCCACAGGCCCACAACCCTATTTAAGCTCAGTCTGGAGCCCTCTCTTGTCTTTTGGGCTGTGTGAGGGCAGTGTTGCTGTCTCTGAGAGGAAGGTACAGCTATGCCTGCCCATGGACCTGATTGACCCTGAGCTGCAAGATGGATTGATTTCTTCTCACCCTAGACTTGATGGGCAATCAGTGAGGATGACTGGGCTGGGGGTTTTTTTGCATTTATTTTGGTGTTGTTTCATCACTATGACCTTGAGTGGTGCTTGGAGTTCTGGTTCATGGGGTTGTACCCTCTGTTTCTGCTCAGCTTGCCTTGGTAAGGTAGTAGAGGAGACTTTTAGTGGGTGAGATGTCCAAGGAGTGTGCTGAGCTGCCAGAGAAGTGGTGGGGTAGGGTAGGGTGCCTGCCAGTGCTAGCTGGGCTTGGGTGCAGGACTCTGCACCAGTGTGGTGAGCTTGCACTGTCCCCTGCTGGCTTCTGCAGCAGAATGTGCACCACAGACCTGGTGTGAGTCAGGGCTGCTCCTCTCTGCTGCACTCCCGGGGTGCCTGGGGCTGTGGTGCTAGACACTGTAATCTATTCAAATATCTGGTTTCGTATTTTACTAGAAAAAGCAAACACAATGGCAAATGTAATTAAAAAGGCCTGAGCTGAGACGCATGAATCCTCAAGCCTTGTGTTGCTTGTAGCTGGGAACTTAAATCTGTGGCCCTGTTGTGCATGTCGCTGCAATGCTTAAATTTTATGAGCTGCCAGGGCCTCTGCTGAATACAAATATCTTTTTCCTTGTGAATGTAAAAATAAGGTTTGCCAGCTCTCACTTAGCTTGTCTAGCCTGATGTCTTCTGATTGTAGCTCTGTTTTCCTCCAAGTCTGCTTCTAAGAAAACATCCCTGCACATCTTCCCTGGGACAAAATCCATGTAAATGATGTCGTGTTCAAAAGCTTGATGGAAAGAAAATCCGTGTAAATGATGTTGTGTTCAAAAGTTTGATGGAAAGATTGCATACCAATAAAAGTTATTTTATCTGCCAACCACTTTGTTTTACACTCTGCTTGTTCCTTAGTTTTTCACCTGTTTTGTGACTGTTTGCAATAAATGCTTCTGATTACACTTCTGTTGTCCCTTGTCCTGGCTTCTGGAGAGCTGAAGGAATCCCTCTGCCAAAGTAGGCACTAATAATTTCAGAGACAACTGAAGCCAGCAATGCTGTGAAGCAGGGAAACACCCGTGAACTGGGAGCAGTGCCTGCCCTGTGACTCCAGGGTAATACAGCGGCAGTGGGGGGGAAGCACCACAAGGTGGGGTAGCCCCAGGGGCGCATCCCTTTGGCTGACAGACTGAATTTCCACAAAAGCTTCTGTTTAACTTGGCGGAGCGGAGAGAAATTTGCTCTCCTGCTGGTGGAGGGGATGTCAGAGCTGTCAGCGTGTGTGTATCGGAGTTAACAGTTGGGAGAGTGCTCTGCTGACTCCGCAGTGCTGAAAAATAACTGTTAAATTTATGCTGGGAAGCTGTTTTAAGAGCCTGTGTGGTTAAAGTGTGTGAAGGAGCTATTGGGATGGAAGGGGGCTTGCAAGGTTTGAGGGATAGCCCGGGGGAGGGACATGAAATGAGCACCGACTCTGGTGTGCTATGTGTGGAGACAGAGCATGGCAAAGGAGACATAACAGGTGCCAGACCTCTCATTTACACCTGCCTTGGTGCCAGGCTTTGAAAGCGGCCAGGTTTCAAGTCTTCTGAAAGTCTGGAAGCTACAGACTGCTAGGCTGATGCCTTTACTAGGTAAATTAGTAGAAAAGAGAATAATAAAGGACAGGCAGAGAACACAGGACTGCAGCTAAAATCTTGGGGAAAGGTTAACATGGATTTTTGTTGGTGAAAACCTCCTGCAAGGATGTCTGTGGGGAGCTGTGTGGTGGGGACACTCCACTCCCTGGAGGAAATCAGCAATGTCTGTCCCCAAAGGTTCCTGAAGAAAGGACTCCTGTGCAACAGCGAAATGTCAGAAACAGAAGGCAGGGCTAAAGGATGGTGGTACAGGAAAGAGGTCGCTTGGAGCTGCCTGGGCACCTGTGCTGTTTGATGTGGAGTGGATTAGGAAGGTGGAAACTTCCATCTTAAAGAGACAATTTACATATGAAGAGGAAACAACACTGTTCCTTGTCCTCTGCAGCTCTTCACGTACAATAAAAGTATGGTGCAGAGCGTGTCGATCCAGTCTCCCATCAGTGACTTTCTGTTCACATTTAATAAGACTATTATATGATTACAGACAGGGATAAGCATGGGGAGCAACTTCAGCCACAACACAGGGAGCTTCCAGAATCNTATTGATGAGCATGGCTCAGCTCCCCTCTCAGGCTGCTCCTCTGCAGCTGAACAGCCCCCGGGCTCTCAGCCTGGCCTGGCACAGAGATGCCCCAGTCCGCTCGGCATCCCTTCGCACAGAAGTGAACTGGCCAGCTGGAGGGAACTCGGTGTGCATGAAGAGTGCAGGGCTAGACGTACAGATTCTGGCTTCGGTATGGGAGGGAGCTTGTCTCCAGGAGTCTGGCCGCTGTGACAAGGGGCTGCTGTATCAGTCTTGGCCTCCAGGTGGAAGTGTGGGCCTGCCTGGACCCACCAGGGTGGCAAGAAAGAAGTGCAGAAGAAAGGCATAAGATGTTTGGTTTGGTTACGAGCTTTACAGGGGGTTCAGCGACAGGAAAAGTCCTGGAGAAAGCAGGTGAAATGATACTACAGTCTCCTGCTTGCATGAAGTTGTTGGTGAGGCTCTCACAAAGAGAGATCCCAATATTCCTAGCAAAGCAAAGACAAATATTATCATTAAAGGAAAAAATCTGGACCGAAAAGGTGAAGTCCTGGACAAAAGAAGTACTGGATATGCCACTGTTGTGAAAACAGCCTTTCTTTTAGCTTTGAGATTACGGGGTTTCTAGGCTGCAAAGAGACAAAACATTGCAATACCGAAGTAGGGCTGAGCTCTGATGTGCTGGACCTGCCAGCACCTAAAATGACCGAGGAGCCGGTGTGGGGCAGTTCTCAGGAGACGTTCCAGCACTGCATCACCTGCAGGAGGTATAGATGATACTTCTCATCCTGGCTGCTGTTCTCGCTCAAGGGACAGCAAATAAAACCTTTATGTGAAAACTAGGGAGTGATGCCGGGACCAGGGCTATAGGACTCTGTTGAGATGACTCCTCCTGGGATGAGACCCTGACTCTCTATCAGACACTCTTCACCGAGGCTGCTGAATGACACAGCTCGTTAATAAACTTAAGCTTCTCACCACTAATGACCCATAACCGGACAATTTCCAGGACCTGGCCGATGTGCCTGAAACCGACACAGCGAAACAATGGAGCACTTGTGTTCGAAAGGGAAGGATCAGCTATTTCCTGGGTGCTTTGGGGAGGCATGCTGTAACTTGTCGCTTCAGATTACTGTCGGTGGAGTATCATAAATCATGCTGTTTCTCGTAATATAAAATATGAGTTCCTCTTCATTACCAGTTTACCCCTGTTCAAAGCAATCCTCAGCAATGAAATTTATAGCCCTTGTTTGGACACCGTACCTTAAAATACATTGAAAAGCTTTTAAACACACAGTTCTAAATCTGCAAGCATTTTTTTTTAGGTTTCATTCTACATTTCTGATGCATTTCACTGCCAACACTTCTGGTGCTATCAGTGTGCCCTGCTAGTGTATTAGTCTATCTTGTTCAACAATAAATACCAGACCAAAACGTGGGCCAAAACAATTAATTGCATTGTGCGTGATGCCGAGGGGAAAATACTCTTCATTCTTTTTCCTGCTACAACAGCAAAAGCAATTTCCCTAGAAAAGGAAAGGCTGTTAAGAATAATGTTAAGCTGCCTCCAGGTAACACGTCTCATGTGGGAGTATGAATAAATTTAGTCTAAAACCTCATCACTAGTGACAGAAGAATTATTACTGAAAACCTAAGGAATGGTGAAGTCCAGGGACAAGAATCTTTCTAGACGATGATGTGATTTGGGGTATCTACTTTGAGATTCGTATATACCTGGTGAACAGAAAGAACTGAAGATGCACTCTGAAAATCAAACTGCTTTCAGCAAACCGAAGGCTTCTGTGGCCAGCCACTGGACCATGCTGACAAGGGACACAAGAGCAAGCCCAGAGCAAGCTCGTGTGATTTCAGATCAGCCCTCAGTGCCTGGCCCTGAGCAGGGAATCTCACACAGGACAGCACTAAAGGAATGTTTATGCTCAAAGGAGAAAAAGAAATGAAAAAAGGGGTATGTCTCTAAAGCTCAGTTGTCACTTGAGGATGGAAGGCAAAAAGATTCAGAAAGAGCTTTACTGTTGTGCCATAAGTGGCAGGAACACCTCTGTGGTTTTCTTCTGCTGATCAAAAGTTATTTAGATGGAGTTTTACTTCTGCTCATCAGATTTGGGTAAGACTGTGTAAGAAATCAGCCGTCCAGAAAGATCACAGAAGGCCTCCTAAGCTGAAATGGCAATTTTTACAGTCTGTAGCTGAAGGAAGAAAGGCTCCTGAGACTAAGTTTTGCTCCCTCAGCATTTCCAGCTGAGTTCTTTAATGACCTCGTTGAACCCCTCTAGCAATGACAAGCAGGATAAATCACAGTTTCCAGCATTAGGAGCTGCAGGCTGTCAGGTCCCTGAGTGCACCAATTGGCCTCAACAGCCCTGAGGAGCCTCAGCTGGAGCCTTCCCAAACACCCCCCACCCACGGGCCCATTTAAGCTCTGGTTTGGGGAGCTTTGCTCTTTTTGAACTGTGCTGTAGGAGTGCTGCTTCTGGTTGGGATTGCCTGGCCTTGGGCTGCATTGGTCCACTCTCCATCACTTGGCTTTCCAGCGTGACCTTGGACTTGCCTGTTGCCTCCAACCTGCCCGGTGACTCGGACACGCGGTTGAATGTGGCTGTGACCTCTGGTCAGGTATCTGTGGTTGGGGAGGGAGCCTGGGCAGCAAGGTCCCTGTCCTGCCTGCTGGGTTTGGTGCTTGGCTCCCAGTCCCTTGCTGGGCCCTGATCTCCCCCCTGCTATTACCTCGCTCCCTTACTATGAACTTGAGCACTGACTCCTGGCAGTACTTTTCCAGCTGCTATCTCACTCAAGGTATAATAAATTACATTGATATCTATTGGAAAAATAAATTTAGAAATGTTTAAATGTTGAGATGCAAGTAATAGCAGGGGATACACTTTGCTTTGTTATCTTTTGTTTAAATAAAGATGGATTCTATGAACTTATTTCCGGTGTAAGCAAAAAGATCCTTAGTACCTTCCTACACCATCCCCCTCATACTGGTGTCCACTTGCATAATGGTTCACCTTGGGCTTTAGGAAGTAAAACGTTCCTGTGGGTTCTAATGGTCATTAAATGATCAGATGCTTGTTAAGTTCACTTCACACCTTCTGCAGTTTGACCCTCTGAATTCAAAGGCCTGTTGAACTACGCGCATGTGAAAGGAAGGTGATGTGGCAGTGGTGGGACTTAGGGCTTTGAGGCCTAGGTGTTGGACTTGTGCACTGTATCGCATACCAGAAGAAAATCCTCGTCATGTTTTTCACTTCAGGGATCTTGTTGAGGCATGTGAGATGGGGGGTGGGGGGATTCTCTGATTGCACAAGTGAAAAGTGTGACAGGGAAATGACTTCAGTGGGGTGAATAAGACCCTTACAATCCCCAGAGTTGTATTAGGCCGAGTAATGCACAAGAGAAATAAATCATGTAAGCTCTACATGAGAAGCGTGACCTGCACAAGCTCCTGGCAGGAAGTTTGGCTCAGGGCTAGTGTCTCTAACTGGCATTACTATGAAAACAAAGCAGGTTGCACTGAAACCCTGTGTGTCACCTGGAGCTGCATTTCCTGGCTCTGAGGTGTGGAGCAAATCCAGCTTCTGTGGTTTTCCTTTGTTATTTTATTGGTTTATGAAGTGCAGCGAGGGTGAAATATGTTGCTTGAATCCTTTTCAGAGGATTATAAAGTAGATTTATTTTAGAAAGGAAGAAAGCCCACCTCTGATTTTCTGAATTATGGATGCTGTTTCCATTTTTAAAGGTTAAAGTGCTGACAGTGTTAAAGATAAGCTCCTACCCACATTTTGCATCTTTTCACACAAAGCACACAGTAAAGGTGAAGTTTCTTTCAAAGGTCTTCTAGATTCGTACTGTAAAGTGTCTTGAGTAGCTCACAAATCTTACTTTTGCAAAAAGAAAATCCACGTTCATGCACATGGTCTGAGGCCAGTGTTTGTTGTGCCCAAGAGCTGTGTTGATATTTGAGTTAATCATGTAACCTCTGACAATCCTCTGCTCCTGTTTTTCAAAGTGTATATACTCTTCAATAAAATAAAAATATTAATCACTCAATTCTCAAGGCCTTTAAACTAAGTTTCCTTCATGCTGTGTACTTCGGAGCGTTTCTTTTTCTCCACCTCTAGAGGAGAGTCACGGTAACTCAAGCACATCTGCTGGGAGACAGGCAGCTTCAGCCTCTGCTGCTATGTAATTTTATAGAGAAATCGGGCCCAAAGAAATCAAATCTAAATCTTCAGAGGTAATTAGTTGGCTCTGTCATGACCTTTGAGGATGACAGCCTCGGCTTAGATGAGATCTTGGGGATAGTTGATTAGGTCAGATTCTGCAGAGTCACAAAACTTGGCAGCAAAGCCAGGAGCTGGACTGAAATCTCTGGGGTTTCAGGCTAATGCTTCAGGAACGTGATTATCCTTCCGCTGAGTTTATCCAATTTCCACATCATTTGCAGGCAATAAATCTAATTTAGCTGCTACTTTTGTCCAGGGTTGTCCTTACATTTTTCATTCATGAGGGACTTGTCTTACACTGAAAATCCCCAATGGGTCTGTGCTTTCACAGGGGCACTTGCAAAGCAAGGTGCTGAAACTGTCTTGATTAGTGCTCTCATAGCTAGCCAGCGACTTCAACAGCAGTTACAAATGTAAAAGTCAGGCCACTTATTTAAGTATCCCCATGCAGATTTGAAGGTACAGCTTTCAATACCGAGGGCCGTGCTGTCAACTCGCCTGCAGGGTGTTCACATCCCCTACCAGCCACCACACTGCCATGCTCTCCTCTCACCAAGTGATTTAATTTCTTTGGATAAAACTTTCGTATCCAAATACCCACACGGAGATGGGAGCTTCAGATCCAGATTCTGATCTGGGCTTTGTGATTCAGGCCTCTTCTTTCCCTGCTCGGGACAAAAGCAAGTAGCTGCTGGTTGTGCAAGAGCGCTGAAGGGTGTGGAAAGGCTCTGTCTGGTGTGGAAGAGGGAGCTGCAGCTCAGACAGAGTGAGAGCACCTCGGGGCTGAGTCACCACCACTACCAGTGCCCGTTTTTGCTGAGGCAGTGTGCTAAAGCTCGGCTCCTGACAGTAGCCCATTACTCTAGATATTCTTCAAAAAGAGGAAACTGGGCTGCTGGCTGGTGCTAGAGTCTTACAACCCCCAGCGAGCCCAAAGGCTCTAAGATGCCATCAGGGGAGACCCTGTTTACGTGCCCTCTGCCATTCCTGACTTTTATAAGCCTCTGCTGCATTGATGCTGAGAGATTTAGCACATCCACTTACTGGTCCTTACAGGGGTAGGTGACTGTTCTGAACCTGCTAATGAGCTACACCAGGAACCGAGGCCGACTGGCAGTGAAACGCCGCGTGCCCGGAGCAGAAGTGCTGTCACTTAGCAGAGATGGTACCATGCTGACAGTTGCATCTAGGCAGGAAGCTGGGCCTCTGTCCTCGAAGAGGACAATGACAGTGTCCTTGCTTGCGTGCCACTGGTGCAGAAGTGATTTCTTACACAGGGCTCCTGCTGTGCAACACCATTGGATTACGACACGATGCGGGCATGATTTTATTGTCTTGCTGGAACTCATTACCAAGTTCCTGCCTCCAAGTGCAAGAATGACATGAAAATGGCCTTTGCCTGTCCCCACAAATTATTCATTTTGAAACGTGCAATGACTGGTATGTGGGCTTTAGGATGGGGCCCTGAAAAATGGCAAAGATGTGATGCCCTTTGCAGCTAAACAGCACAGGGAGATGCATTCACAGTCTGAAAGACACAAGGTATGTCTGTGAGCAATTCACTTGAGGCAGTGCTGCTCTGCTGCCTCCAGCCTGCCCATTTTCCCTTGATACCACAGCAGTCACACGCATCACAACGCTCTCGCTGCAATGCTATAGTTGGGATAGCAGATGGAAACTAGAAATAATAACAGCATGGTCTGACTGCCTCCTGAGCAGCACCAAGTACCTGATATCCTCCCTGGCTGCTGGTGAGGTTAAGGGATTCAGCAGTTTATCTGAGATTTCTAACACTTCCTCAATTCTCACCCACTGCTGCTGGCAGGAAGAGCCAACAAGACTGAACTTGCCGTGAAATGAAGTGACCCATGTGTTAGTAAGACTTAATAAACCCAGCTTCCATTCTGTGATAAAAACGTCATTAACATTATAATCCTAATGTGCCCTATAACTTATCTGGATGACACCTTAGCTTTTTAGGCTTTAGAGCAACAGTCGCTAATCCTCCGGCTGTTATCTGCCAGCTAATACAGCAGATGATGCTTCCTACCATGGATTACAGTAAATAATCTTCTAGGCTATGTTGTTACAACTGAGAATGTGGTTTGAGACATACAGCTTTGGGGAAGCCAGCGTAAGGAGTTCCTCAGCTCTGGCTTCTCGTTCCCACCTCTGCTGTGCAGCTTTTGCACGGTCTCCTCAGTTATGTCACTACCACTGTCACAGGGACCTTCAAAAAACCCAAGAAAGAATCATCCTAAAAATAAAATGACCATCATCGGAGTGAAAAAACCCAACCAAACACGTCTGTAATGACAGCACCTCAAAGATCTTAGCCCGTTCCTATTCCCAGATCTGTAAAGTCCTCCACTGAAACTCTGATCTGATTGCTTGTTAATGAGAAACACTATTCCTTTCTGGATTACACGGTCCACAACGCAGTAAATGAGCAGTGTAAGTGTTGATTATTGGGAAATGCCTTTGATTTAGAGAAGCAATAAGGAGATACCAATAAAGGAGGGCTCTGAGGGACCCACCACGGTGCAACACAACTTGCCTTGATGTTCTGCCTGAACAGTAACAGGTAATTGTTAGCATCTTCAGAAGGGAAGCCACTCATGCATCAACATTTGCAATCCCGTTTACACTTCTTCCTGTCAGCAAATCACACAAGTACTCCAAAAAATGTGGATGAAACCCAAACTTCTTTGCTCCTGTGCCTTCTGCTACAGACACGTGCTTTTCATCTGGAATTTCATGTGGAAAATGATTACCATAATGTTTGGCATTTCCTTTCAGGATGGGTTGTGAAAAGAGTAGGACATGCGTTGGCTTTTATGGGATTACAAGCATTCCTTTCAGAACTCACTCTGGGGAGGTTAAGACATGACACACCATTTTTAATTAGTAACTTCTCAAACATTTATCACTGAACACCAGTGAGAAAAGGACGGGATGAAAAGTACAACTACGATAGAAAGCTTGGGCTGGGATCTTCTCGTCTGTCGCCGAAGGAGTGTTCAGCCACCACAAACACCAGCTACAGCAGCCTTGCCACTCTGAATCTCTGTTTCAGCAGACAGTGCTTCAAAGGTTGATGATAAGTTAAGCTCTGTCTTGCAACTGGGCATAAATACTAAGAACGTCAATGAGGCTGCACAAATACACTCCAGAACTCATTTTGCCCTTCCTGTCCAATTCCATACCTTGAACCTCAAGACATTACTTAAGAGTATAACACCAGTCCAATGTCCTCTGTAGCTATTCCCTTTTCCACACTAGTGCAGTGTACTTCAAAACCTTGTGAAAGGTGAACACAGTGACGTTCAAGTCAACAAGTGCACATCCTGTTCATTTTGCAACAAGAGCTGGAAGGAAATTGTTTTCAAGCTGAAGTTTGGTAACCATTCCCCAGTCAAAAATAGTCACAGCTCCACCACTAAAGTGCAGACCAAATCCTCATCAACTAATAATGGCACAGAGGTTTACAACCAACCACTGCTTGCACAGAATGAGACAAAGCACTCGAGCCCCTGACACTGCTCCTGGTACACAGAACTGGACCACTTCATTACTTGGAGTACTTTCCAAAGGAACTTCCATTTCACAGAGAAAGGGCATGTCTGGGTGCTCTCCAGAGGGCTCTTCCAACCGTAGTCTCTCATATCCTTCTGTGAAACTGATTCTCCACCTGGCTCAGGAAGAGGGAACAATGTTTGGGAGGTGGTATCTGCAGTGCCAGCCAAAATGTGCATGCAATCACAAACTCTAACCGAGAAGTAAGGTGTCCAAGGTCCCTTGCACTTCTCATTTACTGACAGTCTATCAGAACCTCTTCTGGAGGGCCTCTTAATACCCAAGGAGTTTTTGTCCTCCAAAACTGCAGGCATCATGGAGATTTTTCAGAAGCAATGGAGATCTTTTCTGCAGAGTGCATGATTGACAGGATGAACCTTAGGAAAGACTGTCAGCCTGCGTGCAGTCATGCATGCCACTTCAGAAGTGAGAAGGATAATAGATATTCTGGAATTGAACCTTGTAATGATTCAAAACAGTTTCAAGCTCCCCAGTGCTTATTACACTTCAGAAGAATGGGGAAGGGATATTGTTTTCTGTGGGTGGCTAAACATTTGGCTCAGTGACTACCCCCGGCTCATGCCTTACGCTCAGAATGGAGGGTTTCCTGGTTAACTGTACTGGGACTGGATGCCTCAACAGGTTGGACTTAACAAACAGGTATTGGCAGACCTACAGGAAAAAAAGTGCTGGGGAAAATCCAACTCCTTGGCTGTAGGTTTATATCCTTGATCTACAGTAAAGATTCAGGCAACTGGGTTTGGCATCACCTGCTAGCGCTCTGTGTCGACGCAGCTGTTTGTACTAAATTTCTGTATTTAATTCCTGTATTCTCATTGCGTTCCTTTCTATAAGACTAAATTAGCTCTGGGCTGGAAGTAAAAGAAACAGTGAATAGAAGATGAATGTTCACATCTTTCCCTGCATCCCAATGACAGATACTTTTCCTACAATGAATACCAGAAGATGCCTTTTATTCAAAAGGAATCCAAGCCCAGAAAGGACAAACACTGAAGGGATGACCAATACTGAAGAGAGGAGGGTAGGGTGGGAATGGCAGAGGGAGATGAGGGCTTTCAGAAGTTCAGGACACACCTTAGGAATTGCTGAAGGTACAAAAGCACTCACAATTCCAGCTGTGACAGTTCAAGCTAGCTCAGGTCTGGCTGGTTCAGTAAAGATCAGACTCACAGTCATGAGTCTGACATCAGTCCCAAAGAGACAGCACCTACCGCAGGCTGAGCAGATCAGTCTGGGCAAGAAGCATTTAGGACAGTTTACAAATGACTACTTTCAACTGTCAAGTCACTTTCTTTGGGAGAGTGAAAGAACAGCTTCATCCCTTTCCCCAAAGCACTGGGGTGAACTGCAAATGCACCAGAAACCGAAGGAGATGTGATCCAGTGCGTACCAGGTTGGTTAGACACAGACTGAAGCTGCT